>JAODJW010000127.1:7518944-7531830 GCA_026777045.1 Hyperopisus bebe | reverse complement strand
CATGTGATTGGTTGATTAGATAATTGCATTAATGAGAAATTGAACAGGCGTTCCTAATAATCCTTTAGGTGAGTGTATATATATATATATATGGATACTTTGTATTGTAGGAATTTGTTTGATCATATATAACAGAAGACAGCCTGAATAATAACAATAATGACATAATTTGGGTCTAGAGTGAAAACTTCTGGAATTGCAGTGAGGGACTACAGATAACAGAATTGCATTGAGTTGAAATTTGTATTGATTTGATATGTATTTTACTCATTGCTGTATGTTTTTACTATAAAATGTCAGATGGTAAATTCAGCAGATGGTACGACTTGGTTGTGACAAAAAGGGTATTGATTTGAGGCCCAAGAAAGGAAACTATCTTGGAACTCAGTCAGAAAGGCATCATACAGTAACCAGTTGCTTAAATGAACACAGTGCAAGTCATTTTGAATAAAAGTGTCTACTTCAGGGGTGGGTAATCTTGTGCGCAAAGGTTTTGGGAATAACCTTTAGGTCAACTGTTCAAACCCAAGTGTGAGGACTCTTCAGCCAATCACTCCTTTAATTAATGATCTAATTAGGGAGTTGCAGCGAAAACCCGCATATACAGTGGCCCTTTCTGGATAAGATTGGCCACCCTGGTCTAGATAGTGACTAAAACAAGAGCAGCAACCTTAATCTGGTCCACATGTAAGACACAGTTTATCATTAGCAGTTGCCAGTTACCGGTTGTGTGGGCCTGACAGATAATTAACAGATAATTAATTAACAATTAATGTCATAAGTTACAGAAAGTGGTGGCTCTGAGGCTAGAGATCTATGCCAGCAATCGGAAGGTCACTGGTTTAATCTTGTGACTGCCAAGAATGATCCTACTCTGTTGAGCCCTTGAGCAAGGCCCTTAACCTGCAACTGCTTCATCTAGGGTATGATGTTAATCTAAATCCAGCTCTGCAAGCAGGTCCTCCAACTTTCAGGGAAAATTTTGGGGTTGGTGATGGGATTGGCTCTCCAGCCACTGGAAAACAACTTCACACTGTTCCATCTGGGCTAGTGTGGTGCTGATGTATCACCTGCTGCACAGTTGCACTCAGGTTCTCATCCCTGAGGTGGCTTGTCGTGTGGTGGGTGTGGCAATGCACTGTATCAGCGTGTGCTGCTCACAGGAAGGTGGCAATGGTATCCTTATAACCAGAGCCCTAATGTTAATATATGAGTGAGGATTTCAGCACAGTCCACGCTAAGTAAATAAGTTGGTATAACAGAGTAAATAACTGAGCCTATCTGCATGACTCATCATTGTGGATAAAGACAGAGGTTTCATTTTTCCCCTTTAAATGACTGTTACAAGGTTGACAGAAATATCATGTGAGATCTTTTACATAAACAGGAAGGATGACCAGCAGTTGATTGATGCTAAAAACCGAGACCACAAAGTAAATGTCAAAGAAAGGAGGTTTGGTTTATAAGCAGAAGAACAGAAACTGTACTGTAAACTAATGGAACAGAATGAATTGGGACATTTTAAGTGTCTGAATGTGTCTGTGATTCCTGCAGTGGTAAAAGCATTGGATCTATGCATTGAACACATAGGAAGGCTAAGACTGGTGGACACTTAAGGTACAACTGAAGATTCAATAAGAAATGCCACAGCAGAAGCCAGTGGTAATTCCATGTGTCCAATTGTGTCACCATCATTATTTTATTGCTTAGCTGACAATTTTATCTGGCAGTCAGTTTTGGCATTTGAAACAATTCCTAATTTACTTTATCACTCAATGTTTTGATATATCTTTTGCAAGTGTCATGCTAGGTGTGACCTAGAATATTATTTATTTGTCATTCATGATAAGAGTCAATCAAACAAATCTATGTCTGCATTCATGGTTTAGTGTTTGAATTTGTTTTTGATTCATTGGAACCTTGAGTATTCATTTTGCTATGATGTGTTATTGCATTTCATATGTGAAATGTCTCTAATTTCAGCATGTATTATAAGAAACACTAACTTTTAATGATCAATAGTTTACATTACATGAAACAGTTACAATAATATACTATGTATCCACACTTCAGTGGCAACTTGGCAAGCTAGTGTGATAGTGAAATATTGTGAATGGACAACATTACACTACCACTATAAAACTGCTAGAGAATGGATCTAGTTTACTGCAACAATCGTAGTAATTTCCTGCAAATCTAATGTGATTTAGTACCAGCCCTCCTGTAAATTAGTAACAGCTGCCAAATGTGTTACAAACAGGTATTTTTTTTGCTAACATTCATTGCCAGAGTTTCTGGAAAAGGTGATGTATAGCCAATGTCAGTATAAATCCTTTTTTTTGAGGAGGGTTTGGACAGTGTTTCAATAGGTACTCATGATCTAATCATCCTTATGTAATTATGCGGCTACAGGCCAGAGCTTTTGGAAACAGAAGATGTAATGTAAGGCTTGACCTGGTGAGAACACCAATTAAACACAGGGTAACTACACAAGCGTTTACCGACTGCAGGTCATTTAGACATATAAATCCTAAATCTAGGAACATATCTCTGGATTGTGGGACGAAATTAGAGTACTCATAAAAACTCACATGAGTACCAAGCGAACCTGCAAGGTCTACAGGGACACATGTGGGAATGTATTAAATCCATAACCCTGCAGCTACAAGGCGACATAACTTCTGAGCCACTGTGCCTCCTACAAAGACATTCTATCTTAACAATATTTCTCTTAATATCCATCCATCCATCCATCCACCATCAACCATCTTACTGTCTTTTCTGAGTTTTTACTGAAGCGATTTCACTGGAGGCAGCTTGTGTTGATATTTGAATGCCAAACCAAAGACCCTAACCATACCTCTTAATAAAACACCCAAAAGCATGCAGCTACCCTAACTGGTGCCTCAGATTGCTGAAAGCGTATGACTGAGCCAGCAATGATCTGCCGTCCCGTCCAGGGTGTACCCTAGGCTTGTGCCCTGTGCTGCATGGGACAGGCTCCAGACCCCCTGTGACTCTGCTCAGAATAAGCAGTTAGAAAGTGGACAGATCTAACTATGCAATGATCTAAATGAAGAGGTAACATAAATTCTTAATTCAGGGCATTAGAACATTAAACAGAATAAAAATGTAGTGAAAAGAAACATTTTATACAAATGTCTCAAACATAAAATGTGAAACATGAGGTCCACCTGTTTCAGCTGCTTTAAAAGTAGTCACCTCGCCGTGAGGTATTGTTGATTTCTATGCGACTTTCTGCATGTTTATCTCTTTGTCTTCTTTGCAGCCCTAGCCCAGTCCTCCCGTGTTGGTCCCATTACTCCCCGCTTCCCCGACTCCCGCCTGTGTCCGCCCGTCCCATGTCCTGTGTACTCCTTCGGCTTGACTTCACCGGCTTCTTCGACCCCTTGCTTCTTGCCCCGTTTACATCTTCAGATCACCCCCTTCAAATCTGTTTGCCTGGTCTGACAATAAAAGCTCTTCCACGGAAGTCTCGTTCTCCCGTGTGCTCTGTGCCCGGGGACAGAGTACCTCGTCGACTGACCTGGCAGACATCCAGCAGCAACTGCAGGACACCCTGGATCAGGTTGACCACCTAAACGCACTGGTGGGACAGCTCCAGCAGAGTGTCACCTCAACTGCTCCCCTACCGGTAACACCCCCCCGTGCCTCCGTAGGGATCCCCATCACGATCCCGGAGCATTATGATGGGAATCCCGACCAATGTCGGGCGTTTCTCATGCAATGTGGGCTGTACATTGACCATCACCCAGACATATTTGTAGACGACAAAGACCGGGTCCACTTTGTCATTTCTCTCCTGACCGGCAGAGCACGAGACTGGGCGATTGCCCTCTGGATCGAGAATAGGCCGGTTCTGGACTCCACCACGGCCTTTCAGCAGACCTTCAGCGCCGTGTTTGACCACCCCGCGGTCGGAAGAAACCTGGGAGACCAGCTCCTGGACCTCCTCCAGGGAAGTAAGTCCGCTACCGACTTTGCACTGGAATTCCGGACCCTCGTTGCCGGCCTCGACTGGATGGCATCATCTCTCCAAGTGCTCTATAGACAAGCCCTCGATCCAGAGCTGCAAGCTGAATTGGCATGCCGGGGCGAGGTGAGGGAGTTCGGTGAATACGTACAACTGTAAATCACCTTGGACAATGTGGTGCGCGAACGATGCCGAACCCGCTCACGTTTGGAGGCTCCCCGCACTGTGCCCAACCCCAGCACCATGGGGGCGTAGCCCATGCAGTTAAGTCGAGCTCCACTCACCCCTGCGGAAAGACAATGCCGGCTGCAGCAACAACTGTGTTTGTACTGCGGGGAAGCGGGCCACCTAATCCGGTCCTGCCTGAACCGTCCTGCCCTGGTTCTCCCCATTGTCTGAGATGGGCTAATTCTTGACCACCCCTGGCTACAGCAGCATAACCCCCGCATTGACTGGGTTAAAGGAGAGATCATAGCTTGGTCATCGTCCTGATTTACCCAGTGCCTTTCTCTCCCCTGTCGAGGGTCCTCGGTCGAGAGTTCCCTTCCCGATGACTGCAGCCGTATTCCCCGTGAGTATATGGATTTCGCAGATGTGTTTAGCAGATCCCAGGCTTTCCGACTGCCACCCCACCGACCCACCGACTGCGCTATCGACCTGGAAGAGAGACTGCCCTGGCCCAAGGGACGCCTGTATGCCCTCTCTCGACCTCAGGAGGATGCCATGCGGATCTATGTCAAAGAAGGTATCATCCGCCTGTCCACTTCCCCTATCTCCACCGGATTCTTCTTTGTGAGTCGACTATTGGGGTCTGAACGCCATCACCTGTAAGCGACGAGAACCTCTGCCCTTGATCCCCTCTGCTCTGGAACAGCTGCGCTCTGCTCAGATCTTCACCAAGCTGGACCTGCGGAGCGCCTATAACCTGATCTGCATTTGCGAAGGCGACGAGTGCAAAACTTCCTTTATTACCACTACCGGTTAATTTGAATATCTGGTTATGCCTTACGGGCTAGCTAATAGTCCGTCGATCTTTCAAAACTTCATGTGTCAGGTGTTTGGTGACATGTTGCACCACTTTGTTATTGTGTACATCGATGATATTCTGGTGTATTCCCCTTCCTTTGACATCCACATAACTCATGTTCGGCAGGTGCTGCAACGCCTCCAGGAGAACCATCTATATGTAAAGGGGGAGAAGTGCAAATTCCATGTCCGTTCCCTGAAGTTTCTAGGATATCAGATTCAACCTGGAAAAGTGGGCATGGACGACGAGAAGGTAAGAGCCGTAAGGAAATGGCCCCGACCTAAAACTGTAAAAGACCTTCAACGTTTCATAGGTTTTTCCAACTTTTATCGGCGGTTCATCCGAGGATTTAGCACAGTGGCAGCGCCCTTGACTTCCTTGCTCCGAGCGAAGGGAAAGCTGCTGCCATGGAATCCCGAAGCAAAGACTGTGTGGACAACGCTGAAAACCCTGTTTTGCAGAGCTCCTATTCTGCACCAGCTGGACCCTGCCGTGCCGTTTATCATGGAAGTGGATGCTTCTGAGGTTGGGGTAGGCGCAGTGCTATCCCAACATGCCCACGATGGTAAGGTGCACCCCTGTACCTTTTTTTCCTGCAAGCTCACCGCCGCCAAGCTGCATTATGACATCGGGAACCGTGAACTTCTAGCTGTGAAGGAAGCCCTCGAGGAGTGGCGCCACTGGTTGGAGGGAGCCCAGCATCCTTTCCGAGTGTTGACAGACCACCGAAACCTTGAATATTTAAAAACCGCCAAGCGACTCTTCTTTACTCGCTTTCTGTTCAAGGTGTCCTATATCCCGGGGTCCCGGAATACCAAGGCAGATGCACTATCCCAGCTCTACGATCCTCCGGCGACCCCTGAGAAACCCGCCCTCATCCTACCTGCCTCCTGCTTTCTGAGACCCATTGCCTGGGACCTGGACCGCAAGGTGCGTGATCTGCACCAGAATCAGCCAGTACCTGCAGAGTGCCTGCTGGGTAAGCTCTTCGTCCATGACACGCACCATCAAGCCCTCATGCAGTGGATCCATACATCCCTCAGTTCGGGTCACCCGGGGATCACCACCACCGCCCGCCTGATCTCGCGCCGCTACTGGTGACCGAACTGAAGAGAGGAGGTGGAGGAATTCGTGCTTTCCTGCCCAACGTGTGCCCAGCACAAGGCGGATCGACACCCCCCTGCCAGGCTGCTCCAACCCCTGCCAGCCGCCCTGCGCCAACCCCTGCCAGCCCCCCTGTGCCCATGGTCCCACATCACCCTTGACTTCATGACTGACCTGCCCCGCTCACAGGGTCATTCTGTGATCCTGACTATTGTTGACCACTTTTCCTGAATGTGTCGACTTCTCCCACTGCCAAAATTGCCTTCCACTACAGAACTCGCTGAGCTCCTGTTTACTTGGGTGTTCTGTTATTACGGAATCCCCGACGACATAGTGTCCAATAGGGGTCCACAGTTTACCTCCCGCGTCTTCCGCGCTTTCTGTAAGCTGCTTAATGTGTCCCTAAGTTTATCCTCCAGCTATCACCCCCAGACCAACGGCCTGACGGAACGCACTCAGCAGGAGATCAAGATCCTTCGAAGCCTCTGCTCCGACCACCCAGCACAGTGGGCGCGCTACCTCCTTTGGGCTGAGTACGCCCACAATTCCCATCCTCTGACAGAAACTGAGCTGACTTCTTTTCAGTGTGTCTTAGGGTACGAACCTCCCCTGTTTCCCTGGGATCCTCCGCGGAGTGAGATTCCAGCTTTAGATGACTGGTACCAGCGCAGCTGAGGGGCCTGGTGCCGTACTCGCCGGCTTCTGGAGGCAGGAGCACAGCAACAGAAAAGGCCAAACACCGGCGCCGGACCCTCACTGCGCCCCGGTCAGAAGGTCTGGCTCGCTACACGGAATCTCCACCTTCCCGGATGCCGTAAGCTTGCCCCGCGATATGATCGTATGGCGTGCTCCAACAGATGGGTCCAGTCACTTACCGACTCCAGCTCCCTCGTTTCTTCCGCATTTCCCCAGTCTTTCACCGGTCCCTGCTAAAGCCTGTACGTTACAGTATTGTTCACCCGCCGGACGCCGGGACTGCCTCCCCGGGTCCCCTGCCCGTAGGAGACGAAACTTACGCCATAAGTGCCCTGCTAGACTCCCGTCGGCACAGAGGGCGGCTCCAGTACCTGGTCGACTGGGAGGGTTACGGTCCGGAGGAACGCACCTGAATTCCTGCCACCGATGTCCTGGACCCGGGACTGGTAACCTCCTTCCATCTCGCTCACCCAGATAAGCCGGAACCCCGGCCGCGGGGGCGGCCCCGTCGATCCCATGGCGGCCGTAGGTAGGGGGGTTCTGTCACATCCCGACCACACCCGCGACGGACGGAGCGCACTCCCTAATCTGCGGAATCATGTCCACCTGTACCAGGGGCTTTAAAAGTAGTCACCTCGCACTCCTCGCCGCGAGGTATTGTTGATTTCTATGCGACTTTCTGAGCGTTTATCTCTTTGTCTTCTTTGCAGCCCTAGCCCAGTCCTCCCGTGTTGGTCCCGTTACTCCCCGCTTCCCGCCTGTGTCCGCCCGTCCCACGTCCTGTGTACTCCCTCGGCTTGACTTCACCGGCTTCTTCGACCCCTTGCTTCTTGCCCCGTTTACATCTTCAGATCGCCCCCTCCAACTCTGTTTGCCTGGTCTGACAATAAAAGCTCTTCCACGAGAGTCTCCTTCTCCCGTGTGCTCTGTGCCCGGTGACATCATGCAGTTATATAGATATCAGTAGTAACTGTTAAAACAGAAATAATTGTTTTCGTTTTAGTCCATCTTAGTATTTGTCTATTTTAAGCTAGAATAATTTTAAAATCATGTATCTAGAGCATATGAATAAACACCTTTATATTGTTTTAGGTCTCCAACATTTCTATCCTTTAGCTAAATTGGTTAATATTGCATGTTAGATTTTTCTGAACGACATACTCAGGGACTAAACCTTCTGAGATTCTAGACAGAAATGATGATCCCTTTAAAGAAAAAATATATCTATCATCTATGTCTTGAATAGTTATTTATGCACTTTTCCACTGACTTTATTTATGCTTACTTAATTCCACTGACAGCACAGGAAATTAGCTTTCTGGAGACATTATTGGAGACAGTAATCGGAGAAGTTAATTTAGTAAGACATTCGTTTCCCCGCACAACACTGGCTTTCTCTTTGCGGGTGGGGTTATTCAATCCTGACTTCTTTGCTCTTATCTGTCTGATTATCACTTGAATCTTTTGAATCCTTTTTGTGTTTCAAAATTACCCATACGAAATGTGAGGCTATTTAGGGGGAAATGGTGTGGCTCAAACGAAATATTTTAAGAACTATGACACTTGAATTTGTATTGCCCTTTAATCATGAAACGCCTCCGATTGTATTCGGCTGCAATGGGTTTAAAGGTTGCAATAACAAAGCAGCAGCATCCACTTCTTGCTTGTACCTAACTGGTCGAACCTGAATATGGTACGCACAGATGCTTGGTATTGCTTGCACCAAACTACTACAATTAGTTCAGAAAGCTAACACCTCTAGGTTTCTGGAAATATAATTTACATGTCATGTTGTAGGGTGTTGAAGGTGTTGAAAAATCGACCACCGAGTATTTTTGCTATCTAGCAATGGACGAATCCCTTGCATATTTTTGTTCAGTAATTTTTAAATTCCTCTTTCCCTGAAGTTCAGTGACAACCAGAGCAAATTTTGCACGCGTCGCGGCGCCGCGCGCATTGGCTGCGCAGCAAGCGACCGTGTCCTTTGATTGGACAATGATCTGCCAGTGTCAAAACGGGCACCTCCCCGTGCTCCTCGCGTGCCCGAGCGCGAGCACGGCGTCGCAGCCCGGTATGTATTTCAATTCCAGTATGGCGGCCGTCGCTTGCGGAGAAGGGCGAGCTGTTCGGATTTGTCCTCGAATTTACCGGAGTAGACAATAATCTATGGCCGGTTGATTTTTCTTTTCCCGTCCGGTATTTTGTTTATTCTTCGTAGGAACAACGTGGCCTATGGCTTAGTACGGAATATGTTGTAAAATCGTCGGGGAGTGAGCGGCGGTTGTGGCTGCGGCGAAGGCGTCTAGGTTTTCCGCGTTTCCCAGGAAAATAGAAAAGGAGCGGATTTGTTTTGGTTTTCGGGTCAGAAAGTTCACGGCGTCGCCGCTCGACCACGACCTCAGCCGCCGTCCTAAAGCGGGAGTGAGACGGACCGGGTTCTCACTCTGGGTTATTGATAGGCCTGGCTGGCCAGCATATTGGCAACTTTTGGGAAAATTTGAGGCTGCTTTAGATACGTAGTGAGTGTTTTCGGGAGTTTGCCCGTGTTCCGGCGTTTTAACTGCCGGATGCAGGATTTTTTGCGGTAGGACGAAATATTTAGTTAGCTGCTAGCCCGGGGGTTTCGGCATGGGGAGTGGTAGGTGAATTTACTGGGACTGTGAAGTACGTGTACTTTTTGTAATAATGCACGTTGCTGGATAGAGACCAAAGAGTAGTCAGCTGTGAGGCAGAGTCTCGGAATTTGAGGAAAGTGCCAGAAACCTATATGTAAATGTGCAGCCGGCGGTGGCTGTGTGTCATTGGGTCGCAACCCGTCCAGTAATTAACTATAAGGGGTGTGAAGTGGGCCGAAGCGAGGGAAACGCTAGCGCTGGCTAGCTATTCAGCTAGCTGCATGGGGAGGTATATTCGCCGACCCTCGTACAGGTCGCTGACAAGTTAATATTTTAGAATTATTACAGCCCTCCAGACTACTAGTATCGGTTAATTTAAACAACTCTCGTCGATTTCGTTCGGGGGGACGTCGACGGTCGATGTGTCTGAAGCAATCGTCAAGAGCCGGGGAGCAGAAGTGTAGCCAGGCAGGTGAAGGTGTAGCGCGCTGCGGTTTGTGGGAGCTAGTAGCGTGGCCGCTGTGTCTGCTGGTTAAGGGGATCTGACTGGGTAGGATCATGGCCAGCACATAGCATTACTAGTAGGGTAGGTCGTATAGTGGTTGTCAATGTTTATTTTCGGTCTACTATATCTGTGGGGAGGTGGGATCCGGGTCTGAAAAAAAAAAATCACCGGCTACTTACTGCACTAGCTAGCCGGGTTGGTCACTGCTTCTAATTGGCGAAAAGCGGGAATCCGGGAAAAAGTTTGCCAGTCTGGATCACGAAACCTTGTCTTTCGGTTGGAGTCCCGCTCCCAGGCCGTCATCCATGCCTTCAGCGTTGGCCGTGTTCACCTGCCGCCCTAATTCACACCCCTTTCAGGAACGCCATGTCTACCTTGACGAGCCCGTCAAGATCGGGCGCTCCGTGGCGCGCTGTCGGCCGACCCAGAATAACGCCACATTTGACTGCAAGGTGCTGTCGAGGAATCACGCTCTGGTCTGGTTTGACCATAAAACGGGCAAGGTGAGCGTCTCTGATTTTTCTTTTAAAACTACATTTAAAGGAAATCTCTGGTTGCAGGGAACAGGACGAACCGGCTTCGTGGTGCATGTGTGACATGCAGGATTGCGGTACCTGCAGATCACGGGACTTGCGAGTTGTTTTCTTACCCTGAGCCATTTTGATAAGGGAATGTCGGGCGTCTTGACATCCAGTTAGACATTTGTTAATCCTCGTCCCGCCTGGTGGAAGTAGAGACAATGCCGAAGGTGACAGATTGCACAGCAGTGTTTGGTAAATATCGCTGGCTTTTAATGTTATAAAAGCTGCGGTGTCTGTGCAGTACCGGCAAATCTAGTCGTTTTTATGTAAATAAAAGCCACCCGCCTTCCATTTTAAGGTCTGACATGACCTTACGGAGGTATGCTTGATAAGAGAAGCAAATCCCTGTGGTGGAGCTTTTCGTTTTTTCGTTTGCCAGGGCCAGCCGGTTCTGCCAGCGCACCGTATGGGTGTTGAATGCGGTAGTCGCATAAATATTCGGTTATATGCATGGCAGTGTAGCGTCGTACATACGTGTGATCGCATGCAGTCAAGATCCAACTTGTAGTTCGGCTGTGTGCCGTCTTGGAAAGTTTGCTTTTTACAAAACGGCCCGTAACTTTGATTCAGCATCTCTCGAATAGGAATCACCACCTGACATATTTTGTCATGACTCTTGTCCTTTCTCCTTATTTGGCGAAGTACGGTAGTATATTAACTTCTGATGTCATTTTAAAAACTTGGTTTAAACGACACAAAAAAGTTAATAGAAAATGCGCTGACGACGTCATCCGTGCAAGATGGAGTATGTGAAAGGGTAGATTTCTTTCCAGTTCTTTCCTTGATCAGCGCCAATCACTCCACTAAATTAACTGGTGTTTTATTTATGCCTAGTTGCTTTCAGTCTGTACAGTTGCTTTTAATGCAATTACTGCTGGAGTGGTAATCTGAGAAATTGTGTTCCAGTAGTGCAAATGTAATATTAACATTGATATAAACTGAAATGAAATTGTTAGCATAATTAAGTTATGAAGCTTTTAACATAACTATTTAAATAACGTTCATGCTGAGGTGAACACTTATGTTGCCATTGTATTTTGTGCTGATTGTTTTCCAGACAAGGTTGTCTCTGAATGCAAATCTTTTCCTGGGTAGCATGGTTGGAGAACTCTACGTCTTGGGCCATGTCTGTTTACATGATGTTTTGCAGGCCTTTTATAGTAAATAATGAAATAATTGTGATTCTTTTGTGCAATATAGGCTTAAAATAGCATGCAACAGGTTGCCCAAAGCATCTACAGAAAATTCAGACAAAAATTATTTTAAAAAATAATATCTCATGTTATACTGTCTGGTGGCGTACAATTCATTGAGTCTAGGTTGTAATTGCAGAAAGCTTAGGAAAGTTTAGGTCAATGTGCGGGTTATTCTGGATGGCTTGTTGTATTTTACAGACACTGGTGAGTTTGCTATGGTGCAAACTGAAAGCGTGTACATCTCTCTCAGTAACTGCAGACATTCTCTGCTGCTGCTCCTGGGCTTTCCTGCCTTTGGTGATGATGCTTTTTATGGACATCCGGTTGTTTCATTGATTATTTTTTCCCTTCTTGATCAAAAACATGATTGATTTCTCCTCTGGCATTGCGTTTTCCCCCTTACAAATGACTGTTCTTCCACCACTCAAAATTCAGTGGAAGCAATGATATTGTGATGCTGTTTTGAATAGCAATTGGCCAAACTGGGGAATTAACAATAGAAATTAGGTTATGTTTATGTAAATTAGGGAAATGGGGGTGTTTGATTATGAACCACACATTTGTTCTAAGCTTGTCTACAAGTTGACAGTCATTGCAGTCAGATTTGAAAGCTGTTATGTGAAATTATTATGAACATTTCTATGGAATGACCAAGGTGTGGTTCTGACTGAGATGTGAGTTTTCAGGGTGGTATGTTCAGTGTGGAAACCTGAAGGTTTGTGTATTATCAGTCCTACACAAATCAAGTGAGAATTTTATAGATGTGCTTAAAATGATGCAAAGATTCCATCACTGACCATGTTGGGTACTTGCTTTGAGCACCCAAAAACTAGATATGCCTAACTAGGGTTTTCCCTCCTCTGAATTTGCTAACAACTGTTTTTGCATGAACTTGTTCTTCTGCCCAGCTAGTCCAAACATGGCATATTACAAGCCTGTGTGTGTGAGAAATTCTTCGTGTGTGTGTGTGTCTCCAGATAAGAAGTGCTGATTTTAAACTGTTTGTTATTGGTCAATTTTCTGATTTGTGGTTAAGCTAATTATTCCTTTTTTGGTGTGGGGGCTTGGGGGGATGGGAGTCCTTGCTGTATTCACTGGCGTGCACAGATAGAGACGAGGTGGTGCTGAAGCACTTGCCCTTTTGCCCTCAGTCCAAAAAAGTGCCCTT
>JAODJW010000127.1:7495416-7517359 GCA_026777045.1 Hyperopisus bebe | reverse complement strand
TGTTAATTTTTTTTGGTGTAACATATTGGCAACATTAACACATTAATTTGCTAAAGGAAAAATAGGCAAAAAGTGCCGTTTTTTCCCCCTGGAGCACTTGCCCCCCAAAATGTCTGTGCACGCCACTGGCTGTATTTATAATAATTATGATGTAAGGAATTTATCTCTTATGTAATTCGTTTGGGCAGATTTCAAACTATTCAAAGATTTTTGGATTTGGTCATGTGCATGTTGCCACTCAAGGTTTTCTGGTTTTTCCTTAGCTTGATCCTTCATGATTTGCTCTTATTTGGGTAGTGAGTCACTTCAGTAGGGTCTTTTTGTAGTGCAAATTGGTCACTAATTGGTGAAGTGCTGGACTCTTGAATTACAAGTACTAACCCTTGATAAAATTACATGAAGTCTGTCTAATCTGGTTAGTTACTGGGTTTCCATGGTCTGTGTGATGGTTGGTGGCTCTAACACGTTTTTTTTTTTTTTTGTGTGGCTGTTTTTCCAGTTGTCACTGATTGCAGATTTCTCAGTTAAGACTCATCAATTTCTTGTCCTGTTGCTGTCATACTCGATAATATATATTAATTCCTTGGCTTTTATCTAAAGCACCTTTGTTTTTAACCTGTTCAGCCACTGAATGTTGAATTCTACTCCTCCCGTTTATTATTGCCTTCCTTTATTTGCAATTCCTCTGGCACTGTGCCAGAAAGATTATGCTGATTGTACGACTGCTATGGCCTACCTTATAGGAGTAACCCATAGCTCACAGGAACCTGGCAGACTGCTGGATTAGCCAATCAGCTGATATTTGTGCCTCGACTTTGCAGTTTTAACCAACTTAAGAACTAAGAATTTACATCCCTTCACTGAATTATGAAGGTATGAAGCAAACGGACACACCCACTGCCTGCAGTGAGGCCTGCTTGAGCCTGAGAGGATTTTGATCAGCCTAAAAGTTGATTTCCCTTCTGTGGGCATGATGATTCTCCCTGGCTGGTCCACCCATCTCTGTGCTGACAAACCCAGCATGAGCGGCAGTAGGCTTTGCAATCATTCTGTCAGTAGCAGATTAGTGGGAATCTGTTGTGAAATTCCAGTGTTTTCCACACTTAAGCATCTCAGCATTGGCTTCCCGCATGTTTAAGATTCTTCCCTTTCACCTGCTTACTGTGTTATGAGGTGCTAGGGCCAGTTGTGCTGGTGTGTTAATACATCCCCCGAGTGTGCTGACCATAAATGTGTATGGAATGTGTGGTGTGAAACTGGTACCTGCAGTTCTAGCAGGACCAAGACAGGGACTTGGAAGTTAATAGGGAAAATCTACAGATTTTCTTTGAGTTATTCTTTGAAATTCCCCTTTGAAATATGCAGTTGTCAGTGAAAGATGCCATTGAATGCCAGCTCTGTAAGCACAAACTCATCTATTATAGACTCCCTTTATAGTGGCTGACTGTATTCTCAGCTGCTGTTACAGGTATTTTTGTCTGACTTTAAAGCTCTTGCTTTTGTAAACTAGTGGTAAGCAGAACCATCAAGCTGAAAACACCATATAGATGTTTCCTTCCCCTGCGTCAACACATGCCTACTGTAGTGCATTCTCATGGTTTATCTAAATTCAATCATTCATTTTGTTTGGCTTACGTGGAATGATGCAGAAACCAGTGAACTTGTAATTAATCCTCCTCTTTTGCCCTGATGTTCTTTGGAACATGGGTGAGTCTGGGGGAATCCTTTTAATGAAATTTTATTGGTTCTACATGTGTAAGCTTTAAGAGGTTGGTAACTAAACCCTAGAAAATAATAAAGTTCTCCACTGATTGTTCTGGTTACCAAAGATCATGTTGACCGTGGTGTGGTGGGGGCTACTCAATGGTATGGGATCCCCTTGTCAACATTTCTCTGTGCAACTGTGCTTGGCTGCTCTGGCCTTTCTGGGAAAGTGAGAATTCTGATGTTAAGGCTTACAATATTCGGCTGTCGTGGTTACATGACTGTGTTGCATTGAGCAGTTGACTCTTGCATACACGCCTCTAACGATGTGAGGGAACACCAAGTTCCCCTCAACTCTTGCACAGTTTGAAAGGAACAAGACAATGGAACAGTTTGGTGTCAGGCTCATTAGCTTGGTTCTTGTGTTTTTGCTTTGTAGAGAGGGGCTCTCAACCTTCAGAAGTGATAATAATTGAATTTAAGTGGTGTAACTCCCATAGGCTATTGGTTTTAAAGAGCCTGTTTAGACTGGTTCTTTAGACCAGTATGATAAATCGGTCATTCAGTTAATTTCCAATCAAAATTTCACTTTACCCAAATTTTTCCTGTATCAGTATGTTTTTGCTACCGTCCACTGTAACATGAATGTCTGCATTGTGTGGTAAGTTGCTTTTATCTCATGCCTTTGAGCTTGTTAAATATGATTAGTAATGGAATGCCAATCGGTTACACTTAGCCCTGTTTTTCTGCTTAGGTCATGTGGTAATTGGTAGATCCTTGCATAGCTGTACCCATGCATGTGAAACAAAAAACCATTCCGGTCTGCACCACTGTTTCTTTGAACTTCAAAAGTGTGATCCCCCCCAAGGTAATGGATCTACATTGTTGAAACCCCACATCTTGGCGGTGTGTAACTCAGTGGGTTTTGGTTCTGTGCCCTTGTCCAGAAGTTCACAGGTTCAGATTTCACTGCTGGGGCCTTTGAGCAAAACCTTGAACTTCAACTGCTCCAGAGGTGCTGGCTGACCCTGTACTCTGACCCCAAGTTTTCCTCAATGGTGCTTCGGCTAAATAAAAATGTAAATGTAAAAGGGGAGCTGGAAACAGATCCTTATGCCAGCAAGCCGTCTGGCTCGCGGCACTCCAGAAAGGCCTGTAATTGCAGGGGCTGAACGGATGGTACGGGGAGCCCTCCCCAAGAGCGGAAGTGCATGAAGGACAGATGGTGGTGGGGGTGGGAAGAGTGAGTGGGATTAGCAATCGTTGCTTTGCCCAAGTCCGCAGTAACGCCGCTGAGTGGATTACGCATCTTACCGGGATTGGTGTCTACACTGCTTAGGAGAAGTGTGTCTCTTAAGAAATCAGGCATAAATAGAGTATCATTGTTGGCAATTTCACTATAGCCCTAATATCAAGTCTGGAATAGCATGGTTTAAATAATTGACAATTAAAGCTGACCTAGACTGTAACTCAGCGCCAGCTCTCTCCGCTGAATACCGTGCTGACTGCTTAGCTGCTTTAGTTCAGCCATAGTGGAGCAAACATCTGCCTACTTAGACTCACTGTTCTGCGACTTCCTAGACTCATGGCGGTTATTTAAGCTCTTGTTTTTTTTTGTCCTTCAAGCCTGTTGCTAGGATACCCATAATCGCTTTTCCTGGCTTAAACTCTAGTTTCTAGTCTACCTTCGAAGGCAGCTGGTTTTGAAGTTTTCTGCTTCCGCGATAGTGGTTCTGTATGTCATGGAAAGGAGGATGGCTGCTGTGGATTTTGGGTGTCGCCCATCTCAACTTGAGGCGAATGTAATGCTGGAGCAGAGACTGCCCATTGCTCCAAGTGACGTCCGCGAAACCGGAGCCACCTGAGTGACACTCCCAGCATCTATATAACTGCTGTGGGGCTTTTACAGCCCGGGTTCCTGCTCATCCTGCCAGGTACATTATGGGCTAAGCTTTGGATAATCATATGTTTAAAAGGCTGTCATTTCTTTAGAGCCCTGCAGAATTTCCATATGCAAGTCAATTTACAGTATTGTATAGTATTTGTAAAATTTTGGTTGCCCTTGTCTGTTCTGCAACACATGTGGATGTGTCTGTAGGCAGCAACTGTATAATATAGAAGCTTTTTTTTTTGGTGGGGGTATGCAGATTTAACCCCTGCTCTTCACCTTCAAGCTTTTGCCATCAGAAACCTAAGTCAAGATTTGTGACTGTTAATGTTAAACTAAAACCAAATTCCTAATGGAGGTATTATTTGACTATCATGCTTAATGCTAAGTGGTTCCTGTAAGGTATTCGACAGGTGTGTGGGGCCTGACAGGCAAATGGCCTTGGGGAGAAGGTTTGTGAACTGTAGATAACATGCAGTACACAAAAAGGGTACAAAGGTTTGCTTTCTTTATCCTGTTTAATGTGTGTGCCTCTTTGAATTTCTCTGTGAAATATTTGCTTGGTCTGGGTCTTTTCCGATTTTCATTTTTTTGCCACCTATATTGAATGTTGTCAGTCTTGTCTCCTGCCCCTATACTTTAGGGTGTGTATCATGAATTTAATTTTTTAACATCTGTAGTTAAAAGCATGCTTAAGTTTGCTTTTTGTATCTATGTGTGGAGTGGATGCGGGTTGGGATAGTCCTGGAGGAGGAGTTAGAAGCTGTGTTGTCAGGTCGTTTGTGGCACCTTGGTACTGTGGCTGGCCTGACCTCAGGCTCAGTGGCAGGATCAACTTCGGCAGCAGTGTAGACATGTCAGCCTGGTGCTCTGCTCTTTGGCAGCTTACATTTGCAGCAGCAAGCAGCCTTTCGCAAACAGCCCTTGTGATGGGCTGATTTTAAGTGATCCCCCTCCTCATATTTGGAATCACTTCTTACTCTTTGGTTCTGCTCCCGAGGATCTAGGCTCTGTGTTTAGGCTACTTCAGTCTACGTTGCTTCATTCGGTGGTGTCTTCAGTTGACCATCTGAAGATGGTTTATCCTAATCACTTGGTGCAAGCAGATATCCGTGTGAGTGCCTGTGTGCTGCTGGGTTTCATGGCTGCTATAAATGAGTATTAGTTTGTGTCTTTTTTGGCTGATGTGGTGATTAATGTCACATCAGTGTGTGCCTGGGTCCCTTCCGGCTGGGACATGTGCTTGCATGGTCAGACAAGCTAGGTGGGCTTTTAAAATAACATTTTATGTGCATACCACTAGTTTGGTTGAGGGGTCAAAGCAGTGGTGAGGAGCTGCATAGATATGTGACCATCAAATATCTGATCTATCTGTGTGTAGCGTACATTGTTGTGCATATCAGGCAAGGCCTACCCCCTGCTGGTTTAGTTTTAAGTGCTGATGGGTACCATATATAAAAAGAGATCCTTTGTTTTTCTTTTAGGAGAAAAGTTTGAACCATGCTCTGGGCATGAAAAGACATGTGCAATTTAAGAGACGAACAGAGGAGTGCCAGGTCTTCACAGAATGTGTGCTTGGTCTGTTGCACAATGCCTCTTCCCCCACTATGGATGTTTAACACTTAGAAATATCTTTAGCAGTGGCCTCGTTTGTCTGTATGCTGGTCACTGAGCTTTTCTGAGGAGGATTACCAGGGATCCAGTAGTAAAGGTGAGCAGGTTAAATTACAAACCAAGTATCAGTGTAACATCTGTGGAAGAGTCAGACTACAGTCCTGTGTTTTTGTGCCAAAGGTTCCCATACTATTTTGAGAATTTTTCTATTCTCTTTAAGGAAATATTGCCTTACTGTCTTTCCAGCCAGTGTAGCCAGGATTTGTTTTTTCTTGCCGAAAAAACAATTTGGGAAATGTAAACATTGTTCGGATAAAACATAAAGCAGTCCTGAAACTGACATGACAAGGGGCGCAGGAGGTAGTGCTATCGTTCAGCAACCAGAGGGTTGCAGGTTCGAGCCCTGGTTCCTCCTGACCCATTCAAAGTGTCCTTGAGCAAGACACTGAACCCCAAATTGCTCCCGGTGTGCAGGTTGGCACCTTGCATGGCAGCCTCTGCCACCAGTGTATGAATGTGTGGTATGGATGGGTGAATGTGAGGCATGTATTGTAAAGCCCGTTGTACTCGTAGGAGTAGAAAAGCGCTATATAAATGCAGTCCATTTACCATTTACAAGGGAACTGAAACAAATGTGTATCTGTTTTATTAGCAGACCTAGTTTTCTCCCAGTGTACATCCAGCACTGTAGCATGGGCTGCTGTAAGTAGTACACCTCTCCAGCTCTGCAGGAAATGTAACACCAAGTCTGTATCATGTTGTGATGATGCCTAAGCAGGTCTCATTCTCTGGGCCTCATGCTTAAAATGGCGAGTAAGGACATGCATTTCTCCTGCTCTGACTTCATTGCCTGTCTTATGTTCACTTTGGAGCAAACTGTTGCTGTTTGCTTTGTCTGGCTGCTGTTATCTGCTGGAGAGTTGTTTATATATGTTTAATGATGAGTACTTGGTTAAAGCAAGCCTGCAGCTACGGATTGATATAAAGCTTTGTAGAGAAGTTACCTTGGGTGGCTTTAGCAGGTGAATCTGTCAGAATCACATCCTCTGTCATCTCCCAGTCTCAGCACGCTAAAGCTTCTGGACTTGATGGTGTGCTGGTCTGTTGTGTACTGTTTCGCACCTGAAACCCCTACTTAAATTTACCCCGCTGCTCTTTGTCCACCCTGCATCCCACTAGAGCCAGATCTTGTAATTCACAGGCTTATATCACACCCAAGCTTGTTAGCGCTGGGAGTGCAATAGATAACTGTCAGAATCACTTTCTTTGGAAGGTCACTGATTCTTTGCCTTAATGTGAACTGAGCATCTTTTCCAACATTTTAAGTAACGCTGGATGACAAATTCATAAGTTGCATGTTGACCTTTCAGTGCTGGATCCACATGTGATGTGAATACTCACTCATTGATACGGCGTGACTTGTGACACTCATTGACATTTACTAGTGTGCTGAGTGATTCTTCATGGTGCGCTAACACTCAGGACCATCTTGAGCACCTAAGGAGTTGTCTTGTTGAAAACAGGCAATGGATTAGAGGGGCATGCCACTAACATTTATATTTATTTAGCCGACAGGTGGGGATCAGCAGGGTCAGCCAGTGCCCCTGGATCAAGTAGAGGGCCTTACTCAAAGGCCTAACAGTAATGGGGTTACTCTGGCAGCCATGGGATTTGAACCTGTGACCTTCTAGACATGGGCACTGATCAGTAAACCATTGAGATAAACGCAGTCCCATCCTGTCTTCACTGTCATTAGCGGGTGAAAAGCTGCTGTAGTTTAGCTGGGGAGCTGCCGTGTCTTTGCAGGAATGTGGAGTCGCACAGAGCGAATGTGGAAATAATTACAGCAGATGTTTCTGAAGTTAATATTTTGCTGGCCGCTGAGCGTATGTTTTACTAGACATGGAGGTGAGTCATGAGCCATACTGCTCTGCTTTTAGTCAGCATGTTTTTTTTAATATACATTTTATTTACCGTCATCATAGACCAGGAGTAATTACATCTTATTTGCAAAAATCAATAGCGTTAGAACGCTGTGTATTTCACAAGCTGCAATATTTTCATGAGTCAAGAAATTCAGGGCAACTGTGTATCCCCTGGATTATGGCAAGCAGCTTACAGGGGTTTTTCCTTGCCGTTCCGCATCCAGGTACCTGAGGCAGGTGGGGTTGGCCTGGATGCTGTAATCCCCATGACCCCTAGGAGCTGAGACTGTAATGGGCGGAGCCAAACAGCATAGGGTGTTTTGAAGCCCCCTGTTTATTTCCAACCACTGGTGGCCTTTCAGAGAAACTGTGTAAACGGTGCTTTAGTGCTGCTTGTCTCTGCCTCTCCAGTCATCTGCTCCTAACACCGTGTTAAGGATGGTCATATTTATAGGAGCGTCAGTTGGGGGAAAAAAAAATTGTTTTGAAGTTGTGTGGCTCATGCTTAATCCTAAAATACAGTGCAGTTATTGCAGAATCGTGAACTTTATTATTCATTAATTACACACCGTGTTGGTTAACCAGTTTGGCGGGTGTTAGGCAGGTAGGCGTGCGGTCAGGTGATGCATGTTGTGGGCTTTTTTGGTGGTGTAGCTCCTAATGGTAAGGACAACTGTTCTTTTTCAAAGATTCCTGCCCAGTTTGCACACTGGTTTTGTGCTGATCTGCCCGTTTCTCTTGGCAGGTTCGCTCAAGTTCCCTTGGCTTGCTTAGTGGTTGCTTTTGGACAGTAGAATTCATCTCTTTTCACAGACTGGCTGTTAGACTGAATGTAAACAGGGCCTTTTGAGTGTAAGAATAAGATGTTTGAATTAATCTCTGCAGCATTTCACTTTTAATAGGGCAGTGGCTGTAGTGACTAAGTCTAGGCTTCATTGGTTGTATAGAAGTGTTTAATTCAACTGTAACAAACTTCTGGGCTTTGTTGCTGTAAAGTGGGAGCAGCATCGATGTTGCAGCATCTGCAATGCATCTATGCAATCATCTTGGTTTGCCCTTTTTTGCGCTCTCAGCTGGCTGGGGGTTTGCATGTAGTGTATGTTACAGGGCACGGCGATCGCCGCCCCTGCCTCCCCAAAGACATCGACCTTGTGGCATGTTTCAGATTCCCTCTATGTGCAGGGAAAGCTGACACCGGCAGGAGTCGCACCTACGCCTTTGTTAACGGCTTGCTTTATGATGAAAGCCTTGAGGCGCTTAGCCAGGCTGCCTCCCATTCCACCACTGTCTGTTTCCTCCCAAACTCTAATGTGGTCTGTGCAGGCACTGTGTTGTGGGTGAAGCCTGACACCACCCCACACGTGACACTGCATGGTCACTCTTCAAATGCTGGCGCCAGGTACCGTGCTGCAGATAGCAGCCCTCGAAAAACGGTCCTGTCAGCTGGTACAGAGGAGGATCGATATGGTGCCCCCCGCTGGCTCCTGCCTGCAAAGGCGGGCTTATCTGTAATTCTCAGGTTATCAATTCTGCTGTGTTGATTTGCAATGTAGAGGAAGTATGTGAAGGACACACGCACACTCTTGGAATATGAATATGAAATGTTTAAATGACTGTATTTTACACTCCTTTATCAGAGCTGCCAGGACGGCTGAGTTTCCAGGCAATGCTTTTCATTTTAATTCCTCTGCTTATTCTGTTGCCCAGTTTGGTGGCTTTTAGGCTTCAAATTCTGGTCCCTGATGCCATTAAATGTGAAATACTGTTAGTAGGGTCTTTTTGTAAGGCAGAGGGTCAAATTTAAAAGCTAATGTCAAAGCAGGGAGCTTCTTTGAGCTGAGTAATGGTAACTTTGAGTTGCAGCTCTCAAGAATGGCAGCACACTATATACCTTCCCAAGAAAAGCTGTGGTCTGTTTGCTGAGAGTTTTGAATGTTGCCTTGATGACCGCAGTAGATGTGAAGTTAGCAGAGTGAGCACACGTATTGCATTGGGCTGTGGTTAAAGCAGATGGCCAGTGGTGGCTATAGTGAGTCACTGCTCACTGGTGGCACATATGTTCTACCAGGCCCCCCAGATGTGTATGGGACCCTTCCAGCAGGGGTGTTATCACTGGAGAGGTGACATCCGGTTCTGCCTTTATTACTAGCAGCTGTCTTTGAATGTGTTATGTATTCTTAAGGGGCATTGGAACTAGTTTAGATACCTGTATCCCAGAAATAAGAACTTTACAAACTACAGGAGGCCATTAGATCCATCAGGCTTGTTTGGAGAGAATTCAGTTTATAGCTTAAAGTTGTTAAAATCTTATTTAGCTCTAATTTAAAGACACCCAGGTTTTAGCTTGCACTAACAGGAAGGTTTGTATTAGCTAACTACACGTTGTGTAAAGAAGTGCTTCCAGTTGAGAATGTTTTGCTAATTTCCACCTAGGGCTACGAATATTGAAGTAACTATTTGGTTGAACAGCATCTAGACCTGGAAATTAGAATATTATATACAGTACCTGGATCATGTTCCCCCCGTAATCGCCTTTGCTGGAGGCTGAACGGATTGAGCTCTGCTAACCTCTTCTCGTATGGCATTCCTCTAAGACCAGGAACCATTTCTGTAGTCCTACATTGAAAAAATGTCATTGTAAAGACTTGTTGTACTTTTGGGTAGTTGGGTCGTTAATCTGTCTTATTTTAGATGGTAAAGAACTGGTTGTGCAACTAAATGTACCAATATCTGATACACTACATGTGCTTGCAGTTTTACCTCCAGGACACCAAGAGTAGCAATGGCACCTTCATCAACAGCCAGCGCCTGAGCCGCGGGTCTGAGGAGAGCCCCCCCTGCGAACTGCTCTCGGGTGACATCATCCAGTTCGGGGTGGACGTGACTGAGAACACCCGCAAAGGTATGGGGCGTGCCACTGTGCTGTCCCTCAGAGCCTCGAGGTCTTTGGGGGCTTATCTCCCTCCTTATCTTTAGTGGTGACAAATTTTCCTCTTGCTTTCAATGTCAAACAGTGACTTAATGCTGTTTTTTTTTTTTTCTTTTACTAAATTGAGGACATCATTACAGCTGGTAGCACTAACATAAGTGCCTTAAAACAGCACCTTCACTGCTGCTCATTTTCACGGGGAAGTCTTCAGTCCGGCACAGCCCTGGAAATGTCGTAATAAGCGCAGGTTGAATTATTATTGACATAACTGAAGATTACTGCAAAAGCGAGCCAAGTTTCCTCATTTGTAAGTGGCTTTGTGGGGGGAAGCACAGGCCAGAGCAATGGTGAACGGCCATTTTGGTGGCGGCGTTGTGAAAGGGCTCCCTGCTTCAGGAAGGGCCTCCCGGAACGGTCGTCTGTTACAGATGACGTTTGATATTCATATGCTGTCAGGATTAAGGGCGCCTTCATCACTCATGCCTAATCTTTTCCTCTGTCATTTGTTTGAAGAGTAAGATTTAGCAGAATCTTTCAGTGACACAGAACATTTGGAGGAAGTTGCGTCTTGTGAACTAGATAAGTTGGAGGTGAAGAAATGTTAGAGGCCATGTGAATGTGCAAAGCGTAAGTGACGGGGTGCGGAAGTGCCTCGTTAGCATAGCGTCGTAGCTGTGGCTTGTTGGGCTGCTTTGCCTGATCCCTGTCTCTCCTTTCTTTCCAGTCACCCATGGATGTATCGTGTCCACCGTTAAGCTCTTCCTGCCTGACGGAGTAGAAGCGCGGAGGCGATCAGAGTAAGACCCCTCCTCTGAACTTTCTGAACACAGCGTGTCGGGGTTAGACCCATCGATAAGAAAGCACGGCCATGCTGGGGGACGGGCCTCTGAATGCTGTTGGGGGTGCCCTTGTGAGGGGGGTGCCTGTCTCTCCATGCTGTGGGGATGTAGGTGAGCTGTAACGTAGCCTGAAGGGAGGTGTGTGTGTGTGTGTGTGTGTGTGTGCCTGTGTGCCTGTTTTCGTAATTATTACATTGTGGGAACTTTCTTATTTTGTCTTAATTGTCTTATTTTGTTTGGTTACTTATGGCTGGTTAAGTTATCGTTGGGATTAGGGTTACGCCCATAGAAATGAACAGGGAGTCCCCATAAAGATATGAATACATGGACTGTGTGTGTTTGTGTGTCCTTTGCCCCGGTCAGTTGTGGGTGTTGTGTAGCACAGGAAAGAGCAGATGAAGGTTGTATGAGTGCTTGGCAGGCTGAGCTAATGCCCTGTCCAAGCTGAGTGTGTGTGTGTGTGAGGAGCCGGAAGCTGGAATTTCCTGCTAAGCAGGTGCAGGTGTGCTGGCTTCAGGTGGATGCGGGAGTGAGGCCACCTTTAGCTGCCTCTGTACATCAGAGGCAGATGGTGATCATGGCTACACTTTTCGGATGGAGATCGGATTTTTTTTTCCGGATTGCTCTTGATCAGTGTAGGCTGTTCCCCCACCTGAATGCTTTCATTAGTTATGTGTAATGCAGTAACAACATCAGGGTTCAGTTTTGCTGGTTGTGGCATTGTGGAATGTTTTAAATATAATGTCTTACCGTACTGGATGTTCTCCAGTGTGAATTTTGTTGTAAGGAAGCTTAGTGATTGACGTATGTTTTAGTGGAGGCTTATTCATGTTAGAATTTCCGGAGTAATATCCTGATACCTTCTTTTACCAGCCCGTTTTCTTAGCTGCTATGCTAGCATTTGGCCTTAATTTAAGCCCATTGGCAGCTGTCTCTATTGGAGTGAATGGTGAGCCTCAAATAGGCTCTCGGGTCAAAATGAGCATTATGTCATTGTCCTTGGAAAGCTCTTCTGTTCTAACTGCTAGACTCGTGAAGACCATGGTCAGCGAAGTGACGCAATGCGTCTGGGCCTGATCGCTGGTGCATGGGTCAGACCTTCTGCTCTTCGCTCTTCTTGGATTGCTGGGGTTTATAGATTTTCTGTTGGAAACAATTTTTTATTGCCTGCAACCAATAGTCTCTTAGAAATTAAATGCTTGCTGGCCCTTATGTATGTAATTAATATGTGTAATAATCGCCCCTGATCAATAAACTTTCGGACAGCTATTGAGTATATTGAGGTGAATTCGTTTCATAGTTTGAGAATGCCTGTTTGTCGCTAACTAGCCTTGCAAATTTTGGCTGATGCTTCGCTAAATACAAAACTGCAGTCAAACACGAGCCAAGTGCTTCTTGCTTGCTAAGGCCATACCTGAGGCCTCTGGCACCGTGTAAGTTTAGCATCCCCTTTGTGTCAGTGGTATTTCTTTTTCTGCCCAGAGACATCTTCCAAGACTTATTTAGCTTGTGTAAATGATGCTTGTACCTTATGAAGCAACTTGTTTTTGATTTATGAGCAGTGACTCAACCGATTTTAACAAAATATTGAGTTTGCCTCATTCTCCAAGTAATTTGAGTGCAGTAATAATAAAGCCCCTAATAAACAGTACTATATTGAACCATAATGCATGATGAATGAATTATGATGAATAAATTATTTGTGGCTCTTTAGCCATTTGCTGTCCCTGAGGGCTTAGTTATTATGATACTTGTCCTCCCTCGAACGTCATGGTGTTTCTTGGGTGTATGATGTCATTGGAGAATTTGGTCGCATTCAGATACCCTTGTGGAGCCTGACTTGTGGCGGGTGCCTGGGACACTCAACCTCCAGGTTTAATGAAATCTGCTATGAAGTAGAAGCAGACAGGCATCCTTAAGCAAACACTTAAATTACTGCTGTTTATATTGTATATACACACTTGTAGAGATATAGATATTAACCATTATATCATGCATAATCTGTCTCGTGGATAAATCGAAGCTCGTATTGGATCATAATGGGACACAGCATTTTATTATACAAGACAGGACAATCCTTAAATACAGGATGGATGGAATATATATTATGAGATTCCTTAGAAATAACTCCTCTCTTCTCTGTTGCATGTCTCATTTATAATTTGTGTGCAAATGCCACCGTCTGGCTTCTGGTTAATTTCTTTCAGTATTTTAAACCATGTAAGCAGGTAATCCGGCAGGGGGGAATGCCCCAAGAGCTGCCATTCCATGTGTGATTAGTGAATTGGGTGCCTCTGTATTCCAGTGGGGGCTCGGCTCTGCGCCGCCTACCGTATCTGCCGGGGGGGGAGGGCGGGGGCCAGCTTGTGGCACCCACAGCAGTGCCTCCCGTTAGGTGGCCCAGACAGCCGGCTTCCCCTGTGCTCCATGTCCTCTGTCGTGAGCCATCCTGCCACGCCGCCGCAGGGACCAGCTCAGAAATTGAGCGTATCGTTCCGCTCGCTGCATCCCACAGTTGTGAAGCTGCAGGGAGTGTGCGGCGGTTGGCATGCGGCTTGGAGTCGGTGTGGGCTGCTCCTCACCCTCAACCGGCTGGCACCAACTACCGCGCTAATAATAGATGCAGGAAAACCCGCTTTCTGTTCAGATTAGTGATTTAGTGTGCCTCTACATAAATATGTCAATGTATGTTCATTTGTTTGCCACTTATTAGCTGTGCTACAGCTTACAGGAACCGACACCAAAATTGTGTCCCTAGTTAGTTTAATGATTACTGATTCTGATTGGTCAGAGGCTTCACACCTGGCTCACAGGTAAAGGAAGGCTGGAAAACCAGCAGTGCTCGGACCCCGAGGACCGTGTTTTGAATAATAGGGCCCTAGTACTTTTTTTTTGGTGGGGGTTTCGAATGTTGACAGTATGTTGACAATGATTGCGTAGGACACACTGCCACTTGGCAGTGTTTAGGTTTTACAGCTTAAGAGTGCTTCAGCTGGCTTGCTGTGGCACTTGGCCTACTGTCCCAAGGCATTTCTGATGGAGAGCTGTCTGATTTTCTGTCTGTGTGATACTGATTTACTGGTCAGTGACTTGAGGCTTCTAATCTTTGTCCTTTTAAAATACTGCAGCGCTGATCTAGATGCTTCGGCTTGACAGTCTGTAGAACTCTCCATAGGAATGCTGCATGATGATAGGATATTTTCTCTCACAATGCTTCTTGTTCAAGAAATATATATGTAGGATCTCCCTTCATTCCTGCTGTCCTTTGCCTTATCATCCAAGATTCTTTGTATACATTGTAAAACCTTTTCTATGAGGTGGAACCTTCTGCCTGCTCCCTAAGTGAAAGTCTGGAACCGGCAGTTTTCACCCAGGGAGCCAGGGATGTTGTCGGTTCCTTGGCTGTTGGACCTGATGGCTGTTAGGCCAAAGGCAGTGAGAGGAGGTCTTGGCAGCTTGCTGCACACTGCCTTATCTGGCAAATTTTGCGTTTGCTTCCAGGCTTTATTGAAGTTTTGTTCTAGGTCAAAACTGGTTGGTTGGGTTAATGTTACTGGGAAATTATTAAAAATGACTTGTGACGCTTTTTTTCCTCTTGTCATTAACAGTCCCGCTGTAATGGCAGGTAAATCTGTCTGGGTAAGAATCACTTAGGCTGCTGTCATTTTACAGTGGACCAAGTCCTAACGATGCCCCTCAATAAATGTTTACTTTAAATATCTTTCAAATATCTCTGGGGGCAGATTTAGTTGGGAGCCCCCCAGTGGGCCTTTTTTTTTGGTCAAAAGGGCAACAAGGATGAATTATAAATTATAAATGATGGAATATCAATAAAATGCTAATCGAAGCATGGGGTGCCAACAGTGAAACTTACCGATCAGGTTGGGGGCGAGAGCACTGTCCGTAGAATTCAGCGATCAGGGGGAGGAGGGTATCACAGCAGAGGATCCAGTTGGCCAAATTTAACTGTTCCCTCTTTTGCCATGCCCCTAGGCTGTAGCCTAGGATAGCCTATGCCTTATTCTGCTCCTGTGGCTAAGATTAGTGTTGAATTTTTGCATACATTCATTTAATTGTCTTCTCTCCACAACTTTTCACCATTTGTCTGCCACTCTAGCAGGATAACATCATGACATGAGAGAGATAATGTCAGTCTTGTATCTTCTTCTTGTATCTTCACTGTTCTTTTGTTAGGCTCCTTTGTCGGTTCGCTTGGCAGTGAAATAACTGGTAGCTTACCACTAGACTCCAGTGTGAAAACAGAGCTGTGTAGCGTGAAGTCTGAGTACGAATAGTCCAGTTCACCCAGGACTGGAGCAACTTTATCTATCATGAGAACTTGCTAAAGATGCAAATAAGACATTTTGCTCTAATTTAATTTATATCCATAAGTTTAACTTCTAGAAATTCTGTCTTCCTGTGACCCCCAGTTTTCCAGGGCCCCTTGCCTTATCCTAAGTCCACCTCTGCTTAATCCCACTGACTAGTTGTAAGGATTGAAACTCTTGTTGCTCTTTGAGTGAGGCAAATTCAGTCATTTCCCCTGTCCCACCACTGGGGGTGTCCTTTTCACAAAATATACTTCAACATCTGGAATTGCAAGAGACCGGAATTGCTTCCCTACCCCAGTGACTTCATTCCCTTCTGTCTCTCCTGAAGGCGTTTCTGCAATTCTGTATGTGCTGATTCTACAGCTGAGAGCCAGGGTTTCCTAATGATCAGCTAAAGCTTCTGAAAACATCTGCGTTCTCTATTATGAATGAATTAAAAAAAGCTGTGTCAAACGATGGTCTCCACACTGGCGAGTGCATGACTCATCTAGAGGCTTATATAAACTTACCCATGAGCACTGCTTCCAGTCTGAGGGCTGGGTGGCCCAAATAGGAGGAATGCCATAGGGCCATAATGATTGACATGATTGAGGGTGTGTGGTGCCGAGCTGTCTCTGTTGTACCTTTTTAAAAAGGCAGGAGGCCTCTCGTGATGTTATAAGGGATTGAGGAGTGATTTCCACAGCTATGTGGGGGTGCTGGTGGTCATCGCCATGTCTAGGTTTTCATGCAGAAACACGTGTGCACAGGTGTGTGAGAGACAGGAGTGCAGTTCTACAGCAGAGAATTCATTTAGCAATATGCCATGCTTTTGGTGAAGGGTGCAGCCCGTTATGCAGTATAATTTGATATTCAGGATACAATAGCAGAGAACTGATGGTATTTCACACAAAGCAAGTCAATTATTTTCAAATTGTAGCCAGATTTTCTTCTCATTGTAATTCTGTTACTGTAGAGCTAGCCAGGAGCCAGAGGGCACTGTTCTGATTCTTCTGGGCTTAAACCAAGATCCATGACTGTTTCTTGGCTTTGTCACGATATGGACCTCCGTAAGGTCACAGGTGAGATTGTGTTGCTGCTATTGATGAAAAGTAAACATTTGGGAAAGACATGGAAGGAGTCCAGGTTCCACATCAGCTTGTATAAGTTGGACTTGGAACTTCTGCAGCAGGTCACAGTGACCGTTGGGGGGCGTGGATCTGCATGTTGAAAGAGATTGAAGGGCAGTCTGGGAGGGGAAAGAGCCGTGTGGGGTATGAAGGTCTGTGGGAATGGGCACTATCCCTACTCCTCTTAATGAGGTTTTCATCAGGAATGCTCCCTTGCAGCAGCCTCAGCAGGGAGAAGTGAGTATGTTTGCAGGGAAATTGTGGAATGACTCAGGATCTGGAGCCCAAATGTGATTTAAAGCTTGATGGGAAAAACTCGTCACCTGTATTAGATTTTGGTGACATCCCCTTTCACAAATGGTCGAGTTTTATTTCCTTACATCTTGCTGGCTCTGAACCAGCTCGTCCTCGCTCATGTGGTGTCTTGTGCAAAGATAACGTGTAATCGGAGGATCACAGCAGTCATGTGACCTAGGGGAGGCCAAGCCAGCCTGATGAGTGGTGCGTGACTGCAGATGTTCCCGGGGGACCGGCGTAATTAGCACCTCCGTTTGTCTCTGCAAGTCCCCTGTGGGGGAGCCTGTCAGACGGGCTTGAGTGTGATGCCGTGTCGCAAGCCTCCGCTGACCTGCCCAGCCTGTCCCCTGCATGACGTCCTCCATGCTGTGGAGAAAGCAGGTCACGTGCTTGGTGCTGAGAACCATCCTGGTGCCGCCGTGACTGCCGAGTCTGATGCCCGTGAGACAGTGGATACTCGCCGGGGCCTAAACTACGAGATCAGATGAAAGAACTGCTGTCGGGGTTCGTGTCTCGTGGTGCTGGAGATCACTGGGGTCCTCTGCTGTGCTTGGGGGAGTGAGCAGTGTCTTGCTTTGGAGAGGTCTGATTGGAGCTCTTTTGTGGTCTCACTTTCTCCCAATGTGAAGCTCGTGTTTTACGGCGTTGTGTATATATGGTGTAGTGTGGGACTCAGTGGATGCTGTCCCTGTGATTGGAAGGTCACTAGTTCAAATCCTGCATTTGGCAGAGTGATGTCACAGTTGCTAAATAAAATGTGAATATCTTAGCTTTATAGCTTGTGTAAAGGGTTAAGTTCCTTAAATCATGCCTGTGTGGGTGTCTGCTGGTTTATGCTGGTTGAAATTTAATGCAGACGTTGCCTGACTGTTCACTCGAACCCGGGTAGGGAGGTAGCGGGATGCGAGCGCAGCACTTTTCTCGGAAAGTGGAAGCGTGAGCGAGAGTACCGCAGTCTCCCTATGGTGTCTCAGTCCCTGCCTCCATCATTGAGCCATCCCTGCGCCCAATCTGTAAAGGCTGGAGTGGGAAACGTGACCAGCAATGTCAGCCATCGTGCATCTCTCCCGGTCTGTCCCACCCAGCTTCCCTGTCCTATTTACTGACATGTTTTTGCTTTTTCCTCTAGTGTCATTCAAGCGCCATTACCACTTCCTGTTGATAAGGTAGGTGAAGGGTGGGGGGGTGCTGGGGTCGGGTCTCGGGGTGGGGGGATGGGGGGGGTGGTTGTTTACCTCATATGAAGATCCTCTTGGAACTGTTTTGTGTATTAAGGAATTTCCTTTGCTTAAGTGATTCTTGTCCACGGTGCATCTGAGATTTCAAAAAAATAAATAACCCTAATCGTTCTAGTGGTCTCTCGTCGATGGGGGTCGCTGTGAAAGGAATTTGAAGTACATACACTTGGTGTCAGATTCCTGTATGATTCCCTTGGACGCCATCAGTCTGATAGCTTGGTCCTATCACGTCGTGTCGCTTATGTTGTCCTGAATTCTGATTTGCTGGGAATCACTCCAGCAGATCCTGTGTAGGAACTATGTTACTGTCTAACCGAGAATAACCCTTCTTGGCCGTAGTCCTAAAGACGTTAGATAATACTGCCTTTGCTCACTTCATTGTTTTCCTCTTCTGATGCCTGGGAGAGGAGCCTGGCGCCCGGCCGCTGCCCAGAGAGGAGGCTTTGTACTGTGGGGTTGATGCCCTAGAGTGCACAGAGGGGTCTTTCTAAGGGCCAGAGAAGGGGGGGGGGGTCTCCCAGCCCCCTCTCCCTCCCCTGAGTGCTCGCTCAGATTAGAAGACCAGCCGAAGTCTGGGGTCGCCCTCCCTGGCTTCCTGGTGTGCATGTGTATACACGTGTCTGCTTGCGTTCCTCTGTGCAAGCAAATTATTAAAAAAAATAGGTCGGTTAAACTGTGTGAACGCAGGGGATTATTTGAAATGAATGTGTGCAGCTGACTGCTGCCTGCCCAAATGTAAACAGGGATGGGGGGGTGCTCTTGGCCTGAGCTGTTCAAGGGCATGAGAACAGCAGGTGTTTAGGTGGGGGTAGCTCAGTGGGTTAGGACACTGCCTGTGATTGGAAGGTCGCTGGTTCAAATCCCAGAGTCAGCAGTGAAATTTCACCATTGGGTTCCTGAGTGAGGCCCAGACCCTTGTTGCTTTAGAGATTATCTGACCTTAACATGTTCACTTGGTAGCATGAAACATGTACACTTAGTAGCCTCTTTATTAGGTACACCTTGCTAGTACTGGATTCGACCCCCTTTTGCCTTCAGAACTGCCTTAATTTTTCATGCCAGTAACGTGCTTGAAACATTCCTCAGAGACTCTGGTCCATGTTGACATGCTAGCATCACACAGTTGCTGCAGATTTGTCTGCTGCACCTTCATGATGTGAATCTCCCGTTCCACCACATCCTAAAGGGGCTCTATTGGATTGAGATCTGGTGACTGGAGGCCATTTGAGTACAGTGAGCTCATTGTCATGTTCAACAGGCCAGTCTGAGATGAGCTTTGTAACATGGTGCTTTATGCTGCTGGAAGTAGCCATTAGAAGCTGGGTACACTATGGTCATAAAGGGATAGACATGGTCAGTAAAAATACTCGGGTAGGCTGTGGCATTTAAACGATGCTGAACTGGTACTTGGCAGCCAAAGTGTGCCAAAAAAGTATCCTCTGCCATTACACCATCCCTAGCCTGAGCTATTGGTACAAGACAGGACAATCTTCCATTGTCCAGTTTTGGTTAGCCTGTGGCCACTGTTGCCTCAGTTTCCTGTTTTTAGCTGACAGAAGTGGCACCCGGTGTGGTCTGCTGCTGCTGAAGCCCATCTGCTTCATGGTTCCACATGTTCTGTATTCAGAGATGCTCATTTGCATATCTTGATTGTAACAAGTGGCTTTTTGAATTACTGTTGCCTTTCTATCAGCTTGAACCAGTCTAGTCATTCTTCTCTGACCTCTGCCAGCAACAAGGCATTTTCACCCAGAGAACCACTCCTCACTGGATGTTTTTTCTTTTTTGGCTCATTTTCTATAAACCCTAGAGATGCCTGTGTGTGCAAATGCCAGTAGATCAGCAGTTTCTGATATACCTGCCACCAACAACCATGCCACATTCAAAGCATTTAAATCACCTTTCTTCTCCATTCTGGTGTTTGATATGGACATTAATTCCTGACCTGTATCTGAATGATTAGATATTTGCTGCAATGAGCAGTTGAACAGGTCTACCTAATAAAGTGGCTAGTGAGTGTATGGTGCTTTGTATAAAAGTCTGCTAAATAATTTAAAAAAGATCACTGCCGTGCCAATTATCAGCGAGCTGGCAAGCAAAGCATTAGGGGATGCTGTGGTTTGGGCAGGCAAAAAATAATACTGTGGCGAATCCTCTGTCAGTTGTAAGATGTCCTTTTTATTAAGCAACATGATAAACATTTTGGTAAAGCACAGAACAGTCAGTGTGTGTCACATCAGCATCTGGTGCCCCCTACAGGACAGCACTGGTCTGACCAAGCAGGCTGCTGTCATGTCCGCTGCCGGCCGCACCCCTGTAGGCATTGCATCCTGATGTATTGATAGTGATATGTTTGTGTGATGTGCGTAGGCCCAATGTGTGATTTGCAATGAGTGTTGTGACTTAGTGGTCTGTCAGCATCATGGTACTTCGACGTTGCCTGACTGCACTGTGCTCTCTTCCTGCAGGTCGCCGCTAATGCACCCAGTATGTACTCTCAGGAACTCTTTCAGCTGTCCCAGTATCTTCAGGTATGGGCGAATTGCGGCCCCTGCTGTCTGACTGGTGTAAATGTTTAGGCTACTTTGTGCTACATTATTATCCTTGTATGACAGGGGTGGCCAATCTTATCCAGAAAGGGCTGGTGTGTATATGGGTTTTTGCTGCAACTCCCTAATTAGATTACTAATTAGAGGACTGATTGGCTGAGTCCTCCTCACACATGGGTTTGAACAGCTGACCTACAGGTTTTCCTAAAAACCTGCATACACACCAGCCCTTTGCGGATAAGATTGGCCATCCCTGTTGTATGATTTTTGGTTATTTTCTGAGTTTGGTGGGCTTCTTTCTGTTTTTATGCTTTTTAAATATTGCTGTGGTCCTTATTTAAGGACCATGTTTGAGATGTCTGCTTTGCTTGTGATTGAAGCTGCGAATGTTAGTTTAAAATTGTGTAATCTGCAGTGCTCCACCTTAAAATCCACTTACTGTGTGATATTCCAGATGCACAGCTTGCACGTATCATTCAGGCTTAAGGGGGCAGATTGGGGTGGTATTCATTCTGTCATTAGTCCTGTTGGCCTTTGGCCCCCTTCTGGTTAAACACAGCGTCCATGAACTTCCGTTCTATCTGTTAAAACAACAGTGGTATGATCTTTAGGTTATTGTTGTGAAAGTGGGCGGAATTTCCCTTGACGCACTGATGGCCGCCTCCTCCCTTCCCAGGAAGCCTTGCACCGGGAGCAGATGCTGGAGCAGAAGCTGGCTACGCTGCAAAGGCTGCTGAGCAGCACACAGGAGGCGTCAATGAGCAGCTGGCAGGTGGGTGTGGCTCCCGTCCGTCTGTCCCCCAGGGTCACATGGGCCCCTGTCTCTTATTTCCGGTATGTGTCTGGTGTTAGCTTCATAATTGTGGCTATTAGCTTACCGGAATACCTACTCTTCTCACCAGGCATTTCCTGCGGTCTTAATGGCTGTCACCTTTGGCTTGGGTAACCATTCTTCCTTTCGTGCCGACAGGCTTTAATAGATGAAGATCGGCTGCTCTCCAGGCTGGAGGTGATGGGGAACCAGTTGCAGGCCTATTCAAAGGTAATTCACCTTTCTAGCGCTGGGCCTCCCTCCCCCATGTTACGCGTAGCGGTCTGGGCAGTGACAACGAATGAGCACTCGCCGCCCTGCCTTCCCAGACCCAGACTGAAGACGGCATCCGCAAGGAGCTCGTCGCCTTACAGGAAGACAAACACAACTATGAGACCACAGCCAAAGAATCCCTGAGGCGGGTCCTCCAGGAGAAGATCGAGGTTGTCCGGAAGCTCTCGGAAGTAGAGGTGAGCCGTCGAGCCCTGGGGAGCTGACTTCCGTGTCCTATGCCACAGGGTTAAGCCAAAGCGCAAGTGATCCGAGTGGCCACATTTGGGCAGAATCTCAATACGCGTATTTGACTGTACTTGTGTTCTCATGTACTCATGTCAAGGATACATTGGTTGCATTAGGGCTGTCGCGATAACCGCAATATTGTAATACCGCGCTATTGACAAGCCAACCGCAGAGGAAGGAAAGCAACCGC
>JAODJW010000127.1:7456744-7481303 GCA_026777045.1 Hyperopisus bebe | reverse complement strand
CAGGGCGAGTGCCTCTTAGCGTCCTGGCGGGGCGACCCTCTGCGTGCCCCTGGGGGAGTGCCTCTTAGCATCCTGGCGGGGCGACCCTCTGCGTGCCCCAGGGCGAGTGCCTCTTAGCGTCCTGGCGGGGCAACTCCGGCTTAGCCTTTTCAGGGGCAGAGATGTCCTAATGTGACCATTTGGGGGATGGGGGCATCTGCTGTCTGTTCCATTATCCCCCAGAAGCACCACATCTTAGCACACATTTATGTAAGAGCTGATCACCTGGACCCCCCCCCCCCCCCCCCCCCCCCCCCCCCCCCCCCCCCCGAATGACAGTGGCTCAATAACCGGAGCTGTTTTCCCGCTGTCAGCACACCCCGAGACTCCATCAGTGTCTAGTCTTGCTTTGCACAGGGAAATCTGCAGGTCTCCTCCTCGTGATGCGCATTTCACTCAAATCCAGCTGGGATGCTCGCCGAGACAGTGATCCTGCCGGACAGAACCTCCTCCCTCAGCATCTGCCCCCGGTCACCCCCCCCCCCACCCCCTCAGTTTTGTCTCCAGAGAATGGATATAACTGACCTTCCTCAGATTCCTCCTTCCTGATACCCAACCTCCAAATCAGGGGTCTCAAGCTCAAATAATCTGCTAGCCACCAGCTTGGAGGGCAGCTCCCAGATAGGCCACTTGAGCTATATTTTTATTTATGAGCCAAAAGAGAACTGAGAGAAATTAAATAAAATTGTAATGTCTGTATTCTACGGAAGCCCCGAAGAGCAAAACAAGTCTGCAAAAGAGAACACTACAACATTAGCGGCATTGAAAACAGAAAAAGGTATTTATCTTCTGATCATCACGTGGTTGATGCTGATTGGGCAGAGGGCCTGTCAAATCACGGACACTTGTAACTTATGGGGTTCCATTTGTGCCAGAAACGTCGATATGCATGCTATCCATGTCGACTAAACAGTTGTCTCCCTTCAACTTTGAACAGAACTTATGACTTGACAATACTGTTTTGACAATGAGATTCTGTTGATTTGCACACCTGACAAAGCAGTTCAACTTTAAACTGTACTTCCGTTTTCTTCTATGAATGCAGTTTGTAAAATGTTACACCTTCAGACACAACTTGTTGTCCTTGTCATTTGCGTCGTTGTGTTGTCCTGATGTCGTCTGACTTATGTCATCTTTTGTTTCTCTTGTAGTGCTGCTGTATCATTCTCTGTGGTGTTCTGCATATCTTGTAACATTCTTAAATACACCATTCATTCTCCGATATGCTTTCATTTTTTCACCGCGGTAAAGTTAGCTTCATATTTGATATTCAGTTTGTGTATTGAAGAATGATCGGTGTGTTTGAAAATGTTATAAGACGATATGCTGAACAACACAAACAACTGGGAGAACGATACAGCAGGACTACAAGAAAAACAAGACAAGCAACACATCAGGACGACATTCATAAGTCAAACGACATAATGATGCAGTCAAATGACAAGGAGGACGACCCATCATCTGAAGTTGAACTGACAAATGTTTTGTCAGTTGTGCAGTCAACAGTTTCATTGTCAAAATAGTTTTGTTGCGACTGATGTTCAGATCAAAGTTGAAAAGAGAATAATGTTCTGTTACATGTTCAGTTGAGATGGACAGTGTGGATGTTGACATGTTTGGCACAAAATCCCTTAAGTAAGGACTGTTGGTCGATTTAACAGGCTCCCAATCGGTAATTATTGTGTGGTGATCGGCAGGTACATATCCTTTCCCTTATCAGTGTTGCGGTGTTCTTATATCTGCTGCCATGTTTTCCTGTTTTGCCCTTTAGGGCTTCCGTAGTATTCCGGTAATCTACAAGAAGACTAAGTCTATGATGATCACTTTAACATTTACAAAGTGGAAATCGACAGATCAACCTGCCGACCAGATTTAAAAAAGATTCAGAAAACAAGTAATGGGCTGTTTAAGCCCATCTCCACAGCAGGGTCTGGCCCAATGGCCTGTGGTTTGAGACCTCTACTCCAAATGTTTAAAAGTATGTATAAAGTCCAGCTGTGCATGTGTATGTGTGTATGTATATCTATATTTAATATATATCTGTGCCCCCTCCCTCGTCAAGGATCCCATTGCTTGTGCGAGACCCAGGCCAGACCCCCACAGCTCCTGTCTTTGCATTTAGTTCAGTTTGGTTCATTTTACGGCGCTTCCGTTTGATTGATTGTACTGTGCCTTCCCTCCTTCAGCCGCCCACATTGCAGCCTCTCCAGGCCATAGTCTTCGCCCTTATCCTGGCTTTCCTGTATTGGTGCTACAGGCAGTTGTGATGGAAAGGTACCCAGTGCTCCTGTTGTGTCCTTTGTGTCTGTGTTCATGTCTGTGTCCCGTGTGTCTTCCTCATCGGTGCATGGCAGATAACACTCAAAGCGGCCCCTCTCTCTCTTACTCTCCCCCCCCCCCTCTCTCTCTCTCTCCCCCTCTCTCTCTGTCTCACTTTTTTTAAAATGATGAACTTCCTGACACTGAATCCTCCCCCCTGTCCTCTCGTCAGTAATGGAGAATCTGTCTCGCCTGGATCACTAATGCTTCCGGGGTCTCTCACCTTGGTGATTTCTGTTCCCTCTTGCTGACATTCAGATTGGTCTCTTAGTAGCGCCGTAACGCCTTTCTCGTTTCTCGAAAGGAGGCATTGTTCCACCTCTCTTCTTCGTCCTCCCGCTCTGGCGCTTGGCTCTGCCCGTATGAGTGTGCAGTGCCCTGGCCAACCAGTGGGATGATGCCCCCCTCAGACTCCTGTCCTCCCTTTCAGAGTGCCTGGCTGCCCTGGATGCCGGTGGTGGCAGTGATGGTGGCGGTGACCGTGGTTGTCCTCTACCCCGGCCTGTCCCGGAGTGCCACCTGAGCCAGGCCCTGCATCACCACCCCATACCCCCCAGCCCACGAGTTTGCCCTTCGGACTCCGTTACTCCCCGAGCGGAGAGCGTAAGCTGGCTCTCTGCTTTTGTACAAAGTCTACCTGTGTGCGTGTGTGTACATATATAAATAAATATAAATATATAGAGAATAAAAGTTAACTTCTGCTATAGATAAAATACTTTATCGGAGGTTAATTCTTTTTTTCTTAATCAGTTTGATGGGAATCTTTAAAGTGGCCTAAACTAGGCTTTTTAATTTTTTTTTTGTTTTTTTTTTTTTTCTTTTTTCCATGGGAACCAAACCTTTTCTGGGCAAATTGTGAGTCTGTGGTTTGCCACGTTGCATGTAAATGTAGTATTCCAGATTTCGGGGTAACAGCGAATCATCTGAAGGTGCGTGTGGCTCGCGGTGGGAGGGGCCACCCTCTGCCGAAGTGCCATCTGTATCTCTCCATGAAGCGAGACCCCTGTGGTATCAGCAGGGAGGCGCTGGAGGCTTTGCCCTGCTATCTAACATGTATTATGAACAGCTATTCATAATACAGGCAACACTACAGTCCCTATAGGTGACCAGCATGTCAGTACAAATGGGATTACGAAGCACTAACGTGGGCCCATTTCAAGCCAGAATGTCTCTGCAGTCCTGCTTGAACGGCGCCCAAATGTCCGGAGAGCCGTCCACCCTGTCGTCTGGCCTACACTACATAGACCGGGGGGATATAGACCCTCCCTGGGCGATCTGCATGCACCAAACGGGTTCTCTATGATGAGTTTGCGGCCTTATTTTCCCTAACTAGCCTTTTGTATTGTGACCCCCCCCCCATTTAGAAAAGGGGGTTTGGAATCAGGTGGGTGTTCATCTGGAGTGAATGACCTGTGCAGTTAGTTCATTGACTATCATAGGGGCAGGTGTGGCTGGAATGTGAGCCCAGTACTTCCCCGGGTAGGCGAACACAAGCCCAATGTCCCACTCTTTTGCTGCTTGAGGATTATGAGTAACATCTGAGCGTAGTCCGTCCCCAGACGCCATTATATCCCCACCCCACTTTTCCTATTATTTGGCTGGGAGTGGGGTAGTTAGTGTTGCAGAGGGTAAAAAAAACACATGCGCATGCACTGTCTGCTGTATTTTTAGGGTTTTCTGGAATGTTCTGGATGTTACTCATGGTTTGGCCTATCACTGGATTCATTATACTCTAAGTCTAAAAGTTCAATGCTCCAAGGATGCATTGCAGAATCTTAAAAGACCGTAGATCTTGAGAATCAGTCTGAAGGTGTAACATTTTACAAACTGCGTTCGCACAAATCTTATGCCAGCTAAATGGAGGGGGGTGGCCTTTCTTATGGTAGTTTTTTTTTTTTTTAAGTTTGTTTTGTACCACCTCAACTTTCCATTGTTAAATGTCTTTAATGGTGTGAATCGGTAAGAAACTTTAGAATTGGGGGTTTCTTTGTGGGAAGGGGGGGGGGGGGGTAGCGTTTGGATTTATGAAATATCTGGTGTTTAAAAATTCTTGCGAAAGTCTCCTGCACATTGTCTGTTAAATGAACTTTCTTCTCTGTCAAAAATTCATGTACAATCCAAGCTGCCTGGTCACTTCATCCCAAGCTAGTGGTACACAGTGTACCCTTCTGTATATAGTTTTGTTTGCAAATATTGTTCGGGGATGCTCAGCTTCAAAATTGCTTTTTTTTTTTTTTTTTTTTTAGTAAATGATTGTTTAAAATCTATTTTGTAAAGAAATGGAAAGTCCCATTAGTTTCCTGAGTACAGATCTAAAGTATTTGCACTAACACATGTGATGTGCATGATTTTAATAAAAAGAGCTTTACTCTGCTGCAGCGTCTGTTTCCTTTGTGCATATAGTTTGAGATGTTCAGGTCGTTTTTAACCATTCCACTCCTTTCTTATTAGGTGACTGGCAGCTCATTCATCCTCAGGTGCCCAACTTTTTCCCCAAGGGCCTAATTCCATCAGTAACACATAACCAAGGTCCACTGCAGCCAAAAGAAATGTAAATGTGTAAACTCAAACGGAGTTGTTTGCACAGTCCCGATTCTGTTACATCTCAGTCCAGATGCAGAGTTCACCAGTTGGTGTCTACTGCTCTGTTTTTGCACACTACTCCAGCCTTACTCCACCTGATCTTCAGTGGCTCTAACACCATTTCTTCCAACATATTTCGTAATATATGTGGGGGAAAAATACAGGAACACAGGAAGAGTGGTAGTTGAGGTTGAGGGGAATCATTGGCTTCGGTAATGCAAACCTTGTCATAGAAACTTTCTTGTGGTCGTATTAGGAAACAGTTGCACATCCGCTTGGTAGAGTGTCTCTACTGTAACGTCCTTTGAGGATGTTCTATAGATGAAATGAGACATTTAAAGTACTTATTAAAAATCCTCACGCTAGGTAGTAGCCCTTACCCTGAGAAGTTACTGTACAAGTTGTCTTACTCCAGTTCTCATTCATATAAAAGTGATTAAAGTTTGCATATGTGTTCTGTTGAATCGTCAGGATTTCTGCTGACCTTGTACTGGGCTAGTAGTTTCAATAAAGGAACATGTCAAGCTTAATGAATAGTCAATTGTTTACTCTTGGAATAGGCAGGTGACATTTTCTAAGGGGGCTTTTATTGAATTGTCTAACCTCTTTAAATAATCAGTTGTGCTCCAGACCACCTGGCTCCTACGTCAAGATACACAAGACATTCACCAGGACGCACCCAGGATTGCACAAACATGCTTATACCCAGAATAATTTAAATCACAGCCATACCTGAACTACAAGCAAAGGGCAATTTTGTAAATAACAGCGATGATGTCATTCAGCTCACATAAGTGGTGATCAGAATATTGGGACAATCAGTTCCTTCAAAGCTGTTTTCTTGTCACTTAACCTCATAAATAAGTAATCCAGAGGTGCTGGATAAATGGATAACCATGCTGACCCCAAACTTTGCTCTCACCTGTGTGCATGCATCTGCTGGGAGGGGGGCCATTCAAATCATAGAGTGATTTCACCATGAGGCCAGTGATCAAGACCCTTAACCCCCAATTGCTGACCGTATGTTGACAAAAAAATGTTTGTCACTATATATGTAAGCATCTGCTAAATATAAATTATAAGTGTGAACATGAAAGAATTCCTGTTTACCTACACACAGTATCACCATCATCGTTTTAAGCATATGATGTGTTTTATTTGCTGTTGATTTGCATATTCCTACTGTTAAATCAGCAACAGCCAGGAGTGCTGAGGTGTTAACATCCTGCTCTGTGGAACTCGAAATACATCTAATGGAACTTTCTAAGATCAGGGTTGTGTATTTTCTCAGACTCTATGCAAAATGACTCGGCCGGTGACTCAAGGCCAGAATTTTGCGGTAAAGGCGATAGTATCTGTTGCAAGTCTGCCAGGAACACCTGGTGCTTTGTTCTGGTGCTGTTACCAAAGACCCGTGAATGCGCAAATGCCTTTATGTCGCAACCAGACCTTCCAAAGATGGTTTATTGCAATGAGATGGCGTTTGGGATCCACACAGGCTGACAGACCCTGGACTCCTGGAGAAGGATGACAGATGGCGTATATCACTGGTGCCACAGTGAGATGGGACAATGGGTGGGCCACCATGACTGAATCATTTTGGCTTATTTTGTCTACAACTTCTTGGTGCCAATCATGTTATCACAGGCATCTGGGGAATATAATAATATAATAATACTGATACTCCCAGAAAGTTTGGATGAGTTAATAGAACAAATTATGAATTACACAAACATTCTGGCAGTTTGCATCCATTAAGAGGTTTTGATTGCTTAAGCAGGATTATTCAGAAATTAAATATAGCATATTACAGCACTGTTCTATAAACTAAACATTCAGAATGCTGTTTGTTTTTGAAAGTTTACTATAAAATCCATGGAAGCAAAGTGTGGTATATTGGTGTCTGTCCTCTATGTCGACGTTAATTACCGTCTGGGACGAGACTGCAAATGAGCTAATCATCAGTGTCTGCAAGCATGGTGGGTGCCGTGTCACCCTCCCGCCCCCAGTGCACAGCCCTGATGAAAAGAAAAATGATGTATTTGTAATAATAGGGTCTGTGTCCTGGAGTAAACATAAAGATTGATGTCAACAGAAGCAGGGCAGGGCAGGGGCGGGGCCAACAGATGAGGTAAGTGCAGGAACTGTGCCAGGGCGCGCGAGGTGTGGAGAGCCGAGTCAGGGAGCCCGATCGTGGAACTCCGACGAATTAATGAAAAGTTACACCCCCCCGCCCGAGAGTAGCAAAGTAGTTGTCATCACTCAGTATAGCACTTGTAAAACTTTCAAGTTCAACTTTCAACGAAGTTAATATGTTGAGAATTACGCCGTTGACAAGAAATATCCAAATACTTTTGCACACCACCGTTTATATAGCGCCAGCGGGCACTTAACACCGATGTGTTATTTCCAAGTGTCTGATTACCCCCTACCGATGTGTCATTCGGGTTCAGTATTCACACTAGAGGCACTCGTAGATGACTGTTACACATACCGGCAATACAGTATGGGTATGTATACATATGACCGATATAATGCTACCTATACAGTCAGGCACCGGGTATTATATTCCTGTTACATGCTATGCATTTCTTTACAGTGACCACAAAGCTTCATGAGTAACCTAAACCATAGTGAAAAGAAATGCTGATGAATATAGAATATTAAGTAGAAAACTTGCAAGCTGTGTGTATAGCTATTCAGTTTCTGTATTTGTTAAAAATGATCGTGCTTTTCAGAAGCCTGAAACAAACCTTTACTCCCGAAACCCGCATCTGGAGCTGTCCCCAGTGAAGGCGGCGTCATGGCTCTTTATAGCCCGATGCGCATGCGCTTAATCTTCATTCACCCAGTAGAGAAAGACGGGCTGCGGGACGAGAAGTTGCATCAAACCCCCCATCTCTGCAACAGCAGCGCACGCTAACGAGCTCCGATCGGCGACCAAAAGTAGTCGGGCTACAGCAAGATGCCGGTGACAGAGAAGGACCTGGCGGACGATGCGCCGTGGAAGAAGATCCAGCAGAACACCTTCACCCGGTGGTGCAACGAGCACCTGAAGTGCGTGAACAAGCGGATCGCCGATCTGCAGTTCGACCTGAGCGACGGCTTGAGGCTCATCGCCCTGCTGGAGATCCTCAGCCAGAAGAAGATGTACAGAAAGTACCACTCGAGACCCACCTTCAGGCAAATGAAGTTGGAGAACGTCTCGGTGGCCCTCGAGTTTTTGGACCGGGAAAACATCCGTCTCGTCTCCATAGGTAAAGTCATGCATACAAATTTCCCCAATAAATCCGTCATACGCTCCTGACAGCTTAATAAGCTTTATGGTGCATTCATAATCGCGGTTTACTGTGATATTTGATAAATGGATAGATCGGCCCAAGAGGACGCCGCCGTCCTGTCCAACTTCAACGGGCGAAGGGATCGGCGTCCGCTGGGACGCGCACCGCACCTGTCCCCTTTTTCACGACCAGATGTCTTCCTGCTAGAAAAGCTTTCAAAAACAGCGAAGGATGCAAACTTTTTCTTATTGGATAGTATTGCAGCTATGCAGTTTTAGGTTTGCTCTAAGCAATGCGTTAAGTAATGCATAATTTATTTGTGACATTAAGCTTTGAGTTTTTTTTCCGTTCGCACACAATAAATGTAGAATAATAGGCTATTGAAGCCTGTTATTTGTTGTTTCCCCCCTTGTAACCTCGTGATATTGCTTTTGTTGCATTTAATATTGCACCATCTGGGATGTAATTTTATATAGGACATGTTTAGCGAACCTGTAAGGAAATGTAACTTAATAAACCGTCGGTGCCATAATCTTATTTGTTAGCTGTCGCCGTAATGAGGAAAAATTAGGACTTGAAATGTAGCTGCGTCGCGTTTTTGTTGGACTTTCTTCCAACACCATCGGAGTGACATCGGAGTGCTGTGGGAATCTCCATTCTTCTAGGTGGGGCAAGGCTCTCTAGGTGTCTGGTAACTCCCTTTTTGAGAGTGTGTGTGTGAGAGAGAGCTCGTCCTGTTTAAATAGTGGTGTTTTAGCGGTGTACAAACGTAATTCAACCATATGTCCTGTTTTAAGCCATTCACGGGCACCACATTTCTTTGCGCGTTCAGGACTACGGATTTAAATCTGGTTTCCAGTCTTTCTGTAATGTTTATCTGCCCTGTTTTACGCGTGCTTCCTCCAGGTACTCCTATTCCCACTCATAGTCCACTGACATGCATTTTCTGCCTATTAATAACTAATTTGCCCCCGGGTCTCTGGAAAATTTGCACATTGCTATGGTTTTGAACCTCGTACATGCATTACTCTCAGGAATAATACTGAATGTTTAAGCATGTACTTTGTAATTCGTAGAAATGCCGCAGCGGAGCGAGATGGTGACAGCGCAGGCTTGTCCATTGAGCTTAGGTGAAATACCTGCAGGGGAATAAGGGCATCGTTGATAAAGTGACTTATCTCACCTAAGGAGGGTGCAGTCACTATGTCTACACCGTGCCTGCAGTTAGTCATGCCGTAATTACGTTTTTTAAAATCTAAAAGTAGATAACAGAATGCACTGTCCTTTGTCATGGATACACTGAGACATTACAATGGGTTTGTACGTTATGGTTGAGTGACACTGGCCCTTACTATGTAAGGAATGAGTCATGCCTTAAAGAGTCAGAGCTGGACAGGGAGGGTCCAGTGATAGGTTACGTAGACCCCCCCCCCCCCCCCCAACACACACAGCTGCACTGTTCTGATTTAAAATGCTTATGGATTCTGAATGAATGTTTTTGGGAAACTGCTGTGAAGACCAGGAGAATTAAAGTGCTGAATTCTGCTTGAGCACAGTAGTACTGACAGTTGTTGTTGTTGATATCTAGCTTTCAGAGATTAGCTTCCGAGACCCCTGACATGTTGGCGCCTTTGTGATGATGCTGAGAGGTAGTTGCTGAGCAGTTTCTCTTTGTAAATGCATTTTGGTTTCTTTTGGCTCTCTAGAGTGCATTCCCACTATAAAATCTGCACTGGAGATATCCTCTGGCTGTGATGTAACCCCCCTCCTATGCACTGGTGACTGTCTCCTATCCTACAGCAAGAGTGATGGTGCTGCTCTTTGGGGGAGAGGGATAAGATGGCCAGGCACAAGGTGCTTAGCTTGCCTTTTAAAACGCTCTCTAGTCTGTTAATACCGTCGCTTACAGGGAAGATGTTTCCTGTGCTGTTAGTAACACGTCATGCTTCATTGTTTTCCGGGCTTCTGCGATATCTGACTCGCCCCCTTCCCCAGTTCCAGCACTGGGCTCAGTGGGATACTCTTACAACACGTTGATCTCGTTGGGATATGTGGGTTCTGCCAGTCTGTGGAGTCTGGATCTCTTTAAATGGTTTGCGGGCTTCTTGAAGTGAGTTTGGGCCTCGCCTTGCCAGCCCACCCCGTCGATGAGTCAGTCTTTAACCATGGGCTTGAGGGTGACATCAATTGGTTTCATTTCCTAGTGTTGAACTTTGCCACCGTGGCGGTACTGCCGGCGTTCTACTGATGACTGCTGTCCCAACCAGGTTGTCGTTCATGGGTGTCCCATGTCTTGTAAACCCATCCATCCATCCATCCATCCATTTTCCAACCCGCTTTATCCTATTGGGTCGCGGGGGGGTCCGGAGCCTATCCTGGAAGCAATGGGCACAAGGCAGGGAACAACCCTGGACAGGGGGCCAGCCCATCACAGGGCACACTCACACACCGTTCACTCTCACATGCACACCTACGGGCAATTTAGTATCCCCAGTTAGCCTCAGCATGTCTTTGGACTGTGGGGGGAAACCGGAGTACCCGCAGGAAACCCCACGACGACACAGGGAGAACATGCGAACTCCACACAGATGTAACCCAGGCGGAGACTCAAACCCGGGTCCCAGAGGTGTGAGGCAACAATGCTAACCACTGCACCACCATGCCACCCCGTCTTGTAAACCCCATCCAGTAAATCATCCTTAATCCTGTTTCTCTGCCTTGCCCCATTCTTCCCCATTCATGAAGCTTGTCTTCCATATTGAACACTTAAAGCGCTCACCAGCACAATGCTGGCCTTACCACCACTGTGGCAAAGTTTAACACTGGGAAGTGTTAAAGAGATAGTATCTATTATTATTATTATTATTATTATTATTATTATTCTGCAAAGGGTCCATGGAGACAAGATTGCAGCAAGCTTGATATTCGCTTGTTCATGCTCTCTTGTTCATGTGTAATTCCCCCAGTCCGTGTTTTTGACTTTTGCGTAGCTACGGACTTTGATTCTTCGTTCACCCTTTTCTGATACTGCTATTTTGGGTTCAACTTTATTGCCGTCGTCATAGTATCGGTGTAATTGTAAAACGATAACCAGTGGATTTCTTACCTTATCAGGTATCCTCAGTGTATTTTCCAGCTTCTTCCTTTACTCTTCCCTCTCCCCACCTCGTTCCCATTGCTGTTCCAGCCTTACATCTCTACAAGGGTAGTAACAGAAGGGCGAAGTAGCGGCCGAGACAGAGAATCGCATGTCATACCTGGCTTGTGTAACTCACTGCTGAGGAATGTTCTGCATGTCTGATCAGCTAAGTGTTGTGCCTTCTGATGTGGAACATATGGTTCGTCATTGTCGTGGAAGTCTGATCCAGTAAAACCTCCAGTCCACTAATTGATGCCTAATAAATCTCAGCAACAGCTTCATAGTGTTTTTCTTTTTTTATTTTATTCTGGCTTGCATTGTCATGTTCACCACAGAGTTGGCTCTTGGAGAGATGATGTAGAAGGCTCCATGATGCCAAGGCCTTTCATTTTATAAAATGATTGTTTTGGTCAACACTAATGTGGGTGTTGAATTACAGTTCCTTCACACCTGGGTAAACTGCAGTGTTTAGGATTTTTCTGTGTTCGTTCAGGGCTGGGTCCTTCAGATGGTGCTCTCCAGCTGCATGTTGGGTTTCCAGTTTGGCATTCCTTTTTGCTGACCAGTTAGAATAAATTAGTATTTCATTGCTGAAACTGGTCATATATCCATTATTTTGCTTGTGACAGACCTGCTTTTCATTACCTGTATGGTTTGCAATTTGGGCGTCCAATTGAATGCAGGGAAGGAACATGCTGCTGACTTAGTCCTCGACCATTTCCCTTCTTTAGTCGTACATTTGCCTGTATGTTATATACGCAAGGCCGCACAGGTATGGCAGAGCAATTACCTACTGTGTTTTAGTGGTTTTTAGGCCTCATTCTCCCCTACCAGGCACTTCAGTGTGCCAACATCTGAATGAATACCATCCACATGACCATTTTAAACCCCAAAGACCTATTTTTAAATGTGTTCTACATTTCCAGAAAAATAAATTAGGTTCACTAACTTAAGTGTACAGTAGCAAGCCCTCTGATGGATGTGAACCAACAGCACCTTTGGCTACAGCTTTGATCACTACACAGTGCATGTACTTCGGGGTGCTGGTGCATGGTTCCAGTGACTTGCATGATTGCTCCTGGTGCAGTACGAGGCTCCCCTTCATGAAGATGGCAGCTGGATGTCCCTGTGCTGTCACTCGCATGGATTCCTGCCGAATGTAGCGTAGTAGTTCGTAAACTGGGCGTCTTACAGCCTGTTGTCCTGGTCCCTGGCCAAGGCCAGACGTTTTTAATAAATACAGTTGTCTCTCTCAGTCCCACCCACTGCATCCTTTTTAAATTTTGGCATCATCAAATGCGGCTAGATCAGATCTGGCTGTTCTAAACTTAATATTACGAAAAGCTTCACTGGTCAGCAGCTGTGATATAAATGGCTCTCGGTTCAGGGCTAATTTTGTTTTTCCAAATGCTCATGCTCAATTAGGAACTGCGAGTGCTGCAGATTTGGGGTGGCGATGAGATGAATGCAGTAATTGATAATTACCGTCACGTCGTTTGGTCTTAGTCAACTTTATTTTTTCTGTATCCTTCCGATTAATAATACTAGTCTGTGATGCATCAGGTGTCATGGAGATGTTTTCATTTGGCCCGAAGCTTTTGCTAGCCATGAAGTGGATATGCTGACATTGTTTAAGGCTTGACAATAAACCTGCTAGTAATCATCTTCCTCCGCCTAGAGTTTTAGTGTACCCCCACACTTCCGTAAAATGACCCATGACATGGTTAATGTTGAAAAATCCCCAAGTCATTGCCCTGTGGGCTGGTTAACTAGTTCCAATGTCTTTTTGATTTTTCGGTCTTGTCCTACCCCCCACCATATTTTTTGTAGCCTCGATCTGACTGCTTGGTAGGGGGTTGTCCGGCCACTTGATAGAGCTGGTGTTGGAAGGAAGCCCTCATCCTGAGCCTGAACATCACAATGTTTGCTTTCTGGCCTGTTTGCTACCTGATTTGACCTTGTTCTGTACCTTGGGATGAATGTAAAGACTGCTGGGGTCCTCCTTGAGGAGCTTTTCAGGTGTGGTGCTGCTGAAAAGGAACACATTTCCCCCCCGTCCATCGTCCTGTGGAATGTCTGCTTGCTCTCTCCACTCCAGCTCCTGTAACTGACTGGCCAGTTTAATGTTTAATCCCTTCCCTGAACAGCATGTGCATCCTGACTTCACTGGAAGCTTTAGATATATGCCTTATTTGTTCTCAGATGGAACAACCACGTGCAACCAAGATCAATCCACTAATGCGAGGGTGGCCAGTCTTATCCAGAAAGGGCCGGTGTGTATGTGGGTTTTCGCTGCAACTCCGTTAGATTACTAATTAGAGGACTGATTGACTGAGTCCTCACACCTGAGTTTGAACAGCTGACCTAAAGGTTATCCCAAAAACCAGTGCACCCAGTGGTCCTTTGCAGATAAGATTGCCCACCCCTGCACCAAGGAATTGCTTAAGCACATCTTTAGTATGGCATCTGATAAACATGTAGGGCTTATCAGCTTCTTCACCGCAAATTTTGCACAAAGCCTCAAACCAGCTTCAAGGGAGGATAGAAAGCAACCCTGCATCTGATTTTCTTTAAGATAAACTTGTCCATTTCGAAGAACTGGAAAGGGTGTGATGTGATTGATCAGTGATGGTTCAGGTACTTTCCAGCTCTGTAAACTGACTTGCATTCCAGACCTTCACATCTCTGCATATTTTGAGAGCAGATGTGCGGTCACCATGATGGAATCTTTCCATAGTAACATTGGTTTCGGAAGAACCAGTATCGGTACTGAGTGCGGTATCACAGAAGGTATGGCCAGGCCAAGCTGCTAAAGTTGTCCTCACCTGAGATCGGTTGTGTGAGTGGGTAGTAGCAGGTATTTCCTTTCATATATCTGCAAGGCAGTCACAGTCCATGAAAGCCCCCTTCAAAGTGCACATCTAGCTTCTTTCAAAGATGAACCTGCATCTTCCCCAATTCTTCCCCTGTTGGGCAGTCTTGATGTTCTCCCATAAGCTGGCCTCTGCAGTCTAATGAGATCAGATAGGTCTGATGTTTCTATTAGGACAAAGCCATGGGGTGAAACGTCAAATGATCACCTGATGCCTCGAGGTACATTGGGTTCACTGTGATTTGCTCCTGCTGGCCTGTTGGATAGTGTTCCCATTTTGGCTGTGCACTGAGATTTACCTCTCTTGGGGGTTGGGGGGGGGTTCTTATTCGAGCAGTAGCCTCGTTAACTGACATACTCTAGGTTTTCCAGCGCAGCCGGTGTCTGGAAGCCTCGATCATGTTTCATCTGATTTGTAGAAATGCAGAACTACTTGACTGAGGTTTGGTGGCACAACTTTAAAGGCAATCTGTTGTGAAAATTTGCAAAATCTTTAGTTTCATATTAGTAGCTATTATCCAATCATTATTGCAGGTTTACATCCTGTCCAGCACTGAGAGAGAGACACACACACACAAATGGCCAAGAGCAAGGAGTTACTTCTGGTGATAATTTCTGCAAAAGCCTTTTTAAAGAGCATGGGAGTTCAGCGGGCTGGTAGCCCACTCTTCTTAGTGTCTGAGACAGGGGGTATCTGCTTATCTGTTGTCATGACGTTTGCCCAGTGTTCAAGTAGAAGGTCAGTTGGACTGTGCCAGATTCATGCATTCTCGTCCGGTTTTCTCAGAAGTTGTCATCTTTCTAGATACTGAGACCTGTCTGACTTGTTCCACGGGTAGTGAAGGCAGACCGCCGCACAGGCAGCAGGAGTGTAGGACAACCGGACAGGATCCAGCGCGTAGAAGCAGGGTTTTTCCCCTGGACTCAATCCACAGGCGCCTGCTTGGAAACCTGAATATGCCAAGGATGGGTTTTTCCTAGCTGGAGATAGGGACCATCAAGCTGCAAATAAGGTAGAGTGACCAGATAATCCATGTCAGGGAGGACACTCTGAGCTAGGACAGGAATTGTAAATTACCATTTCAATTAAATGGACCTGGATTTTGCTTGAGCACTGAGTTCTTGCTGCATGCTCATTGGTCAGTCTCCTATAATCATGCATGTGTCACTAATGCTAATGTGAAACAGCTGGATGAGTCCTTCAGTCAAGGAAACAAACCAGTCAAAGCACAAGAAGAGCTGAACTATTTAGCTGAGCACAAGGAGCCTTTCAATTTGAATGTAGTTTGTAAAACATGAAGTAGCTCAAAAGTGTCCTCCCTGACATGGATTATCTGGTCACCCTACTAATAAGGCCTTCATCAGAAATACACTTCATGATTTAGTTTTTTGCATGGATGTCACTTTCCATCACCACAGTAAGACCGTAATCCTTTCTGCTTCCTAAGCAATCACCCTGTTTTAACTTGTGATCAAATATTAGTTTGTTTATTGCAAAATGTTACCTACATTGCAAATTGATGTAGGAAATAGGAAGTCTGTAAGGCAAACAGGAAATTTGTATTGTCTTCAAGGAAGACCTTTGGCACGGTAGCTGTCCCTGTTGCTGTTTCGGAAAACCCTGGGAAAGCTCAGGGACTTAATGTTTTGCTTCTTAAGTGGGAATTGTCTTTTTGGCTGTTGAGTGGTATCACTGGCTGCCTGTCGGATGTTGGGTCTTCTTGACGCAAAGATGCATCTTTTGATTTGAAAGGCCACATAGCTTTTCTTGCCTGCACCACGAATTTTAGTTAGTGTACATGGGACTCAAATTTCAAAGCAGAGTAATAAGGAAACTTTATAAATTCAATTGGACAGGCAGCACATGCCTAAGTAAAGGGTTCTGGAGTTTGGGGTCAGATCTAGGGATCATTCCTACACCTGAAACATGGCAGTATGAAATTCTGCAGTTACGGTTCAGAGGTTTATGTTGGATTATTTTACAGTTCCAGTGGTTCAATTTTTTTTCAGAAATATTCAGTTCACATTTCTGATTTCATTGTATTAATTTCCAACATGCAGCATAGAAATGGACAGTTTGTGTTTTTGAGTCCTTATATATTAAAATTTTAATACTTATCTAAATGTATCGACATTGGGATAGGTTTACTTTGCCCGGGATTCGGTTGCTCTGGCAAGGTGAACCCTTACATTCAAAAAGGGGAAAATTTCCACAAAACACCGGGGCACTTGCCAGGTTTGAAGCCTTCTGTTTGGGTTTTGGGGATTGTAGAAAGTTTGAGCACAGTTCAGCCATTCAAACAATTCGGCTGTTGATGTAGGTCTTTGACAGGTTTGTGGAAATATTTTCGTAGATGTGAGATTTGACCTGTTTGCCTCTTGTATATGTGGTGTATGCACTCCTGTGGTTGCACCATGGAAAATGTTCTCTATAGAAAAGCCTACAAAGTTTGTATAGCAAGAATTTCTCTGTTGACCTACTATGGACTCAGCCCACAGTATGCTGTTGTGCGTCATTGGATGTTGGGATGTTTTCATATGAAGCTAATAGCAAGTTGTCAGTTATTTTTTAGCCACTGTGTCAATGATATTCATTTGTCTTACATCCAAAGTCCATACTATTAAGTTTTTAAGGAGTATGCTGATATACCCAATACTTAACTGGTTGATGCAAAGCCTTTGAATATGGGTGAAGATTAGCATGAATTTTGATTTGTGATTAGAAGTGGTGATTTGATGTATTTGCGTTTTTAAGGCCCCCCAAGTAAACGCTGACAGACCTATTCAGAGTGAAGGACAAGTAAAGAGATGGTATTGGTCAAAAACGGATTTTGAGGTGCCCTAGGGATGCACACTCACTAAGACAAAGATGGTTTTAGATTTGAAGTGTAAACGTGGGAGAAATCCTTTCATCTTTAACAACTGTAATTTTTGTGCTGGCTGGACCCTTGTTTGTGTGGGGCTGAGAGCTGGTTTCCACATTGAATAACAGTGGTAAGAGCTTTTTGATCTTGACGTTGCTGGTTGCTGTGGAGACTGCCCTATGGAGTGACAGAAGTGTGCATGTTTTTGCGCCAGCATGCCCCAACCTTCCACTATAACTGGAAAGTAACGCGCTTTTTCCGTAAAGAGCTGCAAGTTTTGACAACTTGAAGCAAATCGGTTGCAGAGGATCTCACGGACTGTCTTATGGACGTCACCAAACATCTTTCCAGATTCTTAGATTCGTGTTGGAAAAAGGCTGTCTTGCATAAGCTCAGTGTGTTTCACAGAAGAGCTAATCTGCAGACTAGAGCATGTGGTCGGGAACGTAATACCGGCTTGTGGCTATTCTGTCATGTTGAGTAAATGGGTTTTTGGATGCACTGCCTTTGTGCCTGTTGCGAGGGTCAGAGCTGATGTTTGTCATAAACCTGGGAAAATGGGGAATAGCTTCCATCCTCCGACCAAAGGGAGTTAGGTCATCGCTTTGGAACTGCTGGGTGCTTTAATGAATGGGGACGGAGATCAGACTGAAAGTGCCGGCCTATGCCCCGGCAGAGATGAAAGGAGGACCCCGCGTGTGTTGGCGGGTGGTGGCGTGGCTTGCATTAAGTGACGTTTGTGGTTTTGGGGGGAGGCAGGGGGAGGGGCGGCATCCACCAACCTTTGAGCTCAGCTACAAGCCAGAGGGCTGTTTAAAGTTTCACAGGGCATTAAGCTGGCCAGACATAATGCTGCTTATGCTGTGGACCTGACCCTGTATTGCTGCTTAGGCCTGCTTTCGACTGCTCATTCCCACCTCCCCCCAACTAAAAATGGCAATGTTTGATGAAAACAGTCTGAAGTTGGTAGGAAGTGCAATAGGGTGACTGCTTTTAATCGAGGCGGTTTTTGTGGTCTGCATCGATCCTGACTCGGGGCTGCCCTGTTTCCTTTTCTGACCAGAACTGGGCCGTGTGCAACCCAGACGTGGGTAATGGGGGGATAATGTGCCCCAGCAATACTCGGCAACCATTACTTCCCCAAGGGAAGCTGGGGTTGAACTTCGGAGGGGGTGGGGTGGGGAGGGTGTTGTTTGCCAAGTGTTTCAACTCTGTCCAATATGCAAATTCTGCCCCCAAGCAGCCGTAGTGACTGATGGAGGATAGTACCACAACCACGAAAGTATTGTCCCTCCACAAAGCCGCATCCTGATGCATTCTGGGTACAAGCCTCATTGGAAAAGGTGCTGCTTATGGTGACTGATTTGTCCTGGCACAGGAAGTGCATGTTGTTGCGATGAAGAGCTGCCACTCAGGATTTGTACTTTTTTGTTAGTGAAGTAGTATTTTTAGGCCTCTCAGAGTAGGAGAACCTCAGCAGTGGACCATTAAGTATGATGACGGCTCGTTTCAACACCACTTGTCTTCTGACTCATTGAATAAGCCATGACATTACCTGACTAGACTCTTAATGTGGCTAGTGGGCAGGAGGGGGCTCTTTGTTCTCTTGCCCCCCTCGTTGGTCCCCCAGGGGATGAGATGGTGAGCTCATGGGGCAAGCATGCACCGGGCTAGGTAACTGCTTGGGTTGGGGGTGGAGCGGGGGGGGAGCTGTGTCCCTTGCCCAAGGTCATCTATGATGTCATGATTCTTGCAGGGCTCTGTATTAGAGTGTAAGGGGCGGGACTAGAACTAGGCATTCCTGGGGAATTCTGGAACCTTCCTGTTACGCCCTCTGGTACCAAGCGCATTGTGTGCTTTGTTTTCTCAGGCAAGCCAATGCTCTCTCTCTCTCACACTCTCTCTCTCTCTCTCTCTCTCTCTCTCTCTATCGTTCTCCCCCTGCCTTTATGAGCTTTACATAACCCTGTCAGTCTTTCAGAATACTGATTTTTTTTTTTTTAAATGTAGTTTTTTGGTTCATTTATTAATGCAACTACTAAGATTTCCTGGAGGCCATGTGGACAGCTGGCAAATTTCTTTTCTGCTTCTTGTTTTTATGCAAATTTATTTGTAGCCTTTAAGAGAAGAAATGGTATTCACCCAAATATCAGGAGGTCAAAGTGGGAGAGACATTGACCTCATGAAATGCATGCATATGAAAAAGTGGCTTCCTTAGCTTAACTACAAGCCTGATCTGTGACACCGGTTTTAAGGGGAGTTTTTAGTTCTAGTAACTTTATTGGATTGCTTTGGTTGTGAAATTAAGGCATTTATTGACAGTATTTATCTGCTAGGAGACGTGTGGTGCCGGTGCTGGAGCTCCCAACAGCTGTTGCTTTATGACATCAGCTGTGAAGTAATGTGAAAAACCTCAGGAAGGGCGGCTGGAGTGGTGGGGGGGGGGGGATGTAGTGTTGGGGGGGACTGCGAATGTTCCAGAGTGTGCTGTTCATTTTGAAGAGTTGAAGTTCTTTGTAATGCTCACCTGGGGCGTTCGTATGGTGCTGAAAGTTAGTTCTTCTGCCACAGAGCCAAGCTGGGGCTGGTGTTTCCCCGTTAGCTGTGGATGTGGAGGCCTCGTCCTGGGGGCTGGGGCTGGTGGGTCCCTGTTAGCTGTAGATGTGGAGGCCTCGTCCTGGGGGCTGGGGCTGGTGGGTCCCTGTTAGCTGTGGATGTGGAGGCCTCGCCCTGGGGGCTGGGGCTGGTGGGTCCCTGTTAGCTGTGGATGTGGAGGCCTCCACCCTGCAGTGCAGCAGCAGTGCTGGTTATTCCCCTCACCTCCCGGGGACAGATGCTCTTTGTTTCTTGCTGAATGTTTCATCCATGAGGTTGTTTCGTTTTAGACTTGACACGTGACCTGGTTTTCGTTAAAATTCTCCCTTCCTGTGGTTGCCGCCATCGCTGAGGCTAACATGCGCCTGCTCTTCAGGCTAACCACATCTGGCCCGGTCCCGTGTATAGTCTCCCACGCACTGTCAGACGATTTCTTAGGATGCCCCGACAACCTGCCAGCCGACTTTCCGGCATTCTGCCCTGGGAATGTTTTCCCACATCCAAGTGAGAGGCTGAAACTTGTGGAATCCTGCGTACTGCTTGTGATCTTCTGTGGGCCTGGCATGTTTAACACTACAGGTCCATCCATCCATCCATCCATTTTCTAACCCGCTTATCCTATTGGGTCGCGGGGACACTACAGGTCATTTTTATTAATTATTAATTTATTTTTTTGAAATTCTTCTCCATTTTTTGGGGTGGTGTGTATCACAGCAGATTAGGGGTTTGTTCCCATGTGTGGAAGGTCATAGGTTCCAATCTGCCCTTAACCTAACTGCTCTGGGGCTCCAGACTCTAGCTGACTCCAAAACTCACGTGTATGTACATGTGTCTGTGTCTCATGGAGACGAAGGCAGGGAATGTGAAAGTTGCCCAGTTCCCCCACAGGCCTGAATGCAGTGCCTCTATTCTGTTCTGCTCTTTTGTGTTGCACTTCAGGTGTCATCCTGTTTACGTTAGCAGCTGCATCCAGGGGCACGATTCCTTCTCCATTCCGGAGATGGGATTTCCTGTTTGTGAGCACCACGGGGCAATTAAGACAACTGAGTTTCAGCTCGGCCTCGCCAACGCCAACGCATGCAGAAATATGCTTAAACATCATCCCTTTATGTGCCTGTTTTTATGTGGTTTTGGGGGACACACTTCTGTGATATCTGCAATAAAACAAAGGTCACTTTTGATTCTTGATCGGCATGTTGCTGATTGCCAGCGAGTCGCTCGTTTGTGGCGGCATTTGTAACGGCGTGCCTGTGACCCCCGTCCCACCCCGCCATGTGTCCCCAGTTCACTTGTGGTCTCTCGATCTGTGGAATGGATGCATGGGAGCATGTGCTAATTATACTAGAATCCTGCCACAACTATATAACAAGAGCTTATAAAGAATATGGGAGCGTAGTGCAGTCACGGCCTACCCTGACCTCCGAAACTCTGGTTTAATTATTGTTCTCTCACGTTTTTAGCTTTAGCTAACCAATCTCCCTCAGCTGGGTTATCATATTCATCACCCCAACCCAGCCACTGTCAACCCAGCCTCCTCCCCCCCCGTCTTTTTTTTTAGATGGTCCGGTGGCCTTAAGGATGTATCATCCATGCAAGGCATTAGGATTATTTTACAAACTCAAAGTGAATTTTCCCAAAGTAAATCTACATGAGTGCTTGGTAGCCCTTGACTTGGGAATTCCTGCTGATCGCGGTTCTCTAAGAGGCCAGCCGGCTGAGATCTCATGGCTGTCAGTATGCTGTCTGTCAGGTTTTCTTTTTTTCGTCCCACATGTGTTCAGTCTCTAGTAGCAACCAGTTTTTTATTTGTTGGTGTCACTCAGTGGAGTTGAGGCGTTTTATTTTGCAAGACACGTAGTATTGCCTATTGTCATGATTGCACACACGACCTAAACTATCAGATGAATGAGTTGAGTAATGTGTGACAGGATTGCAGAGCAGCTACCCTGCATTTTGTATCTTCGGTCATGGTCCATGGGTCGTATTTAACTCGGTGCTTCATGATTGACTCACACCCCACATCCAGAAGGCCTTTTGACCTTACAGCTTGGGTGTTTGTTCCAATGAAGAACGCTATGTGAAGAATTCTTCCAATGAGAATCTGTTTAGTATTTCGGTCTAGACCAAAGCCTCATATTATCTGCTGCAGGGGGTCTGTTTGTGTGCTACATCAGCCGCAATTACATTTGATCGGGGCACCTGTCCGCATGTGAGTTTTCAGTTCTACCACCTGTGCTAATCACATTTTGGAGAACAAAGCATCACAGTACTGCTAACCTCAGTGCCCCATGGCTTTTTTTTCTCAGCTCTACTCTCCCTGCAGTATGATTTTTAGGAATTGCAATTGCTTACTGATATTGAAACCGCTGGCAGTTGGTCGAGTCGCATGGCTCCTCCTGCAGTGATAAGAATCATTTGTCTTGGAACGGCTCCTGTTCTTGGTTTCGAGTATTGCTGGTATCTGTTTATTTCCATGGCAACTAAGTAAACAAACTCCAGAATTCACCCCCTGGTCATAGTGTTGTGCTAAATATGTAATTTATGAATGCGATCTCTGTTGTGGGCATGATTAATTTAAAGGGTATGTATTAGCCTGCCAGAGTTTATGGGAAATTGCATGTCACAGGTGGGTGGACATATGTGTGTATAGACTGCAAATGCGTCCTTAAGACGGTAAAATTGGCTGTAATTAGTTTTGTAATTGCTTCTTAATTTAAAATAACATGGATTTCTCCCTACTGTTCTCAAGCTCTTCTTAAACTTATGATTTTCTCTTGCGTTGACTTACACCTTGCTTGCTTATGTGGGGAATGTTTAAACTGCTTATCCTGTACTGAGTCAGAGCCTGCTATGGAGAGCATAGTGTGTTACGAAAGGAGTTCCCAGGATGTGACTGTATTCGGAAGAGCGGATGTGTCGTCCTTACAGGGCTTGTACTGTTACTGTGCTATTAGCTGTCTTTGGTGACTTCAGCAAGTAATACTTTGGTATGTCTATGTTGGTAGAAAAGTTGTGGAGGTCTATCCTGAGTTAGAATAGGAATCAGTGTGTTTTACCATGGACACATCTGAGGAATTTGTCCTGGTGCACAATGAGACACTTCGTAACCAACATATAACTAAGTAAAAATAGACACGTACATAAAATGATATAAAATTACAGAAGGCAGCGACTGCGCTTCGGAGTTTTCTTTTGTTAATGCACATTTGATTTTCCTTTTTACATAAGGTATATAACGGTGATAATTTTGGTTACTTATAATCATGATATTAAATCTTCATACCGTTTCATCTCTAGTAGTTTAATAATAATACTGATGATGCCCTTATAGCTACCGCCTTTCAGCTTTACAATAGGCTGCTGCATGTAACTGGAGGTCACCTGACAGCTGAGGAAACCTTCCACACTTACTTACCTTTCCGCTCGGACAGCTGTGAGCCCCAGTGTTTCGGAATGACGTCCGGGGAAGAATGCTTTTGGTTTCTCCCGTAGCTGGATCTCGGCGAAACCGCGTGGCAGAAATGAGGCTGTCTGACAGATGAGCTAAAGGCCGTCTGTCGAAAGGCACAGACGCTCCTCTCTCCCATTTCAGTTTGTCCCTCATTCAGTGAGGCTGCTGGTGACACAAGACCTGTCCCTCCAGCCTCAAAAACAACTATACCGCCATAATTATGAGCAGATTAGGAAACTGCTTCCTTTTTAATTACTCATTTCAAATAGTCTTTCTATAATTAACTTCTGGGAATCCTGCTTCTTCAGACAGTTCTGCTCCTGTTATTCTTGTCTTCAGACAATTAAACAGAAGATTACAGATGAAGTCTAACTTAATAGTTGCATTGCACTGGCAATGGGGCGGAGTAAGCGGTTTAGTCTGATTTTTAAATCCGTATTCATTATCACATTATGTATTCATTAATATCTCCGTGGCATCCCCTCCAGGGTATACTTCAGCCTATTGCCATATGCGGCCCGGGATCGGCTCTGGCCCCCTGCAACATTAACCAGTATGAGTGGTTAGAAGATGAATGGAAACAGGGTCATGTAGGTGGGAGCTGAACCTGTGTGATTTACATTTGAGAAAGCGGGTCAGACAGTCCCTGGAGCAACTGGGGGTTAAGGGCCTCACTCAAGGGTCCAACGGTGACATCACTTTACCGACTCTAGAATTTGAACTGGTGACCTTCCGATCTCAGTCAGCGTCCTAACCCGCTAAACTACACACTGTCCCCGATGGATTTGCCCAACCTGCACCTGGGTCCTTCGGCACACCACCGGTTGAGGTGTCCACTGGGGAGGTGATGGCTTCTCGCCAGGATCAATCTCTCTGATACTCTGACACAGCACTGCTGGTTCCTGTTGAGCTCCAGCTGGGGTTCTGTGAGCTTGCAGCTGGCCTGAGGGCTCCTCCTCTCACTCTCCTCCCTTCTGGGGGGGAGGAACACCACCCTTCCCGGGGAGGGACTTCCCCTGCAAAACTGTGGGACAGCACAGGTGGCCGGCCTCCCTCTGTCATCCACTAAAGTGACACGGATGAGATCCCGTCTCCAAACACAGAGCTTTCTCGTCATTGCCAGTTTGATTTCAAGCTTCAAGAACTTTATTGGCCATGTGCAACAGGTGCATTGGAATCCTGAGGCCGCACTCTGCTGCAAAGAGACTAATGATGGTGCAAACAATGCAGACAGTGCAAAACCTGAAGATATGCTTTTAAAGTGACTGATAATTTGCACATTTCAGACAGCGATTTGTGCGCGGTATTTGAAACTGCGACGGAATGACACATCCGGCTCCCAGAGGCGGACATTTCAGGTCCAGAAAGTAAAAATCCAAACCAGGATTTTGTTTCAACCAACCAGTTGAGTACAAT
>JAODJW010000127.1:7438872-7456644 GCA_026777045.1 Hyperopisus bebe | reverse complement strand
GTGACTCTTTATAGTCAACTGGTTGGTTGAAACAAAATCCTGGTTTGGATTTTTACTTTCTGGACCTGAAATGTCCGGCTCTGCCGGCTCCTGCTGTTGTGCACTCTGCCCAAAAACGAACATAACTAAAATACACGCCTGGATGAAGTTTTTTTACTGGGTGCACTCTTGCCCGATTTAGTGCTGGGTTCTTAAATATTTAGAACCAGTAGCTGTAATATAACTGTTGGTGTTTCAGTCCAGTGCACTAACGACAGGAATTACCTCCTGCATGCCAGGGGCTCGAACTCACTCTCCTCCACTCTCTGACCCCAGTTGGTGGCCTTGAACAATGGGCTGCCATGGCAACAGCCCCGGCACAGACAATGGCACTCAGAGGGGCTGGCGGATTTGTGAGGCAGCCTTGTGGCGTAATGCGGGCGCCATTCACTTCCACGCTGGAGTGATTGTTGTTGGATATCCTAATTGGACCTCTGCTGCCCTGGGTGTTGTCCTTTTAAAATTCCAGTCATGTAGTTTAGGTGCTTTGAATGTCTATGTTTAGAATGTCTTATCTGGGTTTATGAAATTTATTTATTTACCTAGCAGAAGCTTTTATCCAAAGTGACATGCATTTGAGAAAGCAGGGTCAGACGGTCCCTGCAGCAATTGGGGCTTAAGGGCCTTGCTCAAGGGCCCAGTGGTGAAATCACTCTACTGAGCAGGCGATTTGAACCAGCGACCGTCCGATCACATGCAGTCCTAACACACTGAGCCATGCACACTTCCCCATTATCAATTGATGACTGCATTCCAAAGGCCCATCAGTTTAGGGAATTTCTGGAATACATTCCTCATTCATACAGTTCTTCTTGGAGATGGTTCTGGTTCCAGATGTCAGATGCACTTATGTACCTGGTTCTTCCAGTGATTGTGTGTGTGTGGATTAGGGTCATATTACTTTGTAGGGACCAAATATTTTTCGGATCCCCACAAAGATCTGTGATCTACAGTCAAAACAGTAAAAATGCCTAATGTCTCGTATTTTGTTTGGTTACTTATGGTTAAGGTTAGGGCTGGGTAAGGTTGTCATGTTATGATTAGAGTTTTCCCCATATAAATGAATGGAGAGTCCCCACAAAGGTATAATTACAAACCTGTGTGTGTGTGTGTTTGTGAGTGAGAGAGCGATTACTGCATAATAGAGATAAAAGATTCACATTATTATTGTTATATTATTATTGTTAATAATAATAATAATAATAATAATAATAATAATAATAATAATAATAATTTGATTTTATTTTTTTGCATCAGTGCTCTGGTATAAAAGTTGACAATTTGATTGCTCCGAATATAAAAGCTGAGTGACCTCAGGATGTGCCATTTCTAACATCTTTGCATCTGTAAACTCCGATAATTTTATATTTGGATTGATGCCCACTCTCTAAACTCCACCCCAATAGGGTTGTATCGTATCACATTAGTAGTTACTTTAACGTATCGGATCGTTGCCCACACATTGAGATGTTTATCGCATCGGGCTGCTGCATGGCGATGCTTTGTCTTCATAAAAGTGGATCAGGGCCGTGTGGATGGCTGACCCACTCCTCTTTCTGCACTCCTGTCACAGCTTGTGTTTCTTTTCCTGCCGGTAGCCTCCCGTATATTTCCTCCCGTCGGCCCTGGTCTCACTGCCCCCCTGCCCCAGCCCCAGCCCCAGCCCCATGGGGTAGGGCCACTTTGTATTTGAGCCAAAGTTCAGCCAGGCAGGTCATTGTGCAATGATCGCTTGCAGGATGTTTGCGGAAGATGACTGATTAGCACCGTACAAAGCAGGAGGGTGGAGCCCCAGCACGCCCTCGAGTGGGATGGGAGGGTGCGGCAGGGGTGTGAGAGGAAGTGGAAGGGAGGGCGGGGGAGGAATGCTGGAACGCCGCGGCATCTGTGGAAGCTGACATTCCTGTTGTGGTTCAGCGTGAAACTGGATCCCCCCCCCCGCTGCTTCTCTATCATAACGCAGAGGTTCTGAGCGCGTTCATGCTGTGCAGACACGGTGACGCAGTCGCGTTTACGGCCTGACCGCCTCGGGATGTTGTGCTGGGATCCACTCTGCGTTCCCAAAGTTAGGCACCGCAGGAGGCCAGGAAACACAAGGTGTGAGTTTACATAATGCAGGCCGTGTGGGACCATGTGACGTAAGGGACATGCTAGTGATTAATTAATTAATTAATCGGGCCGACCTGCGAGGCCTTTGAAGGCTTTGAGGCACCATTACTATACTTTGAGTGGAGTGAAATACTCTGTAATACTCAACTCAGTTCTTTATTTTTGTCATTGTACAGGCCAGCACAACTTTCTCTTATGGCATATACAGTATAAATTGTCACAGTTAAAAATAACCTAGCAATACACTCACAAACTTATATATGCCATATGCTTTTTATGTTTTTATAAACACTTTATGTTTGATTGTTGCATGATGTTTATAAGCATTTAAGTTGAAGTTATTTGTCTTTTATGGAGGCTGCTGCTAAATTCTGTTGTGTTATCCATTTGCACAATGACATACACTTCAAGCAGCAAGGATTTTTATCTCCTTATTCTCTTTTAAAATGGAAAAAAAGCACTGTTCACGATTGCCCCAATCCTTCCACCTGTCTGCAGACTCCAAGGCCATTGTGGACGGGAACCTGAAGCTGATTCTGGGGCTGATATGGACGCTGATCCTGCACTATTCCATCTCCATGCCCATGTGGGAGGATGAGGACGACGAGGACGCCAAAAAGCAGACCCCAAAGCAGCGGCTCCTGGGCTGGATCCAGAACAAGGTGCCTGATCTCCCCATCACCAACTTCAGCGAGGACTGGCGCGATGGCAAGGCCCTGGGCGCTCTGGTCGACAGCTGTGCCCCGGGTGAGTTTCCCAGCCCTCTTGGATGGATCCTGAGGGTCGTTTTGCAGGCGGGGGAGGATTTCCTGTAGGTGTTTATCACTCCTGGCTTTTTGCCTGTGGATGAGCCTGTGTGTGTGTGTCTCCCACAGGCCTGTGTCCGGACTGGGAGGCATGGGACACGGCCAAGCCAGTGGACAACGCCAATGAGGCCATGCAGCTGGCGGACGATTGGCTGGGGATTCCCCAGGTAAGGTGCCACAGCAGTGTGAGACGCACGGCCAAAATAGGGCACAGCCTGCCACTATGGACGTGCACCCGATTTTGCAATCACGCCCCACTTTGGCACGCTTGGATGTTCTAATTTCTCTTCATGTGACAGGTATCAATGCAGATTAGTGGGGCAAAAGAATAAAAAAAAAAAAACTGTTTATTGTTCGTCTGTTTGCTTAGAAGGAGGCTGCTGCCTTTCTGAACACAAATCTGACGCCCGGTTTTGTTTGAGCAAACAGAAAGGTGTGATGGCTTAGACATGGCGGGGAGCGGAATGACGGCTCTGTTGGCAGCTGGGTGTTCAGCTTGCGCCAAACGCCTTTGTGGCAGTTTTGGCTGTGGTGCCACACCGGCCTCCTGCCCCTGAGGCCACCCCCCTGATTTGTCTACACCCCTGTGCTTTAGGTCATCACCCCAGAGGAGATCATCGACCCCGGCGTGGATGAGCAGTCGGTGATGACGTACCTGTCCCAGTTCCCCAAGGCCAAACTGAAGCCTGGGGCCCCCCTGAAGCCCAAACTAAACCCCAAGAAAGCTCGTGCCTACGGTCCAGGTACGACCGCCTCGCCAAAACCCGGCTGCTTCGGTTTACACGTTTACAGAACTGTTAAATTTGATGTTGGCTTGATACATTTCCTCCGAAAATTAGAAACTTCACAGGAGAGTAATAAAAGCGGTAGCATGAGGCCAGTGGCTGGCACAGGTCGTAAGTACAGCACCGCCCTCCCCTCAGCTTCCTTAAAGGCACCGCGTCTCACTGAGCACGACGTTCATGGTTTCCTGTTTAAATGGGCCACTGAAGTCTTTGCTGTGGCCTTTGGAACGTACCAGCTGGCCTGATTTCCTTTCCCCACTGCTGTTCAAGGAGATATAGCTGCGTCCCCCGCATTTAGTTCCATCGTAACCAGGGATGTATACAGGGGCGGGGCCACAGGGTTACTGGCCCCAGCTGAAAGCTGATTGGCCCTCAGAGTGCCCCTAACCCTGTCACTCATCGAATCGAAACCTACCATTGCCTGATGATAAGGATGACCCCTCTACATGAATTTTGTCCATTCGGTTGCCCCCATACTTAAAAATATGCTAGAATTGCACCTGATTGCAAGCTTTAGTAAGGTTGGTCTTGAGGGCTTTGTTTGATCCGTGATGGAGGGGGATTCTCTCTCCTTTATTGTCCGCTGAGCTTCCTATCTTGTTAAACAGTCTGTCTGGGGATGGCTTGGTGCTCCTTCCACATGGCGTACACTGCACCTTCGATGCCCCTCAGAGCTGTTGGATTTAAGGCTAATGCCGTGTTTGTTTATTGCTATCGGAGACGAGTCTGGTGCGCTGAGGACACCTGATGTTTCATATTGCGTTTGTTCGGCAGACGCTTATTAAGTGCAAAGTTGAGATAGTTGTGTCAAGCCAGTCCTTGAAACAGTTGTGGGTGAAGGGGCCAGCTCAGGGGCCTCTCTGAGGTTTCTCGCACACTACATGCTTATATTCCGAATTCCCCTCCAGCGCTGACCCTTGGATTCAAACCAGCAACCTTCTGATCACAAGCACAGGGTCCACTGAGCCACACACCATCCCCAGTAGGACTAGTTTGCTACTAAGCATGTCATGTCCTGTCATGGAGGGTTAAGTTTTTGAACTGTAATGCTGAGCTGGCTGGGGGGGGGGAGGTTGTGTATCCTGGGGGTGTGTTCACTGTGTTCTGGAAGGTTCAAGGGGTCAGTGTCAGGAAATGCCTGCACACCAACCACAACAATGGCGGAATCGCTGTCAGTAATCTGGCGATAAGCTCTGAAGCTTTGTGCGTCTTTGAACACTTGCCCCCCCCCCCCCCCCGGTGTCAGAAAGATGCCTGCTCATGTTGCTTCCACATGCTGCTTGCCGTTGCCCTCTGCCAGATCGTGTTTGTCTCTCCGAATGGAGGTCAGCACAGGCAGACTGACTTATTTATCCAAAGCAATGTACATTTTTGAGGAGCAGGGTCTGACCGCCATTGGGGGATAAAGGCCTTGCTTAACAGTGACATCACTCTGCCGACCCTGGAAATTGAACTAGCGACTTTCTGATCACAGGCACAGCATCCAAACCCGCTGAGTGACACAAGGCCCCCAGAAATTAGCCATGTGTGAGTCTGTTCTCCCCCTTCCCTGGGACCTTTCCCATCTCTCACCGGTCTTTCTCCCCACCCCCCCTGGTAGGGATCGAGCCTGTTGGGAACAGGGTACTGCGCCCAGCAACGTTCACCGTGGACACCTACAGCGCCGGCCAGGGTCAGGTCACCGTGTATGTGGAGGACCCCGAGGGAACCAGAGAAGAGGTGGGCTTACTTCCTCCGGGGCAGTTTGGACTGGTGTCAGGCCCCTGGGGGCTGATCTGATCCGTTCACATCTGGGAATAGAAATGGGGGGTGTTATGGTGAGAATGGCGAGTTATAAGGGATCAATCATTCGTGTTTTTTTTTTTTTTTTTTTTTTTGGGGTAAATCCTATGTAGGCCTTTCATCCTCATGGCTGATTACACTTCATTCTGCAGTTATTTCGGTACTAAATGACTGAAATTGCCAGATAATGTCAATTACTCTTACTTGCTGTTGTCGGAGGATTCACTCGAGTGACTTACACTCGCAATTTAGTGTAATCCCAAAACCTCCCTGTTGTGTTTCACTGCGCATGTTATGTTTATTGTGGTTTTTTTGATTCAGGCAGATGATTTTTGTGGTTCCCAGGTGAAAGCTATTCCCAACGAAGGCAAGAAGACCTTCTTTGTGACCTATGTCCCTAAAGTAATGGGCCCTCACAAGGTAGTGTGATCCTGCTACATGGAATATACCAGTATTATGTACTAAAGAGCAGATGTTAAATGAAAACATAGTATACATTTACATGCATTTATGACACGTTGCCTTTTTGCGTTGGTGCTTTTGTAAACTCTCTTTCCTGGATATTCTTTCCATTAGTCTGGATACATGTAAATTTACATTTTTAAAGTAAATCGAGAGCTGCAAGTACAGCTATAGATGAATTTCTCTCAATTGATTGGCTCTAAAACTTATTCTTTTTGTGACCTATGGCAACAATTAAAGCAATACTGCACTACATGGACAAAGGTGTGTGGACTCCCCTGTTAATTAAAGGAATTGTCTAATTACGCCACATCCATTGCTGATGCAGGTGTATAATTAAGCACAGAGTCTCCTGCAACAAACATTAGCAGCATAATGGGTGGTTGTACAGAAGAGGTTAGTGACCTTCCATCATTGGCCCATCATTGTCTGCCATCTTTCACCATCTAGTCTAAGACCTGGTCAACTGCTAGTGAAGTGAATGTAATGCTGAGACATCTGAGAGCAAGTCCAGTTGTGAAGTGTTTGGCCACACAAGCTCACAGGCAGTGACCTTATCACCCAACATCAGTACCCCACCTGAATGGCAGCAAATCCCAGCAACAACATTCCACCATCTAATGGGAATGAGATGTTGGAAATGCTGGTGTCCCCATACTTCTGGCCATATAGCCTTGTTTTGTGTGATACTTTATACGGCCAGTGTATCACGCCTACGCATTTCCTGACCCCTGGCTGCTGCACCTGCTGTCTTGTAGGTGACAGTGCTGTTTGCAGGACAGCAGATTCCCAAGAGTCCATTCGAGGTGAACGTGGACAAGGCCCTGGGAGATGCCAGCAAGGTTACTGCAAGGGGTCCTGGCCTGGAACCATTGGGCAACGTTGCCAATAAGCCGACCTACTTCGAGATCTACACCGCAGGTCTGTGTCCCAAAGAGGAGGCTTACGCTTTCAAAACTTACGGTCCAACTATTTCCGAAAGCTTTGCGGTAAGGTCAACGTGCCAAGTTTCCGCTGCTATGGCTTAGTCATAGGGCAGTGCAAATAAGCGACCCCAGCATGAAGCGGTAAACATTCCCGTCCGTCTCGCGAAATTAATGGTGTCCTTCCAATGGCTGAAACTCATGGTTGCCAAAAACACAGATTTTGTGGAAACATTCCCAGGGAGTTTGAAGATTAATTAATGCTGTTAACACCAGGTCTGTCGCTGAGATGGTGACCTTTCTCTCAATGACAGGGGCTGGCATCGGTGATGTCACCGCCTCTGTCAAGGACCCCCAGGGCAACATGAACACGGTGGAAACCATGCTGGAGGACAGGGGTGACAACATGTTCCGGTGCACCTACAAACCAGTCCAGGCCGGCCCGCACGCCATATCCGTCACCTTTGGGGGCATAGCCATCCCCAAGAGCCCTTTCACCGTCAACGTCGGTCCAGGTATTCTTTCCCCTTAGAAACTTCTAGAAACATCCTGCTGGGAAAAGCCCAAGAGACATTATTCCTAATATGTTTCAGAACTAAGCCCTTTGTAGTTTCTAATAGTTTGAGTCATGATAAATCTCTGTGACAGTTGTGGTTGCCGGGTGCTTGCCATGTGTAAGGTGCATAGTTTGTACCAATTAAGTCCTCCGCTGTTGCGGTGAGGCAGCATAATATTGGGAAGACGCAGCAGCGTATTAATGACTCCCATGCCTGCCCTCCGGAGGTGGTCTACATCTTCCAGGATCAGGACAGATGACGCGCATCCTTACAATGGCAGCGAGCGTCATCCTCTATCGAAATCAGAACATCAATAGCACGTGCGGCGTCCCAATGGGGGGAGTCGCAGAACGAGAGAAGGAAAAACTAAACGGGGGTGGCTTTCCGCTCGAGAGCTTGCCGGGTGTTAATCTTACCCAGATGCAGTGGGTCTCATCTGCTGCCGCATAAACGGTTTATTCATTGGGTTGAGGGTGCAGAGAGCAGGCAGGACGGTAAACGTTTGTCCCGCATGCCAACGAACCGTCACCAGCGTTAAAATCACTTTAGCACCACTCGGCTTGGCGTGGTCCTGTATCTCTGCTTCGTGTTTTTAATTAAACTCATACAACAAGCTTTGCATGTTAGACAGCAGTCTGTCTGCTTGAGGTGTGAAATGTTAAGAACAGGTAATGAGTGTTCTGCACCCCACATGCCCAGTGACTTAACATCGTGGACATGCTGACTTCACAGTGGGCTCGTAAAACGCCAAATTCCTGCTCTCTGAGGCTGCTTTTCCACACCGGGCGGACGTTTAAAAAAAAAAAAATCTTTCAGCGTCACCTTTTAAACTAGGTTTCCGTAAATAAAAGCTGCTGTTAACGCAGAGCAGGTCTGCTGCAGGGGTCAGTTTTATTTAATTTAAGTATTTGACACAGATGTAGTGTAGCGTGATCGTGCTTGCAGAGATGTATTCACCTTGCAACCTTTCTCAGGTCAATGATGAGCCAATGAGGATAGCAGAACCTTTGTCTAACATGATTCTGGCTTTAAAAGGACCTTCCAACTTCTTACTTTACCTTTAAAGTCAAGCGGATTTTGTCCTTTGTATACAATGTTTGTAAGGTATATGTTTACTCGCTTATTTTTTTGCCAAAACACCGATGGTGTTGGTGTATAGGATGCCAGCCAGCCGCTCCATAAACATGCCATTGACGGTGACCAGTCTTTCCAGTGCCGTGCTTGGCAGAATACTGGTTGCTGCCCTGGAACTTCATCCCGGTTTGCCAGTAAAAACGCAGACTGCAGGAAGGTTCCCATCCCAGTTGGTGTTGCACTAGTGACTGGTACACTTTCCTAGGCTGGACAGGCTACAGTGCGGCCCCTCTTTTCGGGTCTAAAGGAAGCGTGGGGCAGCTGCCATCCACTTTCTGGTCCTTGGCGGTGTGCAGGGCTCCGACATGAACGATCTTCTCATGGTGATTCAGACTTAGTGCCATTTATACAAATAGATACACTAGAATGTGTTAGTTTCCACATATCCCATCATGCTCTTCTTAGGACACACATATAGAGGTGGGGGTCCGTCTACCCAGCACCCCTGGAGCATTTTTCAGCGGGTTAAGGGCCTTGCTCAGGGGCCCAATGGAGAGGCGTAACCTGCTGAGCCGCACACCGCCCCCCCGTTTGCCCCAAGCTGACACAACAGTTGTCAGTTGGCTCAGGTATCTTGCCTGGCTGGTTTTAGGACTTAAACTGTGGCAGCTTGTCTTAAGCCCCCCCCCCCCCATTTCAGCTTCCAGCCCCAACGCCTGTCGTGCCACCGGCCGCGGGCTGCAGCCCAAGGGCGTCAGGGCGCACCAAGTGGCGGACTTCAAGGTGGACACCCGCAACGCCGGCAGCGGCGACCTAAAGGTCGTGGTCAAGGGGCCAAGTAAGTGATTCCCCGCTGCCACTCTTCTTGGGGGCTTTCTTGTTGGGGGTGGGGCTCGTTAGGTAGGCCGTACCTTGAGTGGATGAGGTGGGGGCTGCAGCTTGTTCTTCTGGTTGATTTAATGACCTCTTCTGGCTGCTGTCAGGAAGGTGTTTAGATAGGTGCCTGAGGGATTAGGGTGTTTTGTGTGATGTGTATTAACTTCTTCCCAAATCTGCCAGAAGGCTTAGATGAGCCTGTCAAGGAGAAGGACAGTCTGGATGGGGTCCATGCCTTTGAGTATTACCCACTTGTGCCAGGCAAGTACGTGGTAGCCATCACGTGGGCCAACCAGCACATTCCCAAGAGGTGAGTCTCCACTGTTCCCTTTTCCCATAATGCACCACTCACACACCAGCTTTATTTGAGTCTTGGTGTGGGTCTGCCAGTTTCACCCTGAAAATACCTATCATTTGTGTTTGCTGTTAGCTAGTCACTTAGCAATTCATGCATATGCATGCAGGTTGTTCTTGTTTTAGTGCTGGTTCCCACCCTTGCCTGTTGTTCCTAGGATAGGCTCCAGCCCCCCCGTGACCCCAGTGGGGATTAAGTGGGGATGGATGGATGATTTTAAAAGCTTATTTGTTTTTGGTAACATGTTACTTAAAGCCGTCATCATAATGCGTTAAAGACACCTTCATAATGCATTACAATGGTCAATATAAGCCATTATGTTGTGTTATCAAGGTATTTATAGTGCATTGTAGAGGAGAGCTTCTTAGAGTATTCATAATGCATAATAAACACAGCTATTGGCCTTTTTATATTTATAGCCATGTTAATAATACCTTCATAATGCTTCATAATACATCTATAGTGCATTATGATGACTTTAAAGTGTTACCGTGTATTTTCATTCTCTCAAGTTTCAATATATTATTGTAATGTGTTCGGAGGAATGCAGTGAAGTTCTTGTGCCACAGTTACATGGAGGGGGACAATAGAGCAAAGAGCAGCATGGTACAGTACAGACAGCAGTACAGTACGGTACAGTACAGACAGCAGTACAGTACGGTACAGTACAGACAGCAGTACAGTACGGTACAGACAACAGTACAGTACAGACAACAGTACAGTACAGTACAGGACAAGACCGATAGCAGTACAGGACAGAGAACAGCGCAAGACAGAGGGCGTTTTTCCACCGCACCAGGTACCGTACTTTCAGTACTTTCGGTACTTCCATAAAGTGCCGAAAGTATGGTACTTCTTTCGTGTTGGTTTTCCACTGGCGTAAAAAATGGTACCGGCACCAAATGACATCATCAGTGACTGCCCCTGACATCGTCAGAAAGCGCAGCTTAAATAATAATTTTTAAAAAAAAACAGCCCAAAAATAAAACTAACAGTTTAAGCTGGGAAATGCAGTTTGTTATGTCATGTTATGTCAGCTTCTATCACAGTATGATTCAGTAATATCCAAATTGCATGAATGCTGCCGTCATTTACGTTTACATAGGTACACTTTGGCTAAGCCGATCAAAGCAGTAAGAATTATCTTACTGCTAATTCAGTCTTTTGAAAGCAAACAAATTATTTAATTATGTTTTTTGATTTTCAAGCGGCATTGTTCAGTGTTTCGCGTGTGCCCCATTTCTTCCAAGCAGCTTGGTATTACGGTGTTCCGGGCAATTCAGTTTCCCTATGTTTCTCCTGTCTATCAGGAAATAATGTTTCTCCTAATATTAAAGCAAAGAGGTATGTGAAATGTCTGAAAATCACTCAGGTACATTATTACATGTGAATACAGTAGATCGTCATGCATAATATAGTCTTATAAGCAATACTATACCGTTTTTATCAAGAAATATCTAACCAGCAAATTAAATTTCATTTATTATCTGTAAAAACAAAAAATATCGAAAAGGCATGTGATGTTCTAAAATATATGGCTTGTTTACCTCTAGAGTTTCGTAAAAAGACATGAAAACAACAGCGAAACCATGTACAAATCAGCGCGCGGCAGGGGAAACATAGGGAAACTGAATTGCCCGGAACGGCAAAAACTTTTTTATTTTGAGTCGTGCCATCCAAATCCCGCTGGATCTGATCATCCGACCATATGGCGATTAAAGCCTGTGTTTCCTTGTTTGTCCATCCTTCCATTTTACTTTTTTATATTTTTATTTCTACTGCTTTTTATTTTGTTTCTCGCTGTTCTCTGTGTTTCAAAAGATGGCGGTTGTATTTTTTGTTTCAGCAGCATGCTATTTGCATAACCAATCGACAGCAAATACTTTGCAAGTCCCACCCCAAAGTACCAAAATACCAAAGAAGTACCCCAACTGGTTTGGCACTTTCGGTACTGGAACTCGACCGGAAGTCAATGGAAAAGCAAAAGTACCGAAAGTACCGTACTTTGTGCGGTGGAAAAGCGCCCATAGAGTCTGATAAAATATGTAATAAATAGGATACAATAACTTACTAGAATGTTACTGCGGTGCAAAAAGGGGATCCTAGGCCTTGTGCATGTGTGTGTGCCAGAATGGTAGCAGGAAGGGTGGGGGAGGAAGAGCCTCCGGGTGTACTGGGGGGGTGTATGCGTTACATCATTTACTCCTGGGGGCAGGGGCCCCAAAGGGCTGGACCAGAGAGGAGAGGTCAGCAGACAGGCTTGGGAGTGTTGCGTGTTGGTGCCGTTGATGGGCTTGATTCATGTACGACAGATTTCTCAAGCTGTGTCGCCACAACGCTAGCCTGAACGCGTCAGTTTTTGTTACCTGTTTGCATTGGAGAGGGCATGCGGACGGTTGTTTTACGGTGCCAGAACCTGACATCTCGCAGGCGTCCTGTTCCCATTGATGGATGCATTTTTGGAATCCCTCTGCTGCTAAGTAAGGTGTTCCTTGTTTGTTGTCTCCCACCTCTGAATCCTTGGTAAACAGGCTGGCAGCGCGCCAGGTCTGATTAACCCAGGGACGTGGTGTATTTGTGCCCGGGCACAACTGTTGCCATGGCGCCCGCTTTGTGGCACTGCTTTGGGTCAGTGCTGACCTCATCGCTGTGCTGCTGTCACCGCTCATCATCTGCTTATTTATTCATCGCTCCAGGGAAACGTGCACAAAGAACTACCAGGAGCTGTGGAGCACGTTCATCTGTCAAACTCTAGTTCCTGGGAGCTGCTCATGGCTCGTGCAGCATTTCCCACGCAAACCGAGCCGTGAGGGCCAAAGGATCTAAATCCTCTCAAAAAGCACAAAACGCAATAAAACTCCTGACCTTTTACAGTTAAGTCTGTGTCACAATGCCTTTTGTTATAACTTACACTCATTGTGATAACAATTAATTAGCTGCCATAACTTCCATAGGTACCTTTCCACATTAACTGTGCTTTTCACTTGGGCTGATTTAAAAAAAATAATAAAAATTCAAGCTTGCTGCTTTGGTCTCTGGAGCGTTTTGGGAGTTAAGGCCCTTGCTCAAGGGCCTACCAGTGGAATCTGACCCTGGGATTAGAACCAATGACCTTCCTGTGAAGTACTCACCAGCAGCATTTGTAAAGTCACAGGGAAGCTGTATGTTGACCCTGTGAAGCCTGCTAGCCTTTTGGATGTATGATAGCCGGTTAGCCTTGGCACTGTCTCTGGAGTGTCCTCCCACGCAAGGAGCTCGTCTGCTGCACCCGTCTGCTTTTATCTGTTTTGTGTTCTGGGTACCAGCTGGCAGATTCCCTTAACTGTCTCTAAACGCTCCACTTTTTGTATTTAGTGCTAATTCTGGCAGTCAACAATACACGCAACACCCATGCAGTAATGCACATTAAACTGCGGCCAAAGTGTTAGATCTACAAAGACTGCAGTGGATTGTTGCCAGATGGGTATGATGAACTGCTGAAGTGTACTGGATAGGGGAGAATGTCATCAGTACTGGCGAAATTGTGCAAGCTGGTAGACGGAAAGTGTAATAAGGAAATAAGTGTTGTGTAACTGGTGTGCTCCCCACCACAGAGTTGCAATGCAATACTTTTTTATTTGTATTTATTATTTATTTTTTAAACATCATTCAGTCTGGGACTAGGTTAGGAGTGTTGGCAGTATAGGTGGTACAAAGGCCCAGGTTTGTTGTTTCTGGGGCCTGATTCAAAAAGTCACTTTGGTCTCCTACTGTCCCGCCCTCAGATGTTTTAAAAACTGAATAAATAGCTGGTGATTTGAGTCGGAATGTCATCACTGGTCGAAAAAATGTGCTGCTTCAGCGTCTCTAAAAAAGGAGCCTGTTTATTTAATATTAACTGCAGTGGCTGTTTGTGGCCAACAGGGGGGGGCATGTAAATGCATAGCTTGAGTGGTGGCAAACACCAGCTCTAATGACATATGTTACATAGTATAGAGTGGCAGCAGCTGGGGGTGTCTGATCCTCCCCATTGATTTTCATTTTCTTGCAGCCCATTTGAAGTCCATGTTGGTCCTGAGGCTGGTCCGCAGAAGATCCGAGCCTGGGGGCCAGGTCTGGAAGGTGGCATTGTGGGCAAGTCGGCTGATTTCGTGGTGGAGTCTGTGGGCACAGACGTTGGTGTGCTTGGTGAGTCATGGCCGCCCGCCCCACCCACCCCTGCTGGCAGAGCTCTTTAATTGAAGGTGAAGTGCCTCAATTAGACCAAAGTGACCAGTGGAGGGCCGTGCTCAGTCTTTGCCTCTCTGTGGCCGGAATCGCAGGCTTTGCTATCGAGGGCCCGTCACAGGCGAAGATCGAGTGCGAGGACCAGAATGACGGCTCGTGCGATGTGAAGTACTGGCCGACGGAGCCGGGGGAGTATGCCGTGCACGTGATGTGTGACGACGAGGACATCGAGGACAGCCCCTTCATGGCCCTCATCGGCCCCAGCACTGACGGCTGGACTCCCCACAGGGTGAGAACTGCTGCCCTCATCAGCCTTGTCCATCTGAGTGCGGGAGTCCGAGCCCCTAAAGCTCCACTTTAAAAGTCACCTAAGTAGGTCTTACTGGTCCTTCAAACCGTTGGCCATTAGAGTCTGCAGTGAGTTACCCAGTGACGCATGTGGGGGGCCTGAACTATTTAGGCACAATCACAGCACATTCATTTGTTCACTGTAAAACACTGTTTATTTCTGAGCTGTTACCATGGAATTCTGTGGAAGTCTTCTTTAGTTTTATAGTCTATTAACAGTAAATAAATTTTTATTGTCTATTAATGTCTAAATGTCTATTTTACAGTGTAATTATGTGTTTTGTGCTACTTTACACGTGCAATATCCTTTGGCATTAATAAAGTCTCTGTTTGTGCTGGTATGTTTTATTAAGGTGGTACTGGTTCTTGGGTGAGCTGTATTTTCTTCTGCATGTTCTTCAGGTGAAAGCCTATGGTCCTGGCCTGGAGAAGACTGGCTGTGTCATTAATAAAGTGGCAGAGTTCACAGTGGACACTAAAGACTGTGGGAGAGCACCGCTGAAAATCTTTGCTCAGGTGAGGCTGACTCCTCTCTTGGGTCCTGTTTTGACTAGGAGAGAAAGAGAGGCAAGGGTCTTCTTCCTACCTTCCTTACTTCCTTTCTTATTTCCTTCCTAGAATCCCATGATCTTATTCTGTGTCAGTCTTGGCCCTTGGTTTTGTAACGGGTCTTTGAAGTGTCCTATCTTTGCCGAACGCCCCCCCTCCCTGCCCTGTAGGATTCTGAGGGCTCCCCCATTGATGTGAAGGTGAAGAACATGGGGGACGACAGGTACGCCTGCAGCTACACGCCCGTCACCGCCACGAAGCACACGGTGGCTGTGGCCTGGGGCGGAGTCTGCGTGCCCAACAGCCCCTTCAGGGTAAGTCGACTAAATGGGGAAAAGTGGGACAGTCCTATAGACATGTGGCTAGCCAGGGTTTCTGAACAAGTGCTCATCAGCCAATCAGAATTTCAGTTCTCAATGGGTTTGCATCAGTGAACCGTGTTTCTGGTGACTTGCTGGCTTCCCTCAATTTTTGGTGATCTGAGAGACGACAAAGAGCAAAAATCCCTTCAAGTGATTTCAAATACTGACACTCGAAATGAATCGCAAGGCAAAGTAGCCAATGATTGGTTGACAATGAAAAAGGTCAAATCATTTGTCACGTTTTTTTCACTAGTTGACACTTTGTAGAGAGCAGCTGGGGGGAAAAACTCAAAGTCCACAGCAAGGGATACGATCAAAGTAATAGGAAACAAGTAGAACATACAAAAAGGAGTAATAATGCAAAAAAAAAATGGAGTAATAATAAATATTGTGTGATTTAAAAAAGAAATAAGTACAAGTGCGTTAAAGGCTGTGATTCAGGTCACGGTGACAGCTACAGAAATGATCCACGCCTAAGATGATGCGTTAATGTGTTGCAGGTGAATATCGGGAAGGGAAGTCACCCCAACAAGGTGAAGGTGTTTGGGCCGGGGGTGGAGAGGTCAGGCCTCAAAGCCAATGAGCCCACACACTTCACCGTGGACTGCACCGAGGCTGGAGAAGGTAACCTGCACCTCTGCCTCTGCTCTTGGGATCTGAGGTTCTTCTCCTGTCTGTCTCAGTACATTGCTGACAAGGATGGACTGAACACCCATTAAATGCGGCTGACAGAAACAATATAGAGACGTAACTTGCAGTTAATGGAATGTTTTTTACCCAGGGGATGTCAGCGTAGGCATCAAATGTGATGCCAATGTTATCAGTAACAAGGAGGAGGACATTGACTTTGACATCATCCCCAACGCGAACGACACGATCACCGTGAAGTACACACCACCAGGAGCTGGACGATTCACCATCAAAGTACTGTTTGCTGGACAGGTGGGTCTTTCCAGTCATAATACCAGAATGAGTAGGATGGAACCAAGGCCTAAGCAGAAGTCGTATACCACGTTTAATGTTGTTGTGAATGCACATCTTGGCTTGCATCTGAAATGTTTCATTCTTTAAATGCTGTGTGATATGGAGAAGCAGGAAGCCAGGGACTCTATAACCTACTGTCGCTGCCATTCTCTCCTATCTGAAGGAAGTCCCGCTCAGTCCTTTCCGGGTGAAAGTTGAGCCGTCGCATGACGCCTCAAAGGTGAAGGTGGATGGACCTGGCCTAGCCCGTACAGGTGACATCCCTCTCTCTCTGCTGCTTTGATTAAAACAGACTCATGATGGACTTAAGTCAAGTCAAATGTATCCCTTCCTAGTTCCTTCTAACTATTGCGCTTTTGATCATTAGATGGTCCTTGGAAATCTGCAGCTTGTCAGGATGCTAAGCCAGCAGATTTCGTCAGGAAGTTTCTGTTTCTCGTTGTCAAGCTGCAGTGGCAAGATATTTAGAACTCCTCCCTCCCGGAACAGGTGTAGAATGCGGGAAGCCTACGCACTTTACGGTCTACACCAAAGGGGCGGGCAAAGCCCCCCTGGATGTCCAGTTCGCCGGCGCTGCCAGAGGGAAGCCCATCCAGGACTTTGAGATCATCGACAACTACGATTACTCCCATACTGTCAAGTACACGCCAGTCCAGCAGGTAGGGCAGCATGTAACTACGGAATCCAGACTCTGGTTGTGCCTTGTTTTGATTAGTGTCCTGGGAAGCTCAGACATCCTGTTCTCAACCCGAAAATGCAGTGTTATGCGTTTCCTGTGCATGTAGTCAAACAAACGTGTAAAATAAACAAAAGTAGCTGGAGGGATGCAGTTCCAGCCTGACCGAGTTGATTTCAGTTAATTGTTTCTGCTCTCAGTGGCAAAAAGCCCCGCCCCCCAAGGAAATTAGTCTGCCACCATGGGAAACAGGATGTTTTGGGTTTGTGTGTTTGTCTCCAGGGGGAGTTGGGCATTGCAGTTACGTTTGGAGGTGACCCCATTCCCAAGAGCCCTTTCACTGTAGGGGTAGCAGCTCCACTGGATCTCGGCAAGATTCAAGTGAATGACCTGGAGAGCAGTAAGTGGTCTGCATCACTGGGTCTGTGCCAGGCTGCCCCCTCTAGGCACTGCGCATTTTATTACGTTTTATTTATTTAACAGTCACTTCTATCCAAAACCACATACATTTTTTGAGGAAGCAAGGTCAGCCAGTCCATGGGGGTTAAGGGCCTTGCTCAAGGACCCAGTGACGAAATCATTCTGCTGGCCCTGGGATTTAAATATGCAGCCTTCTAAGTACAGGCCCAGGGCCCGGACCCTTGGAGCCACACATCACCTTCCAAACACATTTATAAACATCTGCTGTCTTCACAATCACAATGGGTGTTTTAAAATGTTTTTTTTGCCTTCTCTCTTGTGAAATTTACCACACAGCACAGAAATATGGAGCCGTACAATTCCATCATTTCCCTCTCTTTCATCACCGATTTTCCCCGGTCAAAAAATTGGTATTTTTGATATAGCTGTGAATCGTGCTTTTGTTTTTGTTTGTTTGTT
>JAODJW010000127.1:7406912-7438772 GCA_026777045.1 Hyperopisus bebe | reverse complement strand
TGTGTGCGTGTGCGTGTGTGTGTGTGCGCGTGTGTGTGTGTGCGTGTGTGCTTGTAATTATTACATTGTAGGGACCAGATTTCCCCACAATTTGATAAAAGTTTTTTTTTATACCTTCTGGGGACTTTTTTTCAGTCCCCACAAGGGGAAACTCAGTTTTCAAAAAATGTGACTGCAATTAAAAAAAAAAACTAAAAATGCCAGAAGTCTTGTATTTTGTCTGGTTACTTATGGTTAGGGTTTGGGCTTGTAGGGGTTAAAATTGTCATACTAAGGATTGGGGTATAGAAAACTCAAAGCTATGAGTATAAAATTCTGTGTCCGTGTTTGTGTGTTAGGGGTGCAGGTTGGCCAGGACCAGCAGTTTGCAGTGAACACCAAGGGGGCTGGAGGTCAGGGCAAGCTGGATGTGAAGATCAGCAGCCCGTCTAACAAGGCCGTGCCCTGCATGGTGGAGCCACTGCCGGGGAGAGAGAGCAGCTTGGTGAAGTACATCCCCAAGGAGGAAGGCGTCTACGCTGTGGATGTCAGCTATGACGGCAGCCCTGTGCCAGGCAGCCCCTTCCCTGTGGAGGCCTCGCTGCCCCCAGACCCCAGCAAGGTAGAAGAAGCTGTATCCTGGGCTGCACTGTCAGATGAAAAGGGTGCAAACAACATTAATGTAACCCCAGTGGTACAAAAATGTCCCTCAGAGTCCATTTCTGTACCTTAAAAGATATATTCACCTACAGCTAAAGTACAGTTGGCAGACTCTTGAGGATACAGCCCCAGTGATAAGTGATTGTATCCTCAAAGGTACAGAATGGTACTTTGTTTCTGGTAGTGTGGGAGTTTTGTTTGATAATTAGTAACATCACCAGATGATCTAGGTAGCTTATCGTTAGGGGAGGGTAACTTGGAAACCTGTAGGCCAACTTTAGATCTTTGTTACCTAAAGAACCTAAGCAAATGTTGCGTTTGGTCAGGCTCTGGATCAGAAACTAAACCTATTCCATTTCCATCAGGTAAAAGCCTATGGTCCAGGTCTGAAGGGTGGTCTGGTGGGAAAACCAGCAGAGTTCACGATTGACACAAAAGGCGCGGGCACTGGCGGGCTGGGGCTTACCGTGGAGGGCCCCACCGAGGCCAAGATGGAGTGCTCAGACAATGGCGACGGCACCTGCTCCGTGTCCTACCTTCCCACCGAGCCTGGGGAGTATCTGGTGAACATCCTCTTTGAGGAGGTCCAGATCCCTGGCTCACCATTCCATGCAGATATCCAGATGCCCTTTGACCCCACTCAGGTGGTGGCCACAGGACCTGGACTTCTGCGAGGGAAGGTGGGCGAGACCAGCACTGTGAACGTGGATTGTTCGAAGGCCGGGCCTGGTGTGCTCACTATGGAGGCGACGTCCGACTCTGGCTCCATGGCTAAGACCAACGTGCTGGACAACAAAGATGGCACCTACACTGTCACATACATGCCCCTCACTGCCGGCATGTATACCCTTCTGCTTAAATACGGAGGCAAGACTGTGCCCAACTTCCCCGTTGTGGTTCAGGTGGATCCAGCTGTTGATACCAGCAAGGTGAAAGTGTTTGGACCTGGGGTGGAAGGAACCGGTATGTCCTTTTAAATACTGACTCCTTTTGGCTGCTTGTTCACTCGAAATCATTGTATATGAGGCAGCAGTTTGAATTCATTTAAATTTGCAGTTTTCCATTTCGTGACTCTGAAACCAATATGAATTACTTACTATGGTAAATCTTATTTATTTATTTTTTTCATTAGAGATGGGCTTAGCTGATATTAAAGGTAGACCTCCATAAAATCTTCTTGCAATTTTGACAGTACGTCCCATACTTCTAGGTGAATTGAGAGAACTGAAGTGATTTTCCTCATTGAATGGCAGTAATGATTAGCGATGTAGACCTTCTGATTTCCTCGATGCAGAAAATGCATATGGAATCACGGAATTGAGGCATGAAAATGGTATTTACTTAGAAATGCATAATTGTGTGTGATATTGTGATTATAAAATTGTCCAGAGTGTAAACTACGCTCATAGTATACTTAGTCAGACACATTTTAATAGTTAAATCTGGCATAATGATTTCAGGGATGTTGCCTTACCATTAGACTTGTTTCCACCACAGGAACTTGGGGTAGTTACCAAGTGGCTCAGTCATTTACAGGAACAGCCCCTTAATCAGCCCTTTCAGCCTTTTTTGGCTCCATTGTGGTGCAAGAACCAGTGATGCACAGATCCATTCATGAGTGACCTGACCTCTGCCTGATGCTTTTATTCAACCCGACCACAACTCGAACCCCTAATATTAATAGATACAAAATGATGCCTGACCCTCTTCATGTGCTTAAATCTTAATTTACCTGACGTGAATATCCCAGGACTAAGTTTTCATAAGCTGCCAGACCAAATAAATGACCCTTTGAGGAGGCAAACGTGGATATGGGCAAGAGAGGCGGAGCACGATGCATCATACTCTGAAAAGAAAGTTTGGGATTTTGGCTCCTAAAAGGTTAATTTTTTTGGTTGGCAGCTTATAAAAACTTAAAATTTGAAATCGATCAAAATAAATCCAAAAAAAGGCATTTGGAAAAAACAAAACGGAATTTGAGAAAAATCTAACGGGATTCATGGGAGCCTCATAAGAGCCTGCTGATGTTTTGCTTATGACCTTGAGAGGATAATAGAGGCTGGTTTTGTGATTTTTACTGGGTCTGTGGATGTTGCTGCGATTTGGCGGAGATTTGAAGGTTTGGTACTTGTGTTCCCCTTACAGGAGTGTTCCGGGAAGCCACCACCAGCTTCACTGTGGACGCCCGTCCCCTGACCAAAGCTGGCGGAGACCACATCAAGGCCCTGGTCCGGAGCCCTTCAGGTGCTGCTGCTGACTGCCTGGTGACCGACAACTCTGACGGGACGTATGGAGTAGAATACACACCGTTTGAGAATGGTATGACAGGCGAGGAGCTTTAAAGCCTGAAACGCATGATGAAAGCTCTCTGTTGTTCATGCACGCTTGACCGTGCTCATACATCTCACCATGACAGGCGTGCACAGCGTTGAGGTGCTTTACGATAAGACCGCTGTTCCAAAGAGCCCCTTCCGAGTGGGTGTGACGGAGGGCTGTGACCCCACCCGTGTGATTGCCAAGGGCCCCGGGCTCCAGGAGGCCCTGACAGAGAAATCCAACAACTTCTCCATTATCACCAGGTGAAGTTGCCTGATGGTACTGTTGTGTTGAATTGTGGAATGAATTAGCTGTTGGCAAGTGGATATGATTAAGGAGGCTTTCTCACTTATAAGATTTGCGTTTCTTGAAGGGGGGCTGGCATTGGTGGCTTGGGCATCACTGTGGAAGGACCATCAGAATCCAAGATGTCCTGCAAGGATAACAAGGATGGAAGCTGCAATGTGGAATACACCCCTTATGTTCCCGGGCTGTATGACGTCAACATTACGTACGGAGGAAACCACATTCCAGGTAGGCTATATACATTGGTATATTGCCAAAACCACTACACATTAGGTGAAAGAAGGTAAGTATGAATATGGTTGAGTTTAGATGTCATTTTGAGGTGAATGACCAGCTTCTTGGTTATGTATTCGGTGTAAGCAGGTGTTGGGAGTCGCCTTACCCTGGTGCTGATGCTCTTGTTCTGTAGGAAGTCCCTTCAAGGTACTAGCAAAAGATGTTGTGAACCCCAGCAAGGTGAAGGTCTCTGGTCCGGGTGTGGGCTCCGCAGTCCGAGCCAAGATCCCACAGTCCTTCACTGTTGACTGCAGCAAGGCTGGCGTGGCGCCCCTCTCCGTGGCAGTGATGGCACCCAAAGGTGAGTCTGGCGACACCAGCCCGCTTATATGTTTAGTGGTTCGTGGAAATTGGAATGAGTATAGTGAACTGTGCAGTTAACCATGCTATCACTTGACTGCAATCTAACAGACATGGTCGCTAAGAATTGTGACTTAAACCAGTGTAACCTGTTCCCCCCCATAATGGCATATCACGTGTCATCCGATCCTGTGAAATGGACACCCATGAATGCAATTCACGGGCTTGATGCTGAAAGTTTTGTGTTCTAGCGGATGAGGTGGAAGCCCAGCCTTGGCGCAGTCCCCTGAAAGCCTTTACGGACCTCTTTAAGGCCGAGCTGAAGGACTCGGGGACAGGTCTGAGGCCCGGTCTACGTCTGACCGCCACATGGGCGAGGGTGCTTTAGCGTGAGCCCTATCAGAAGGGGCCGCCAGAGAAAGGGGCCTTTCCAGTTTCTGTCTCGCTTATGAAAAGCTTTCTGTCGCTTCCTGTCCGCTACCGCGCAGTTGCTGATCTGAAGATGTAGAGGGGTTGAGGTTCTGTAGGACAGAGGAACTCTGTCTCTTGTTCGTCATATGCAAGCCGAAACGAAGGGTTTTCATGAGGGGAAATGCCAGAGATACTCTGGGGTCAGGAATACGGTTTAAGGGCTATGTTGAATCATCGCTGTGTCTTCCTAAGGGCTCTCATGCTTCAGTTGCCATGAGGGAGAAGGCCTGTTTTTCCCTCCCTGGGCTGGATGGCTCTCCTGCATGCTCCTCCCGCTGTAACCTGGTTCTGCTTGTGACTCAAACATCCCCAGGACTCGCTGCGCCACCTTGAGTGCCGTAAATACAGTGCAGGGTGCATCATCTGACCTGTGCGTGTTTTCTGAGGCTGGCACTGACGTTTTATCAACCCACGTGAATGATAGAGTCATCATGGCAACAAGCATAACCAACAAGGGTCTTGTCTGATGATCGTCGTTGGTGGACCACCTAGTACAATGACGACTCCCATGACTGTTTGAGAAGCCTCTAAGCAGAAGTCACTACTGCTCTCTCTACTTGCCTTATTGTCTGAGAGGTTCCACCAATTAGCCAAGTAGCAAGTAAACAGAGTTTCCATGCAAATTGCCTGATAGAGAAGCAAGTCTGATGCCAGGCATAGAAAGCATCCTGATAGGAGGCAGGGAGACTGACCAGCTAAAGTACCGAGGCAAGGTGGTTTTGTGTCCTCAAGTGGCAGCTTCTGTCAAACCCCTCCAGATTTTGGATGGATGCATTTTGTGGTCCATTTGTAATCGCAGGAATTGCCTGCAATAAGGCTGCCATTGCAAAGCTTCAGGAGCGACCATTAACCTCGGTGGACTCAAGAACATAATTGCATACCTGTAAATTCTGTTACACTGCAATTGTGTTTTTCAATATGGAGGCAATAGCCACCACACTTGCTATCCCCAGGAGGGTTTAATGGAGGGTTTAAAAACCTTTTAAAAGGCAATAGCTAAATGTGCTCTTTTCAACACCAGTGTATTTTCAAATGAAAGGAAGTAAATTATGGTCTTTTTTAAAACCAGGAAAATCAATTATCAGTGCATTTTTTTGAGATGTTCTGGTGCCCCCTATGCTCAAAATCAGTGGGATGAAATCTATGAGTGCAGAGGGTAATCAAGATGTGCAGACTGCATGCTTAGCTTGATTGAATTCTATACCAGTTGCTTGTATTGGAAGTGTAATCTGCAGAGTGCCTTAATTGGCATAAAATTGACTTTCACTTTGCATTACAAATCAGTATCCCTGATGCCAGGGTTTCTCAGCCCAGTCCTCAGGGACCGCGCAGACAGTTCACATTTTTGTTCCTCCCAGCTCCTGACACACCCACCCATGTTTGGCTCAGGTGTGAGGGGAGCTGGGAGGGAATGAAACTACGGACTGTCTGAGAGTTCCTGAGAACTGGGCTCAAAAACACTGAGAAACACTGGTGAACGCAGATGGTGGCAACTCCTCTGTGCTGTCCACAGGGATGGCCGAGCCAGTGCAGGTGACAGACAATGGGGATGGGACGCACACTGTGGCCTACACCCCATCGGTGGAAGGACCATACTCTGTGGTGGTCAAGTATGCTGACCAGGAAGTGCCTCACAGGTGAGTGGCCATCCAGCTTCTATCCTCTTTTCATTTAGCTTCGTTGTCCCATTTGACTCTTTCACTCGCTCGACCCACATCGTCACCTGTGATCCTTGCAGTCCCTTCAAGTTCCGTGTGCTGCCCACCCATGATGCTAGCAAGGTGCGTGCCAGCGGGCCTGGCCTGAGCACTGGGCTGCCCGCCAGCCTGCCAGTAGAGTTCACCATCGACGCCAAGGATGCTGGAGAAGGTCAGCTGTCTGTGCAGATCACGGTGAGTGTGAACCTCCTGGTGCTTTACTGAAGACCCTTGTGCCCATGACTCCTGCAGTTCATTCCCCAAGGATATAGGTGACTGGAAGCCTTGATTATCAGTTTAAGCCTGTGCTACACTCCCTCTTATCACACGAAGTTTGCTAGCAATAATTCCTGCTGCCAGCATGTTTTCAAAACATACGTTTCCTGGAATACTTGGAAGATTTCCACCAGACTTGGTATTCGACTTGGTAAAGAGATCTCTGCAAGAAGACACTTTTCTCACAAATGCTGTTAATCCTCACTTGCTTGCATTCGAGACATGGCGTCTGCCAGTAATGGTGTGAAAAGGGCAGTAATGAAGCGAGCAGGGTGTCCAATTGGGGGGCCAGACAGCCCCCGAGTTTCCCATGTAGTAGGCATCTGCACTGAGATCATCTCTCTGGAGAAAAATTAACCCCAATATTTTTCGCAATTGTTGCAGTTGAAGCATTTCCAAACCTAAGACTCTCCAGCCCCACTTGGCACCTCACACAAATTCATAACTGTTCTCAGTCATCTTGTCCCTGAGGATCTTGCTGGATAGCTAGGTCTAAATGTTGTACCATGGATTTGGTTTCCCAGGACCAGGAAGGTAAACCAAAGAAGGTCAGTATCCATGACAACCAGGACGGCACGTACCGTGTGTCTTACATTCCGGACAAGGTTGGCCGATACACCATCGTCATCAAGTATGGGGGCGACGAGATCCCAACCTCACCATACCGCATCCGTGCCACCGCAATTGGCGATGCCAGCAAGTGTACCGTCGCAGGTATGGAGAACATCCACCTTCATCTTAACTGAGTGAAGCAGTTTTCTGAGCAGGTTTTGAAAGTATACGTCTACATCTTCAGGGACTGGCCTTGGCCCAGTCATTGGCATCGGAGAGGAGGTGGGCTTCATGGTGAACACAAAGGGTGCTGGCAAGGGCAAGGTCTCCTGTGTCATCGTCACCCCAGATGGAGAGGAGGTGGAAGCAGAAGTCATCGAGAATGAAGACGGCACCTTTGATATCTTCTACACAGCCCCCAAGCCAGGAACGTATGTGGTCTACGTGCGCTTTGGAGGAGAGAACATTCCCCGCAGTCCCTTTAAAGTCACGGTGAGAGAGTGTGCCGGGTTTTGTGCATGAAAGGACAAGACGTACCTGTGGAACACTATGTGAGATACTAATTCTATAGGATTTGTTTTACCTTGTGGGTACAATTCCTGCAAACTCTTAAAGTGTCTGTATAACAGATATTTTAAAGTAATTACTAACGGTCACCCCCCCACCCCCACCCCCACCAGGCTATGGACGAACCTCCCCTGGTGGCTCAGCAGTCAGTTCAGCAGCAGCAGCAGGCTACTCCGGGGGCCGCACCCCCTGGCTTCCAGTCCTGGGTACACACTCCCTCCCTCCCTTCCTCCTCCTATTCTCTGCTCACTTAATTTCATTCGTTTCCCTCTTGATACACCCATCGCCAGTGGACCCTCACCTTTCTCCTCAGGTTTCTGTAACTCTGTTGGTCCATCTTGCTCTATAAGGCAGGCGTCTCAAGCTTAAATAACCTGGGAGATCTTCTCCAAAGGGGGCTGTTTGAGCTTTTTGAGCCGAATGAGAGTTAATTGAAGGATGTAACTTCTAATATTCCACTAATCATTGTCGGGGGGTGCCAGTGATGAAGCTAACTGGTGGGATAATGGTGATGATGATGATGATGAGAGATCACATTAATATATCACGTTTAACAAACCCAAGGTTACTTTACAAGTAAGGGAAAAAAGATAAACATCTAGGCAGCTGAGGAAGAACAGAGATATTCATTAAACACAAAGGATTTTAATTCAGAAATATATAGATGTTACACCTTTTTTATTCTCATTAGAAAACGAAAGATCGATGCACGAGCCAGATAATGAATTAAGAACCTGTAAGGGCCCATATTAATGCTTCTTGTCGACCAGATCTAGCCCTATCCTCTGCCCGAAGGCTCTTCTCTTCCCTTTGTCTCCTGCACACTTGAGCATGCTGCTCTCCTTGCTTTACAGATAGTCCCCTGGTTTTGCTGTTCCTCCTGCGGATTTCTGAACCGGACCGTGAGGCTAGAAATGACTGCAGGAAATTCCGTGTAACTGATTTTGCATGCGTTTCTGTGTAACATTACTGCACTCTGGTAGGCTACGGTACCAATGGCTTGTTTTAAAGCTCGGGTTAAAAATAAAACAGGCCCGCATAATTACGGGGTAGGTTTTTCTGGAAGGCTTTACCTCATACCATTGTGCCTCATGACCTTTTTGAGAATGAAAACAACAGAATGTGAGGCAAACATGCACAGAGTGTTTGTACGGACCTGTGAGTGGCTGCCCTCCTTACATACCGTATGAACCGAGGAACCCTTTAGCTCCATGTTTCTTAACCCAATCCTTAGGGGCCCCCATAAGGTCCACGTTTTTGCTCCCTCCCAGCTCCCAGCACACCTGTACCAGGCATTCAGTGTTCTTGACTGGCTGAGAGTTGGGAGGGAGCAAAAATGTGTCCCTGAGGACTTGATTGAGAAACACTGCTTTAGCTAGTGTTGAGAGCAGCATGTAGCTCAGTGGGCTGTGCCTGTAATCAGAAGGTCATTGGTTTAAACCCAGTCTCAGCCCGTCTGTGGGTCCTTGAGTAAGGCCCTTAACCCCCTGCTCCCTGGGTGCCCCAACGGGTGGTTGCCCTTTGCAGACAGCTTACTCTACAAAGAGCAAGTTGGGGGAGGTGTAAAGACAATTTCCCCATGGGGATCAATAAAGTATCAATTACCTAGTAGCATTGCCGCCATGTACCCAGTCAGACCATGTTTATAGGTTAAAAGAAGGTCCAGATTTGAATCACCTGCCCTACTTATTTCTGTGCCTTTTCTCCTAGAAAATATGGTCCCTGGTTGACTCTGTCTCCTCCCCAGCCAATTCTAACTTGCATGGGGGTGCTTCTCCTCTTTTCCAGGCACCTGGGAATGCGTTTGCTTTTCACAGGTGTGGAGCTGTGTTCGTTACAATCTTTTGCTCTTGGCTCTCCCCCCCCAGCTAAAATCTGAGGCACAATATTCTAATTTAAAAATGGGCGTACCCCTTGGAAACCAGCTCAATGTAGGGTAACAGTACTTACCCACCCTGACCAGACTTTCTGCCCCAGGTGACCGATGGCTCTATGCCAGCCAACAGCATGAATGGAACCGGATTCAGACCCTTTGACATGGTTATCCCATTCGCCTTCAGGAAAGGGGAAATCACAGGTAAGACGGTTTCTGTGCAGTGACAACAACAAACCCTCTTCCTCTCCCTAAGCAGGTGCCTGTTGGAGCTTCATCGGAAGCTCAACCTGCCTACTTGTATGTCGCTTTGGACACAAAAATGTAGATGTAGCAAAGTTGGGTTTCAAGTTGAACTTGTAGACATTTGTGATTTTTGTCCATTTATTGGAAAGTGGAACCCTGAGGTAAATAATTACAAAATTTGATCTGTCTTACTACACTGCATTTGTACTACACTGCCCTTGCTCCATGCAGAAGATCTACCATCAGACCTACTTTGAATTACCAGTGTAGGACCATGTTGTCTTTACCTTTCCTGCCCAGGTGAAGTCTATATGCCTTCAGGCAAGACTGCCCAGCCTGAGATCATAGACAACAAGGATGGGACGGTCACTGTGAAGTTCGCCCCCACAGAGCCAGGCTTGCACGAGATGCACATCAAGTACAACGGCAATCACATCCCAGGTCCGTCTTGGACGCCATCGCTCGTCCTGAGGCGTGAGCTGGGACCCTGGTCCGATGAACGAGCCGCGTGACTCCCCCTTTACAATCCCCGAAGGCCTGGGATCATGTTTGTTCTATAGAACATGGGAGTGGTTGGGGGGTGTGGATTCGTTGATGTTGCGCAGATGAATAATCCACCTTCAAGAGGTTTTAGACACAAACAGTAATCCATGCTGATTTTGATTTATGTGGGATGTTGAAAGAAAACCTTTCCATGACATCAGGCTTGGGATTATGTTTGTATCTCAGGTCTCAGCTTGTTCGAAGGTGGACACAGTGTTGTAATAGGTTTGAATTTTTTTTTTTTTTTTCAGTTTTTATTTAGTTTTAGCTTTCGGTGTGATTTTATTAGTTTTTATTTTAAAGATATATTTCTGTTTTAGTTTTCTCTGTTTTTTGGTTTCACTTTGTTTTACTTTCTTTACTTCTAGGGACAGACTGAGAGTTGTGTAGTTATTTTACACCCTGGATCTTTAGGGAACCCTACATGAATACATAGTGTACATTGTCTACACATTTCCAAAAAACTGGACAAATGTTCCAGGAATATTATTAATAGTTTGTCGTTTGTTTTTATTTTATTTCAATTAGTTGTGAAAACCATATTTATAGTGTTTCCATGTCTTGTTTTATTGCAGTTCACAAATTTTTTTTTCTTATTTTAGTTTTCACTAATGATAACCCTGGTCACATCTCCAGTGTACTCCAAATGATCTGCACTATTCGTGCCCTTCGCCTCTGCCAGTCCAGTTACTCAGATTATTCTGGAACATGACTGCTTACGTTAATTTCTCTGGCATGTAAACAGCAGGCTGCTGTTGTGGTGATTTGCTTACATCATCTTTCCACGCTGTGTTTTGAAATGAATGTTTAATTGGGAGACTTTATTGCAACGGCCAATCCCTCCAGAAGAAAGGCCTTGCTATAATTGGAAGGATATTAAGTATAACAACATTTTGAAGCATCATTTATCAAGAGTTTCATCAGTTATTAATATTCCTTTTCATGTAAAGGGTTGTTCCCACAGGTCTGTACTTGCTTAGCTGATGTGAAGTGATTAAGAAAACATGACATATAAGCCACGTTCTCATTCAGTTCATTCACACGCAGATCTTCTGTTGTGTCATTTGACTGCTTGAGGGCAAAGCGAGCATGCCAGTTTTCCCAGAACGCATGACAGAGGGAACTTCCCTCCTCATTTTGCCTGTTTTGTGAGATCACTGAGTTTCTCACGTCTCCTGCCTCCTGTCCACCTTCCTTGCATACAGAGAGCCCCCTGCGCTTCTACGTTAACAGCGTCAACAGCCCCAACGTCACCGCCTACGGACCAGGCCTGGTGTATGGCACCGCTAACAAGATCGCCAGCTTCACCATATTCACCGATGATGCCGGAGAAGGTGAGTCTGATTACGAACTCTATGTGGATACAAATGTCAACAATCTGGAAAGACGCCAAATCCACGCCCCCCTCCCCCCCAATGTCGTATACTTTCTTTGGCAGGTGGCTTGGACCTGGCGATCGAGGGCCCCTCTAAGGCGGAAATCAGTTGCACAGATAACAAAGACGGCACCTGCACAGTGGCCTACCTGCCCACGTTACCTGGAGACTACAACATCCTGGTGCGCTACAATGACAAGCACATCTCGGGCAGCCCCTTCACCGCCCGCATCACTGGTAGGCTCCATGGTCCTTGAGACTCAACCAGCAATGGTCTGTGACAGATCAGCTCCAATCACACTGGGGCTCAACATCTGTCTTTGGTCTTTCGTTAATTAAAGACATCAGCCAAAACTGTTGTGTTTGGACATGTTGGCTGTTTCTACTCGGTCATCTTGAGTAGGACATGGTTGGGTACCTCATGATCAGAAGGCCCCAGATTAACGGCGGTGTTGACGCCCTCCTTTGCAGAGGACAACAGGAGAAGGTCGCAGGTGAAGCTGGGCTCTGCAGCGGACTTCTCACTGGACATCACAGAGGCGGACCTGAGCCTGCTCACTGCCAACATCAAGGCGCCGTCGGGCCGAGACGAGCCCTGCCTGCTCAAGAGGCAGTCCAACAATCACATTGGTGAGAGCAGCTTGTCCCCAGAAGGGCACTTTGTTTGTGATGATCTATTAACCAGTACATTAAAAAGCCATGTGTGCTGTTTTAACCAGCATCTGCTAATGATAAATTCTGTGTTACAGAGCAACATCAACACATGGTGTTTTTTTGGATTGTTCTATGGGTTACGATTGGCTATTAGTTCGTAGGTTGTAAACATTGCTGTTTTTGCCTATTTTCTTTTGAGAAGTGTTACTTTTCTGGTACAGAGATGGAATGCTTATAAGATATTGAATGGAATTATACGTTTTTTGCCCCCTCCTACTACACATTCAGGCATTTCCTTCATCCCAAGAGAGGTGGGAGAGCACCTGGTCAGTATCAAGAAGAATGGCCATCATGTGGCCAACAGCCCTGTCACTATCATGGTAGTCCAGTCCGAGATCGGCGATGCCAGCAAGGTGAAGGTGTTCGGCAAAGGCCTGGTTGAGGGCCGTACCTTTGAGATGGCCGACTTTGTCGTGGACACTCGCGAGGCAGGTGAGTGAGCTTAAGACGGGAGGCTTGGGGGTGTCAATGTTCCTGTAATGTGATTTGGTACTGCTTCACAGAGTAAGTTTCTGAACAAGTCCCCCTGTAGTGACGTGGTTTCTCCTGGCCATCTCCTGGGCGATTCTGTCTCCCTTGGTCTATCATGGTAAAATGCCCATTAACGCAATTTGTTTGCAGTGAATTCTTAGGATCTGTGCCACATTTACAATTGCCCCACAGCACTAACCCCCCCCTCCCCCCCACCATTTTTGCCCACAGTCTCCGGCTAGTGGTTACACACTCCCAGACACCCGGAGTGCGTGCCGGTTTTATAGTTAATTGCGTTTTATGCTTTCGGTTTCAACATGGGCCAGAGTCCCACAGGACTGGGAAAAGTGAATCTAGGCTGTTTATCTCAATAGGAGTCGCACATAATTAAGTGCATTTCTATAATTACTCTGAATTCATCGCAGTTTCGGTAATTACCATGCTACCAGCGATTTTTTTATTTATGTGACATTCAGGATTGGTTTTACTTATCGTGTAGCCTTTGTTTGGGTGTTTACCCATGCTTCCTTCACAAGAGACTGTTCTGGGTTGTCTCAGGGTACGGAGGCCTTGCTTTGGCCATCGAGGGCCCCAGTAAGGTGGACATCCAAACGGAGGACCTGGAGGACGGCACCTGCGGGGTGTCGTATTGTCCCACGGAGCCTGGTGCTTACTTGGTGTCCATCCGGTTTGCAGAGGAGCACATACCCGGTAAGGAGCCCTGGTTGCACCTTTCTGTTCCTTCTTGGGCTAAGAGGCTACTTAGCAATTGTTGACGTCTTTCCGTTGAGCTACTTTTAACTACACAGCAGCTTTTGCATTGTTTGTAATCGATTACTGTTGATTTGTGTTTACGTTCCGTGTGAGCAATCTGTTCCCTTTCTGTTATTTCGGTGGTTTTTCACACTAATGACCCTGTACTTGGTAGAGCGGGGCGGCCATATTGATTTTAGCTTTAGAGTAGATCTAGTGCCCCGCTCTGTAGGTCCCTGAGGGCTGATGTCAGTCAGGTGGGCGCAGGGCTGTTCCATTCCAGAGGGCTCATGGCTGTGCTTCACTTTGGCAGGAAGCCCCTTCACCGTGAAGGTGATGGGAGAGGGACGTATACGGGAGAGCATCAGCCGCCGCCAGAGAGCTGCTTCCGTCGCCACTGTGGGTAGTGTCTGCGACCTCAACCTCAAGATCCCAGGTAGAGTGGTCTTTTCCTTCTAAAACGGAACCCAGTTTCTGTGGTGTTTCCTCATTTAGTCTTCATTCCAGTTTTGATGTAGTCCTGTTTTATAATTGCAATGATCGCAGATAGTAGAACACCTCCCCCCGGGGTACACTGTGTCTTAAACCGGACCACAGTGAGGTCTAAACATTCCTGTATTTGACTTTGCTCAGTGTTGACTGCTGTGATTTCATTGGAGCAGAGGCCCACAAAGAGGCGGGCCTTTGGTGGTTGGCGCCATCCTATTGGATATCCAACAAACCGTCCCTTTAGTTGCATTAAAGTGTAAAGGCTGGGAAAATACCATTATTACTAAATAGCAAGGTGTGGCCTTTGACTTCTCTACTTTCACAGCTTCTTTCCTCCTTCGCTGTTCTCATCCCAGATCTGTCTCCAGTCCTCGCTGTTCCTGCCCTCTCTCCTCAACTCTCCTTCTCTCTCCTGTTCTCTCTCTCCTCCTCTCTGCCCACCCCCCACCCCTTGTAGTGACATGGTTTCTCCTGGCCATCTCCCGGGAGATTCTGTCTCGCGTGGTCTATCGCTCCTGCTGCTCTCTGCGGCGCCGGGGTGGGGGGGCAGGCGAATGGGGCACGCCTGGCCAGGCGCCCATACACACTGAGGGGACATGGATCGGTGCCGCCCCCCTGGCACAGCCCTCTGGGCTGGAGGGTGCGTTATAAGCACTGGGCATGTGGACAATGAGGTTGGCAGAACGCGCTCCTCTTTGATTTATCTGTGTGTGTGTGTGTGTGTGTGTGTGTGTGTGTGTGTGTGTGTGTTTTTTTTTGTTTTGATTTAAAAAAGCATGGTTTTGTGTGAGTGAGGCCATGCTAGTACAGTGTCTGACTTTTGTATTGCTTCTTACTTTTCATTTTTATCCATATTTTGAATATGATTATAGCAGTGACTGATGAAATTAAGAAACAGGGTTTAAATTTGGATATAATGTTAGACCGATGGGTGTTTTCGCATTTCTGCTGTTTCGGTTGCTAGGCAACCTTCGCTTGTTTGCTGAGCTGCCCCCTGCAGGCCTTGCCCTTGCCCTGCTCAGTGCTGACAGCTCGACTCTCCATTTCTCTCCATCTCTGCCAGAGATCGACGTCCACGACGTGTCCGCTCAGGTCACCAGCCCGTCCGGCACCACTGAGCCAGCCGACATTGTCGCCGTGGGCAACAACACCTACTGCGTGCGCTTCGTGCCGCATGAGATGGGCGTCCACACCGTCATCGTGAAGTACAGGGGCCAGCATGTGCCTGGCAGCCCCTTCCAGTTCACGGTCGGGCCCCTAGGCGAGGGGGGGGCCGGGAAGGTGCGGGCCGGGGGGCCCGGGCTGGAGAAGGCCGAAGCCGGAGTGCCAGGTACAGTCAGACGCGTCAGGCAAAGCAGGCCGAGTCCTGACCATCCTTTCAACACTGGTGTCGAGTCATTTATCTGAGCCCAAGAGCCATTTTGTTCCTCTGCAGCTGAGTTCAACATCTGGACGAGAGAGGCTGGGGCTGGCGGCCTGTCGATCGCCGTGGAAGGGCCCAGTCGAGCAGAGATCTCCTTCGAGGATCGCAAGGATGGGTCTTGTGGAGTTTCTTACATCGTGCAGGAGCCTGGTATGCAATAAGTCAGTCATCGAAGTCATTCAGTCAGTCAAATGTTATATGTCACATACTCAGTTATACTCAGTCCAAAGTGCAGTGATATGTTTGGTTGCCTAAACTGTGAAGCAGGGGTCATAAATATGAAGAGACATTAAACAATAATAATAAATAACCATAAATAGCATGCAGTATGCAGTGATGTAACAGGTGTTGGTGCAAAGAGACTAAAGAAGAAATAAGTCAGTATTTACATATGTAGGCTGTACTGTACGTGTTTATATTGAGTAGGCTCCTGGAACTTTGGCGGAGTCTTCTGTCATGTTACCACATTTTTAGTTATCTTTAAATAGCTTTCTTGAAGGGAAATGCCTTTGTAGAAGGTATTTGTTTTTAATCTATTTCCACTGAGAACTGCACGAAGGAATTTGGGTTCAGAATATCGCTCCAGGGTGCAACAACAGAGCTGCTCCTGGGACTCGTACCAACATTCCTTAGATACTAGTTACCTGATGTCCCCACACACTCAGTTTATGCAACAAAGTTTGTTTGTCACTGCATCTCCCAGGCGACTACGAAGTGTCGGTCAAGTTCAATGATGAGCACATCCCCGAGAGCCCCTTCCTGGTGCCCGCCTCTGCCCCCCTGGACGACGCCCGCCGCCTGACTGTTACCAGCCTTCAGGTGAGGCACGAGGAAACATCTCCACGCCGGGCGTGTCTGCGGCTCGCCTGGGGCAGGTCCTCCATTGGCGGCCACCGAAGGCGATGGTGTCGAGTCTGTCACTTAAGAGCATAGTGCAAATCCTCAGGCGATGATTCTGGCCACGATTTGGCCGCCATGCTGCCAGAAAGTGACAGCTTGTGACTTTGACACCCCTGCTCTTTTTGGGATTTTACTAAAATCCTTGCAACTTGAAATTTCCTGAGGTGTTTTTTCTTTTGCGCTTGCAAATTTCCGTTTCTGATCCTCCACTGGTCGTGCCCTGCGGGGGGCGCCACTACGGAGCCGGCCCTGTTTCGCAGAGCTCACAGACACCCCCCGGCTTGTGTGCGACTCTGGGTGTTTCCCTTGTGTTTCATTTAAAGGCCTGTAACAGGAGCGACGTTTCCAGCCCGTCCCAAGCTCCGCTAACGCAGAGAGAGGCAGACACTGTCTCCAACACCCCCCAAAAGCCCCTCCTGTAGCACACTCACCTATCTGGGTTCTGTAGATCAGCCTAGCAAGTCTTTTAGTCCCCTTGCCCTACTTCCTGACCTGTAGAGTTTGGAGACCAGTGCATCTACCTCTCTCGGCTTTAGTTGGTTGAAGGTGGGCTCAGGTAAAGTTCATTTTCTTGGATCATGCTTAAAGTTGCTAAGGGATTCTCCTCCCTAGGAGCCAAGTTGAAGCTTCGTAGAGTAGATCTTAAGAGGTCTACAAGGCCACAGCTTGGTTTCCTCTTTGTAACGTTCATATTTGTGTCTGGGGGGTGGGCAGGAGGGTGGGGGGAGGAGGTGCCTAACTGTCCTCTGTCAACTGGTTCCCAGGAGTCGGGCCTCAAGGTGAACCAGCCGGTGTCGTTTGCGGTGCGCCTAAATGGGGCACAGGGGCACATCAGTGCCAGGGTGCGCAGTCCCTCGGGGGCTCTGGAGGACTGCGTGGTGTCTGAGCTGGAGCAAGGTGAGGCTCCACCCACGAGGGTCTCCATACCTTCCTGCCCGTGTTTCCCAGATCGTGGGGTCAGCTCTCCTATGCTGTTTTCCATCATCATTTTCATTTTCTCTCTGTAAAGCCTGAACATCTCTCTATGTGACTTTGCCCAGCCTGCTGTGATTTCACTGGAACAGAAACTTGCAAAGAGGCGGGCCTTTTGCTGGCAGCCACCATCCTATTGGTTTGCATAACCAACAGTCCCTTATCCGCCAGGCTGTTCTTTTAGCTACGTTGGAGTCTAAAGGCTGAGGAAATTCCAACATTGTAGCCACGCCTGTCATTAGTATTAAACAGAGAGGTGTGGTCATAGACTCTATTTCACAGCTTCTTTCCTCTCTGATCAATCTCCATCCGCCCATTCAACCCTCTCCAGACAAATATGCTATCCGTTTCATCCCACGCGAGAATGGCATACACCTCATCGATGTCAAGTTCAACGGCGTCCACATTCCGGGCAGCCCCTTCCAAGTGCGCGTGGGCGAGCCGGGGCAGGCGGGAGATGCAGGGCTCGTCACTGCTTACGGCCCGGGCCTGGAGAAGGGCATCACAGGTAACTTTCCTGAAGGTTGGCCGACTCCAGCAGAGACACATAGGGACAAACTGATGATCCAAGGACTGGTATTCAGGGGCCAGTTTATTGTGTCTGGGGCCCATTAAAAAAGTCACTTCAGGGGCCCATGCAAATGCTTGGTTTGAGTGGTTCAGTGGGCTAAGCCTGTGTGCCTGCAACGTGTAGGGAGAACAGAGCCGCTCCCACGGGGGCATGCAGCTAGGGAGCATGCATTCGAGTCTGCAGAGGATGGCGGTTCAAACCCAGCCTCAGTACGTCTGTGGGTCCTTGACCAAGGCCCTTAACCCCCAGCTTCCTCGGCACCGCTACAGGTGGCTGCCCTTCGCGGACAACTTGCTCTACAAAGAGCAAGCTGAGGGAGGTGTAAAGACCATTTCCCCACGGGGATTAATAAAGTATCAATTATTAATATTATCATTATTATTAAACACTGCTGCTGCCTGTACCACAATTGGTTACCACCAATGAGTGAGCAGAAGAGGTACTCGCTAGTTTAGCTGTTAGCATTAGCCGGTACCCTTCCCAGCATGTCTGTGGAGTGGAATTGGGGTGTCCAAGTGCTCCCGGGGCATTGGCTAGCATTAGCAGGATGCTAGTATAGCACAGAGTGATGACATTCTAGCATTCATGAACGCCGTCTGTCTGCCCCAGGTACCCAGTCTGAGTTCACCATCAACAACACCAGAGCCGGCCCCGGGGCCCTGACCGTCACCATTGAGGGCCCCTCCAAGGTCAAGATGGAGTGCCAGGAATGCCCTGAGGGCTACAGGGTGCAGTACACCCCGCTGGCACCAGGGAACTACCTGATCAGCATCAAATACGGGGGGCCCAACCACATCGCAGGAAGCCCCTTTAAAGCCAAAGTGACAGGTGCCTATTACCTTCCAATTGCAATTGCTGGGAAGGTGTGTGACTCAGCAGGGTAGGATGCTGTGCCTCTGATCGGAAGGCTGCTGGTTCAAATTCCACGGTCAGATGGCCAAATGATTTCAGTTGGGCTCTTGAGCGAGACCCTTAACCCCAGGGAATTATCATTTGTGGACTACTTTTGGTAGAGGTCCTGCTAAATAAATGAATTCAAATTGTTGCCCTGGGCAAACATTTAAAGAAACTACAGTACTAAGTTTTAGGCAGCCAAAGAAAATACTGTTACGCCTGTCGAAGTGTGTCAGCTGAACCATTTCAAAACCTCTGCTAAAATCACCCCAGTATTTGCAGCAACCATCCAATACACCCACATATTTCTTGACTCGACCACTAGGAGACCTCGTAAAACTAATCAATATCTCATTGACCTTTTAAGCTAATTTAATTAATGAATTAATTATGCTGGAGGTGAAAGTTAATGAATACATGGAATGGCTGAAGTGCCCCTGAGGAGAGGTTTGGGAACTGAAGTGGTTATGTTCATCGATCAGTAACTTTTTGGAGAACAGAAGAAATTTTTACTAGTTTTTATTGTTATTCTTAATTTACATATGTTGTAATACTAAATTGTGTTCCTTATTCTGAGCAAAATTGCAGTTACTGCACAGATAAATGGCTTTAAACATTTCGTTTAGCTGCCTAAGATTTTTGCACAGTGCTGTACATAACGCTTGTCTAAGATCTTTTGTATCAGGCAATCTGCTAAGCAAAATCTTAGTTCAAAATTGAATCTTATTTCCTTTTATTAAACAAGCAGTTTTAGGAAATTAATTCTGGTAGCTAATTTGCCTGTACAAAGGGCTGCATGTTCAGGTTGGACCCAGCATGTGAGGTTCAGTCTAAGACCTCCAGCCTTCCTCTTCCAGGATCCCGCCTGGTGAACGTGACCAACGCCAGTGAGACTTCCACGCTGATGGTGGAGCCGGTGAGCAAGGTGGCCACCCCCACTAGCTACAACGTCCCGTGCCCCTTCTCCGACGCCAGCAAGGTGTTCAGCAAAGGGCCGGGCCTGAGCAAGGCCTTCGTGGGTCAGAAGAGCAGCTTCTCCGTGGACTGCAGCAAAGCCGGTGAGCTGCTTTGGATATGCAACACATTTGGTTCCTTACATAAAGACGGAGTAGTCAAAGCACAAGGTATTATCAGTTAAGCAGCTGGATTTTGCTGGAATATGTTGCTGGTTCAGGGATTTCCGTGATTCTTGCCTTGACAAAAAGGTGCTTTATGCATCTGCATTGACGACGTACAGCTGTATAAATATACTCTTTGCAACTATACGGCGTGTGAGTCACCTTTTGCGTAAATAATCTGCTAAGCTTAGGACAGGAACAAACCTGAGCGCATTCTGAAATGAGAGAGACAACGCCGTCCTCTGCAGACTCGAATGCATGTTGTCTAGCTGCATGCCCCCAGGTGAGCGGCTCTGTTCTCCCTACACGTTGCAGGCAGGAACATGCTTTTGGTGGGTGTGCATGGCCCCAGTACCCCCTGCGAGGAGGTGTCCGTCAGGCACATGGGCAGCCAGCTCTACAACGTCAACTACGTGGTCAAGGAGAGGGGCAGCTACGTTCTGGCCGTCAAGTGGGGCGAGGAGCACATCCCCGGCTCACCCTTCCACATCACTGTGCCGTAGAGGAGCCCTGATTGGACGAAGGAAATGGGGGAGATGGCAAACCTTTATTTTTGATTTTTTTGATTTAAAATAATTCCCACATGGAAAAATTTGCACTCAACTGTAATGCTCATTTGTAAAGTGAATTGATACCAGTCATTCGACTTTACATGGCAGATTACATGCATAAATCGGTCCCCTTTTTGCCCTGTTTGTGACACGTCAAGCACAGGGTATCATTTGGCATTCGTCCCTTTCTCAAGTAAGGTAGATACTAAGAGCAAAGTGACAATATTTGTGTTTGGGAAATTTGTATTACTACTGATGAATGGCCAGCTTGAGTTTAAAGGGCCATTCTGTCTGATCTTATACACCACTCAGGCCCTGAAAGGACTCCATTACTTTGCCTGTGTTACATAAGATAAACACACACTCCCCTTTGCTTGATTTTTACTACTGCATGAACTGGACCTTATGTTTACATTGTATTAAATAAGAATGATGCTTCTTCCCAGATGAAGGCTAACAGGGTCTTTGCTACAGATTGTCTGTCTGTATTTGGTGAAACTTGTTCTTCTGATCTCAGTGTTCTGTGCCATCTAAGAGATGCTGGAGGGTGTAGCCCCTCTAGTTGGTGAAGGCGGTAACATTTGTTAACATCCAAAAAGAAAATGGCTACATGACTCTCAGCTTAAATGCATCACTTTGTGTGTTGTGAGATGTATGACTGAACTGTGCATCTCCATTAAAATATGGGTTTATGAGTAGCTAAGGGTAGCAGGTTGGTTTCCTTCTTTTGCAGCTTCCATGAGCAGTGCCTTCAGCCTGCCTGTGTGGTCATGTCTCCTAACAATCGAGTGTCTCACTGAGTAGGCTCTGTCACTACATCCTCCCAAATTAAACTGAGTACAACGAATCAGATTAGGTCAAATATTCTGGGGCCTTTCAGGAGGGGGAAAATCAGATTAACACTAACCAGGTGACATTTTGATTTACTGTCTCCTCCATCTTTGAGTCATTACATTTTAAATGTAGATTTAACTTTGCATTTGATTTTCTTATGGATTCTGTCGTCGTGGGCTTACAGAAAACTGCTCTCCAGATTAATTTTCATTAGTATTAGTATTAAACAGAGAGGTGTGGTCATAGACTCTGGAGATGTGTATGAATCCTCATAATGCTCCTACTTCATTAATGAGACTAGTTTTGATACACAGTTGACTGGAAATATTTTGTACTAGATTGTTTTAAGACGGTAAAGGTGTTCTTTACATTAGCCTCGTGTGCCTTACTGTGAAATCCGGGCCTGGAAATTATGTACATTTTGGAAATCAAAGCAATAAACTGGAATAAAATTGTTGATCTGTAGTGGTGTGTTGGCTGGTTGCATATGGAGCGGTCCTGGTTTTGAAGAGCTCACACTGCTGCGTGGAGAGCACAAACTGCTGGAATTTCCAGTGGCCTTTGTACGGGCCAGTCATTCCTCAGCTGAGGGGTGCTGACCTTTCACACAAGTATTGGGTTTCCATAGTTATGGAGCAAAGTGAGCAGAGAATGGCTGCTTTTTTACGAGAGCACAAGTAGAAGGCTTTCATGTAGAGGAGGGTTGCCTGTTCTCCCTGATGCTCCCACCTCCCTGCTTTTGGAAACAGACGATTGTCCGGTGTCCTCATTACTTTGCTCCTGTATCCTCCGAGTACTGGGTCAGTATTACCCATGCTGTATCTCCTGGGAGGTGCAACAAGTGGCCAGCTTTTGGTGTCTGCTTACCTGTAAACCGGCACTGTTTTACCTTGGCGTGTAAATATTTTCAGAAGTCATATTTGCATGACTTTTGGTTACGGTTTTTTTAACTGCTGACTCATCCTCAATTCGACTGGCTTATGCAGAAGGGGAATTCAGACAACAGTGCCACCATCTGGACAAGACATCAGAGATAAAAGTTTGATACTTTTTCAGTTTTTTAACCTGACAAAAGGGTCTCAAGGAACTTCAATGTCTTATGTTAAATATATTAAGTATTAATTGTTTTTTTGTCTTTGCATGTGAACATTCAAATGTTTTACTGTTGTTAGTGGGAATAATGTTTTATATATATATATATATATATGAACAGATTACAATAATCAAGCACACAAGCCTGCTAGAAACCTGAACCTCTGCTCATCATTTTAAGCTTTCGTTGTTTGACCCGCCCCTGCCCCCCACCATAGTAGACCAGGGTGCCACAGCAGCTTTGTGGAAGTTTCAACACCCTGCCCCCCCCCCCACCAGGGTAACCATGGTGAGAACACAAACGGAGACACGCTTTCAAATTGTCTGCCTTCAAGCGGTTTTGTTGCAAAACAACAAGGGGAGCAAGGAGCATCAGAACACGCCGGATTAAAGGAGAGGACGCCTCAGTGCATGCTGATGAGGGGCCCGCTGACCACACAGAACCAGAACTGCTACCGGCAGCTCATCGAGAAGGAGGCCTACACCCGGCTAGCCTGGAAGGTCAAGTATGGCCAGGAATACCCCAGCCGGATCGCCACCACTTTCAGGGCAAAGAAAGAGCCGGGGCTCCCAAAACTCCCTGCGGCCGAAACCGTCCTGCCACCTATAGTAAAAAGGGAAGTGCAGGCAGTCCCAGAACCCAAGCTGGACCTGAAGCTCAATGCCCCTCTTATGAGGCCAGTTACTCCAAAAACCAGGGAGACTCTGTACGATGGCATCTCCACTGAGGGAAAGGGCCGGGCCTTGTATCTGAGGCGGCGTCTGGGGAAAGGTCCGGAAGAGAAGTTTGATCATCCTCAACTATCGTCCTGGGAGTACGGCTGGAAACTAGGTGAGATGGATGAATGGATAGCAGTTTGAAGAGACCAGGACGAGTTTTCAAAGAATGTCACCTCAGAGGCAGGCATGTATAGATGTGAAATAAAAGCGTATTTTTTTTTCCAGGTGATTATGGGATAGACTACAGATCCCCAGTCAGTGGACGTTCAGGAATCGTAAGGAGCACATTTTATGCCAGAAACGGAATATTTAACATTCCCTCTTCGACAGATTCGCTTGGATAAGCTCCAGGTCATTTTGTTAGTTTTATTTAAAAATATTTCCTTCAACAATTCATATTACTTTTTGGTGTAGATCCATTTCATGCAGTGTTTACTTTAGAGTGCAGGTCTCACAGTGTTATGAGTTCTTAAATTTGTAGAGTTATTACAAAAACTTGCCTATTGAAAAATGTGAAAAACTTAATAAATCTTAAGTAGTTGTGACTTTGCTTTTGATTGAATACCTTGGAATTGCTGTAGATAAACACTTAAATCAAAAAATAAAATAAAACAAAAAGTAAAAATGAAAAATTGTTGCATTAAAAGGCTAATGGCTCGCCCCAGCAAATGGTTTCTTAGCAACACTGAAACGCAAAGCTGGAATGTGTTGGTTCATAATTAACAAGCAGAGTCATCTTTGACCCCACTCTCTGTGCCAGCTTTAGCTCACCTTTCAGGGCAGTACAGCAAAGTACAAAGTTCATGGTTACTCCTCTGAAATGCAGTAACGCTTTAATTATTATTGCTCAGGCTCTTTAAGCTCTGGTTCTTATTGTGTGTTTGGGGGTGGGGTTTATCCGGTGAAGGTACCAGTCCTGGTGCCCCTCTGGTGGCCTCTGTTGATTGTGAGGGCCACAGGAAAATGGTCACTCACTGCCAGGGCCTTGAGGAAAGAATGCAAGAGCAAAAGAAAACATAAGGAATAATCCGGAACAACTAAAACTGACCATTTCTGCATCATAGCAGAGGAGTCTGTGTCTCTGACATTGTACAGTAACTGCTGGTTAACCAGCCAACACTTGCATTCATTAATTTTAATGTTTAACCATTTATACTATATTAACTATAGGTTATTGGTTGACTATAGGTTATTGGTTCAAGTTGTAGAATTTCATAATTGAGATATTTCTATGTTTTTTTTTTTTAGACAAAAGCACATTGAACGAAACCCACTTGTTCCTCTGTGAGTCCGTAGGCAGTCCTGAAGTCAAACACCTCCACTGAGTCTGGGCTAACTGCCTTAATCAAGTTCTCCCCATGCAGAACCACTCTGGCGACAGGAAGGAAGTGTCAGACTGAGCTGTAATCAGTTTTAAACCTTTCTACTGCAACCTAAACATGCAGCTGACTCATATTTTCACAGACAGGTAGTGCTGCCAGTGAATTCTCTGTACGTGTCAGCAGGGGGATCGGTCTGGGATGCGGCTTAGTTCCTTGCATTTTCTCCAAAATGAAAAATGACCTGAATTTGAACCCGCCGTTTTCTTATAGAATTTTAAGATGTGAAGAAGGTTCGAGAGAGATGAGTTTAATTTCTGATGCGTCTCCCAAGAAAGGGACTGAATATTAAAGGGATTTTAGAGCAGGGAGTCAGAAGAGGTTCCTGCTCTGTCCACTTTCCTATTCATTGACCCAGTACTACAGCGTATCCAGGAAAGTTGCACCTCTTTCTTTAATTTTCATTCAGTAATCTGTCTCCGCTGTCCCTAGCGGCCTGGGAAACACATTACCTATCATAGGCACAGTTTGTGGACTCCTTCACGGTGGTGTCTGTCTTGTCGTCAGTGAGCCACATAAAGCTGCTGTCCGACCGGAGGCGGATGTTCTTCCACTGCTTCTTGGCGACATAGCTGCAAGCCGCGTTGAAGTCTCCCATGAAGATAAAGTTCTGCCAGAGGCCGGGCCGAACAAAAAGACATATGTCTCATATGTAAATGTGGTGGGACATATGAAAAACCATGGAATTCTGATGTTCTCCTTAAAGTGCCAAAATAAAGTATTATACTGTATCATAATAAGTTGAGTGTCTCACTCAAGGTTGAGGATGAAAGTGTCCTTGGAACCAACCTTGATCATTATGAGTTGCTCCCCTGAAAAAATGACCTAATGTGCAAGTGTGGCCCTGTGCTTCAGGAGTCTGTGTGATGATTGGATGCTTGCCGGTTCAAACTGCATGCCTGGCCCTAGAGCAAGGACCTTAACCGCAACTGTGTGAGGGATGCTGACTGAACCTGCTGTCAGATCCTCAGTTGTGCATTACTCTGCAGAAAAGCATCTACCAAATACTCATGTAAACTGTAAGTAAAAGTATGATCCTTGGCAGGCCAATCCTAGCAAGACCTACCTTGGATGTCCAGTGTTGTCTCACATGTTGATGGACATCATACAGCTTGTCAATCTCTTGCACAGCAACCTCTGGTGTGGTGTGGATGGGAATTATTACAAATTCCTTCACAGCTTTAAAAAGGAACAGCCATGAGTTTTTTCACCTGACAATATGTTGACTGGTGTAGTTCTATCTTCCATGGAAATAGGTCAAGCTAAATGTAGCCTACCGGTTCTGGGAGATGAAAACCAGATGATGAATGGTTCGCGGGAAAAAGCGTCCTCATCTCCAATCCGCATGTCCGGGTACTGATACCTGGCCCTCACCGATACCAGTTTCCTTCTGAGTTAGTGGAAGAGAGTCCCTACAACTTAAATTGTCCATAAAGCTCAGTATCACATTTCTGTTTTTAGAAAAAGAACCTCAACTTTCAATTTCAATATGAAGAAGAGCTGAGAAACCCAGTAAGGAGATGGATAGAAATCATGTTTGCATCCAGAGTGTTCAGTCACATATCCAGCACATTGAAGAGAACCTGCATAGTGTGTGGCTTTCTGCCCATTGTGTGGCTCAACACGTTAAAATGCTGTGCCTGTGTTAAGAACGTTGTTGGGTCACACACCAGGGTCGGCACAGCGATTTCACTATCAGACCCCTCAGCAAGGCTCATAACCCCAATTGCTCCATGAACTGCTCTGTGGCAGAATATGTGAGAACATGTGTCACTTTCAATAAAAGTGTCTGCTAAATAAAAGTAATTAGCTGCCGTCATGTGCTCCAGGGAATTCCCTTTAACTAAAAGCCATCTCTCAGCAACAAAAAGCCTGCCGGTTGTATTATTTGACCTGATGCTGAATAAGAGTCATTGATTCACAAAGATCCCTCTTTCACACATGATATTTGTGTTGCTGTTGATGAAGGTATTTAAATCTGAGGGCTGAAAGTATGAAAGTTACCTGTAAATAAATCCATATTGTTCCTTGTATGACTTTCTTCCTAATCGCTCACTGATTACATAATCAAACTCCGTCTTCTTCTTACCGAATCCTCTGTGGAAGCCGTGAGAGACGGTCATTTATAATGAGAACCTAAAATAAGCTTTGGATGGGTGACACTTTTACAGAGGTCACGGGCTACAGATTTTGGCACCATTACCTGTTTATGTGGGCCACAAGCTGTGGAAAAACCTGACCCTTGGCATCTTTGATTTCCATAATGAGCATGATGTCACAGCGAGTGATGCACTGTGGTAGAAGAACATGTTAAGATGAGCCAGTGTCCCACTTTGAAACATGAACAAACACAAAACAAATTGCTTTACAATGAAGAAGCAGGTATCCTTTTGTTTAAGATTTTGTATCCTTTTATTTAAGAAATCCGGAATGCAACAAAAATATCAAAGTAAACAGGAATCACTTTGTTCACTGTTCTTCTGCAGCACAGATGTGCTGTAACCTAATTTTATGAACAATAATAATTCATTTGCTTTGGTCTTTTGAAACTATGAAATAAAGTGTGGTTTGACACTGAACAAAATTAATGGCTATGCCTATTTTATCGACAGAATCTGTTATAATTGCTTCATCCACTAGTAAAATGTTTGCACATTTTACATAATTCTATGTCCTCTAAAAGCCATTAATTTTCACTTGCTATTCCCTGTCAAAGGCCATAGGCCCATTGCACGCTATGAAATAGCACAGAGCAAAATAAAGGTTTCAGCCTATTCCAAAAGTTGCTCACCTTTGTTATGACCTCCAAAACTTCTGGCTTATTTAGTTTGTTTTCCCCAAAGGACCTTATATTGAATGAACATATTTTCAGTGATGATGTTCCAGCGATGCATAGCGCCAGCAAAAACAGGAACGTGCCCATCCCGGGTTTCTAGCGTGCTTGCTCCAGATATAAACCTAGCTAAATGCGACCTTTCGCATTTTCAGAGGAATTTCACTGAACCCGACAATTGGAACTCCGCCTATCTCATTTTCCCTTGTTATGCCTTGTTTGCGCCAAGGACGTTGTCATACCCGATTTGCCAACAGTATGTTTCACTTATGTGTTCATGTGTTAGTGTTCACGATTTTATCATCTGTGCAAGCTGTCTATTTCTATGCTAAGTATAAGCATATTTGTTCATCCACCAAATTCTATATACAGCATTTTTTCATCTTTTATATGAAAGATGAACAGTTACTGTCTGAACAGTTTCTAATTTAAAGCCGAAGCACTAATGAATTAGGTAATCCGCTCACATTAAAAAATAATGGTAACAAGACCTCCCTGAATCAGACCTATGCACAACTAATTAGAACGCGCTGGCTCTTTTTAGTCGGCATAAATACACGCCGCGCTTGCTTCCCCTTTAAAAGCACTGTAACCGTGTCAGTTCAACCGGCGTTTGAATTGCTATAGCAGGAAGATGTGCCCGTAAAGATACCTGTATTTTGGAGACAAGCCACCCATTTCCAAGTCTTACACTTTTCTTTTTTATTGAAAGATCCGGAGGCGGATAGAAGGTACAGTAAAATCATGTCTATAAATGCAAAGACCATTAAACACAATTTAGCTAGTGTATCTCATCACTGTAAAGCTTCATATAATTGCATGTGTATCTAGACAGAGAAATCGTCATTGCTTGACCCTTATGAAGCTGGTGCTATCGCTAGCGCTTATATACTGTAAATGTCGTTTGATGTATTCGTTTTATCATTTTTAATGTCTACGTAAGTAACATGACGCCTGTAGAAAGATGCATTATTTACTACACTGTGACTTTCTATTATTAAAAGTGAATCGTTACAAAAAAGCGCTACACAAGGGATGATCATCGGATGAAATAATAACCATAAATGATGGATTAGAAATCATGAATACATTGCGTTCTTTTGATACACTTTGATACACTACAGTACCCTGCCTGGAAATGCGATTTGACGGCTTGAAGTTTCGTCACCGCAGTTAGTCTACGCCATGTCCCGAGTTTTTCCAGTTTACGGTTAGGTGAAAAGCTTTTCCTATTTTATAGATCGCAACCCCAACCCCCCCTTATCACCTTCAACCCAAATAACCTTTTTTTCTGGGTAACCGCACGTTACACTTCAAGCACTGAGTTGTTTATTAATTGAATATTTATATGGCGCAGTTGTATTGCTGCGCAGGCGATCACCTTTTGCCTGAAATGAATGGCCAGCTAATTTTAGATAGACCCCAATCGGAGGAGTACGGTCGGGACAGCAGGTGAAAGAAACGTCAGAGGATCTGGCACTTGAAAAGTGAACGTACTGGCAGACACATTGCACCCCAAATGCAATAAATTAGCGTTCGTATTTTAAATAAACTCCCACTTTTCAGTCGTACTGTACTAGTCATTATGAGGAAGTAAACTATGATTGTAGCTGACAGTCTAACAAGCAGACATAAAAGACATCGAACACACGATTTCACCAATGAAGAAGACGAACTAATAACCGTTTGCTGTCTGTGCGGTGGCGAGGTGATTGAAACCGGATAAAAGGATCGCGCTTTCCTTCAGTGATGCAAACAGACCTGTGCTGTTATTCAAACGGTCGGTCAACCACCCGTGGTACTTGCTTTACACATATACAGGTACATTCATTGCATAATTTTTGAAAACAGTTTTGATGTCATAACTAGAGCTGCAACTATTCTTCGGTAAATTCGACTAAGTACATATATATTAAATTATTAATAAATAATACATTTAATTAAAAAAAAACCGTTATACTAACATGGAAAACATTAATTTCAAAATAGATAGATCTCTGCGAGCTTTGTCACAATGACTCAGTTTATCTTACCTTTCAATATAACACCATGTTTCCGTGCAATCGATAGCTATATATGTAATGTATATCTTACATAATATTTCTCCTAAACGGTGGCTATAGAGGTTCCTTCCAAATTTATGATAATAATAATAATAATAATGATAATGATATAAGCTTTGCCTTTTTAATTTTAATAATGTATGTTTTTATTTTTTTCAGATGTTAGATGCATTGGTGTCTGAGATGCCTGTTGTGTGTGTGTGTGTGTGTGTGTGTGTGTGGGTGGGTTAGTGGGTGTTTGAGTGCATGTGTCCTATGATGGACTGGCATCGAATCAAGGGTGTCCCTTGCTGCCTGGAATAGGCCCCAGGCTCTTCGTGACCCAGTACTGGATAAGTGGCTGGATGGATAGCTATTCTGCTGTTATTGATTAATTCAGCCAGTGTGTACACTATGGGTGTGTTCCCTGGAGGCATTTTTCCTCTGTGACCGTTAATGCCCAGATGTAACTGCACCTTGGTGTCATGCCGTGGAGCCCCCTCATCACTGCAGAATGTGCCTTTGGGTTTCCTTAGGTCTGAAATAGAATGCCCTACCTCTGCTGGGCTGTGTGTTTTGGATGCGCTAAGGGTGTGGGGAGGACCTCTTAGCATGGAGGAGATGGAGCTCAAGGCACCTGAACACATTTAACTGAACCTGAACACATTAAGCCTAAACTAAACACATGAACCCCAGCTGAAACCTGAACATGGTACCAGTGCATCCACACACATTCTACCCAAAGTAATTAACTTTTTTATATACAAGCAGTTGTTTACTGTTTACTGTGTATATCAGTTTAACTAATCTCTGAAATAATTATTGCTGCTGTTTGTAGTTTATGTCCTTATTGATGGAGCACTTGTAAAACTTGTATAATTGTGTTGTATTTTATTGTTTCTTATGTTATTTGCCTTTATTAAGATTGTTGTCATCGTGTCACAGAGTGTTTGTAAAATGTGTTCCAGTTCTGCTAACAAATAAATTCAACAAATTGAGCAAATAGATCATGGAATGACAGATCCATTTGATTAGCCGGTAGGTAGGTAGATAAAAACTTCATAGGACCCCAACTTACTTTTCTGTGGCAGGTATGGGTAAATACAGCAGGTCTGACAATGACATAATTGTCACAGAATAACATTTGTAATTACAGATTATCCAGTTAGAGACAATGATGCCTGTGTTTTTGCTGCAGGGGGGGTTTGGTGATGGAGCTGGATTTGGTGAACATGTTCCTCATCGCTGGGGGAACACTTGCCATTCCTATCCTGGCCTTCATTGCCTCTTTTCTGCTATGGCCATCGGCTCTCATTAAGGTCTACTACTGGTAAGGTCATTGTACCCGATTGGCCAATTATCTGACATTCCTAAGCTACAGAAAGAGATTTATGCCAAAAGAGTTTGCGTAACAGTCTTGTGTTTTTGCTGTCCTTTCAGTATTCAAATTGAATTATATTCATTCAAATTCATACTGCATATTTAATTTTCTGGAACCTATCCCAGCATGCACAGCAGACATTAAGCAGAGAACTCCCTGGTTTGTTTATCACAGGATCTACTCAGTCAACAGCAGAATTTAAGACCACATAATCTCAGCTGAGCTTCGTTTATGCCTGTAGAGAATGCTGCTAATTAACATCATGTGCTAATTTTGGCCACATTTGATCCTTTTGAAATTGCACATGAACTCTGGATCTGAAATTATCTAACCAAGTACTGCATCCTGTCCGGTATATTCCCCTGCCTGCATCAGTGAGAAGAGTTTGATAGGAGGAGAAACCACCGGATGGACTGAGCGGTCCCACAAAATTATGGTCAAATTCCACCAACCTAAACTCAGAAAAAAGGGTAAAAATTTGTACCTTTGATTGTCAATGGGGCTGTACCCACAAGAGTCTGCCAACTATACCCTTAGCTATAGGTTATTGTACCTTTTAAGGTACAGAAATGGACTCTGAGTGTCACGGTGCAACGCGGAAGTAGGCGAAGTAAGCCGTGCATGCGAACAAAAGGGGCTTTATTACCGGAATAACAGACTCCAAGACTCATGTAACGTTAATGACTGGACTAGGGAAACGAACGGAAACGCGGACTAAATACACTGAACTAATGACAGCAACAGGAAACAGCTGATGAACACGGGGAATCCACACAGGGTTAACGAGGGGGCGTGGCACACGAGATCTCGAGGAGCCGACGAGCGGATCATGACACTGAGGAACATCCCAAAGGTACAAACAATATTAATGTACAATCAATGGTATCAATCAATCAATGTTCCTCAGAGTCCATTTCTGTACCTTGCGCCCTGCCCCGATCGTCCGCTTCTTCCGTGTGCCACGCCCCCTCGTTAACCCTGTGTGATCAGCTGTTTCTGGTTGTTGTCATTAGCACTCTGAGTTTCGTTTCAGTTTGTTTCCCCAGTCCGGTCATTGTATTGTCCGTCTGCGTTTGCCTGCCTTACCTGTAATTAAACCCCGTATTCCTCGATACCCTGACGTCTGCGCCTTTGTCTCTGTTCCGTTCCCGCTTGGCACAACAATATTATTATAATTAAACGTATCGATGGTTTATTATTAATATTAACATAATGAATAAGAAATCTTTATTTTTAAATGTATTTTATTATATAATAATAATTACTGTTACTATCATTGTCTAAAT
>JAODJW010000127.1:7380935-7394285 GCA_026777045.1 Hyperopisus bebe | reverse complement strand
TTGGTGTTGCTGTTTTCCTGTAAAGCAGAATCCAGAATAGAAATTGTAGCTTGTTTTGTACATTTAAGCAAAATAGTCTTAATGTACAATTACATTATTACATTACATTATTATTATTTTTTATTTAGTTTTTTGTTCATAGTAACAGGATCAGACCAGAGACCCTCTGTGTTTGGGTTTAAATGATGTTTTTGTGTCAGCGAAATTGTCACTTTTGTTGAGGTTTCAGAATTCCCGTTTAGTCATGGGTTTTGACATAAAGGTCCAAATTAGTGTAAACAAAACAGTAAGCTCCAGTTCCGTACGCCACATCCCTTCATTCCCCGTCATTATTTACATACTACTCTAAAAAGTAGAACTACATTATGGGATATGCCCTCCAACTAGAGATAAACAGAATAAGAACTCATTCATACTGGTGTTACATATTAGGTATTAGATGTCACAGTACAACCTATAATTAAACAATATACAGGGTGTCCGTAAAGTCTCTTTACAATTTCAAAAATGTATTACAGAGGCAATTGTTGAGATATCTTCATCAGATTTGTTCTATGTACTCAGTGGTTATCAAAGTTTTTAATCACATTGCAAACAAAGATACGGGACATCACTAATCTAAAGCAGAGGATCACTGAAGCCATTGCCCCCATTGATGAGGGTATGCTACAGCGAACATGGCAAGAAATCCAGTAACGTCTTGATGTGCTTTGTGCAACTAATGGTGCCCATATAGAGGTGTATTAAATGTGGCAAAACCTTAAATATATGTCTCATTTTGTAATAATTTCCACATATCTGTCTTTTCATTTGCCTTTGTAATAAATTTTTGAAATTGTAAAGAGACTTTATGGACACCCTGTATATGTATATCGGTAGTGGCCATGAAGTGCTTGTTCCTCGGACAAAAACAATTCTAATCTTAAACTGGATAATTCCTCATTGTTTGGTAGCCTAATTATAGTTTATTGTAAAATTCAGCAGAAACACTTTATATACGATATTTGCACCAATTTTGTTTACACAGGAAGAATGTTGATTGGTCTTTGTGAACGACAGGAGTTATGACCCATTAGTAGTGTAGAATCAAAGAGTAAATATTAATCAGTAAGAGTTATTCTTGACCGGGAATGTCTTTTGTTCATTGTTATGTTCTCTATATATAATCCCCATGGTACACTGTATGCCAGTTTGCACTGTTTATCACAGAGTTTCTGTCCTTTTTGTTTGTTTCTCGATCCTGTATGTGGGACATTTAAAGGCAATACGACCAGTTTGTGACCTGTGGAGTCACGCAGGTGACGTTGTTTCTGATTGGTTAATGTGTATACCAGCATAATTGGAGCATGCCTCCACATTACAGGGCGGTCAGGTCCCGTCAGTGTTAACCATTTCTCCGTGTTACACGCTACCTTCCAGGTCACGTACCGTAAAAAATGTAATTAAGGGCACAATGCAGTTCTGGAAATGGGGTGTATTTATGTGTGTGAGAGAGTGAAAGGCTACACTGTTATCACAAGCATTTGGTAGCAGGGAGCAGCACAGGCAGAACATTTTATGAGACTGTTTCATTGTCATTGGTCACATGATTGTCATTGGCCACATGTGTGCATGTGAGGGGTGAAATTGTATACGTACTTTTTGTCAATCTGAATGATTAGGAACTATTTTTTTCATTTTCTTTTCCAACCAGGAATATATCATTCGTGTTCAGAGGGGTGTTTCATCAGAGAACAGTTGGCAGGTACATTTCTTTTTAATGCAATTTGGTATTTTAACCTTTAAAATGAGAACTTAAATGTTCTTGGCGTTGTTTGCGAGCCTGCTGCTGTTTGTTTTTGTATATCCCTTGTTTGAATTTACATTTTGTTAAAGTGAGCTTTTACCCAAGTCAGTCAGGCACAATGTTCACAATAGTTGAGCTTTGTTCATTGTACCAACCACTTTGACCTAAATATTTTCAGGTCATAAGGCGATATAGCGACTTTGACATGCTGAACAACAGCTTGTTGGTAAGTGTCTCTCTTTTGACTGTGATCGGGAACCATTTTGGCTGTGCTCACTGATGGAGGTGGTGTTTGCCTTCTTTAATTTCATGTACCTCCCAAAACTCACATGGGGAAAATGAATGCCTCTCCCTCTGCCTCTCCCTCTCCCTGCAGATCTCTGGGATCAACCTGCCTCTTCCGCCCAAGAAGTTGATAGGAAACATGGACAGGGAGTTTATCGCTGAAAGGCAGAAGGGCCTGCAGGCCTACCTGAACTTCATCACCTCACATCACATCCTTTCCAGCAGCGAGCTGGTCAAGAAATTTCTGGACACTAATAACTACTCTGCAAACTACACGGGTGAGACCTGAGGAGGGTAGATGGTGTCAGCAAGGTTTGCTGAATCTATTTGGGTGTGTCGGCTCGGTATAACGGTTTGTATTATTGCCAGACCAAATCATGGAAGGTTCTTATTTTTTGCCGTGTGAGCTTTCTTGCCTGTTGGCTGTGTGTGGCTCAGCAAGCTGGATTGCTTTGCCCATGATTGGAAAATTGCTGGTTCCATCCCCAAATCAGCAGAGTGATTTTGCTGTTGGGCTCTTTAGCAAGGCCCTTAACCCTTGGTTCCTCCCAGGGCTACCTATCCCTGCATTCTCAAAAAAAAAATTAATATTGGAACAAAGCATCCGATAAATACATTTAAATCTCATAGCTTTTGGATAGATTGTGTTATCATTGGCGCACGTTTAAGATCGTCCTTTCCCCCTTCTTTATTTGCAGAAATAGCTTTACAGCAGGTGTCCATGTTCTTCAGATCCGACCCAAAGTGGGAGGTAGTGGAGCCTTTGAAGGATATAGGTGAGTGTCTCCTTATCAGCCTGAAAGTGCCCTGCTGCATGCTGGGAAAATGTTAGCATGTAACTGGCCTGTTGCAGATGCATCAGTGCTGTCACCTTTGTTTTTTTGAGCCAGACCCATTTCACAAGGCATAGAATTTTCTAGCATCACTTATAGGGTGTGGTGTTTTTAAAGAGACAAGCATCAGCATGTTTCCAAAATTATTATTTTTTTTTGCCGTTTCTGAGACCATCAATGACTTAGTCAGCCTCCTCTGCATATGCTGCAGTTTTAGGAACCAAACTCACACACTCCTCATGTAGTGCTGCAAAAAACTTCCATGAAATTTCCAAAACTCACTAAGTTCACAGAACGAATTCTGTGGACTGTGTGAGGTTTAGAATCTTGCTCTTTGAGTTATTACTTATGCAGGCTTCTTTGGGGAGCAGCTTCTGAAATAAGAGGGTAACGGTTTCTCCTGTTTGCGCGTTAGGCTGGCGGATACGGAAGAGGTATTTTCTAGTGAAAAACAAAGAACAGCCAAAGGAACGACAAGTCTTAAGCTGGGTAAGTGCTGCTTTAACCAGTACTGGTTAGGAGCCTGTGTGGCAGGCCTCACCGCGTGCGAGACCTACCCCAGATGTACCTTTCCCCATTTTTTACGCAAGATGCAGATTACGTAAATAGCTGCAGCCAGTTATGACCGTTTGCCGTTACGCTCTGCAGCTCTTACAAAACTCCCAAGGTCACTTTTCACTTTGGCTTTGCCGTCAAACTTTACATGTATATTTACTATGACAAAGGATACCGTAAAAATGTCGATTCATTCTCGTAATTGTCGACCCAAGACACCACCCAGAGTGATTTCACCTTTGAGCAAGGCTCTTAATCCTCAGTTGCTCCAGGGCCTGGGTGACCTCGCTTTACATTGATTTGGATAACAGCATCTGCTAGATAGATTTTAAAAAGTTAATTTGAGTATTTGGCCTCATGTTTCACTTCCCTGTTTATCTTGATGCCCCATACTTGTCTTAACCTCTTCAGGTTGACCTGGGTCCTGATAAATTCCTGTCAGACAAGGACCTTCAGTCTGCGATGAAGCTCCTTCCCACGATTTCGGTAAGTGCTGGCGGACTTCCTCTTTTCCCATTCTTTATCTATAGATTACACTTCAGCTGTGAAGTAATTTCGTTGGGGCTCGGTGACACCCAGCCGACGGCCGGGAAGCGGGGAAGGTGCCGTTTTTTTCAGCGATAAAGGCTTTGCTTTTTCTACACTTCGCTCTTCCCCACCCCAGTGCTCATCACACTGCTGCTGTTTCATCTCTGTCTTCAAGGAATTATGGGAAAGTGGGCCATCATTCTCCTGATACCTTAAACACGAATACAAGCCCAGTGGACAAAGACAGCTTTTTCATCGTATTGCATAGTATTATTTAGATATTTATATCATACTGGTTGCTCTTGTATTGATTTGAACAGCTCTTCTTTTAGGTTCCTGCTTTGTGTGACTCGGTCAGTTAGGCCTCTGTGCCTCAGCCTTGTCCCTCATGCAAGGTCCTTAACACCCCAAAATGCTCCAGGCACACTAGAAAAATGATCTGACCCTGCACTTGGAACTTAAGCTTTAAACTATGTGGTCATCTCAAAGGAGAGCAAGCTACAATACGCGATAAGAAGCATTCCAGTGTACCTGTACTCTTTTACTCATAAAGGATCATTTCATCATTGTATTTCAGATGCATTGTATAGCTCTTGCTCCATTGCTAACTTGTATCTGTTACTGGTCACTCTTTGGAAGTTCAGTCTAGCCACAATTATTCCTAATTGGCTCCTTGACACCCATATCCTTGTGATCTGCCTCTCTTCTACATCACTTTGGACAGAAGCCTCAGCAAAACAAACAAATGCAAATGTTCTGTCCTTTTCTGGTACTTAACACATGGATGTTTTTCCCTTAGAAAAAGTCCCTGATTCCATTTCTGAAGTTACCGCGACGTGCTTTACCATTCGCGATCTTCCGTTGTCTTTCCCCTAATAGCTTGACTGCTCCAAATTAAAACACGGTTCCCTTTTGAATCGGTCCACTTTATTGGTTTATTACTTCCCTCTCTTTATCCTTCCAGAACCCTTACATCTTTCCTGTGAACTTCACCAGCACCAGCGAGTCCTCCGCCCTGCTGATCCGTGTCTTTAGTGAGAAAGGCACGTTGCGGGATCACATATGTAAGGTGAGGCTTCTCATTCTTCCTCCTGCCTTTTGGGCACGTGTGACGCCCTGCGGGATTTTCGGAAGGCAATCCTTCCGTGTTCAGGTTCCTCTTCTCCGTGCTGATCACCCTTTTCACCGAGTCCTGTATTGGCTGGGCCGGAGTGTCTGACTCGCTTGACCAGCTATACAGTTGAATGTGTGATTGTTGTTCACATACTGATAAAGATGAGATCAGCTATTTTCTAGCTATTTTTTATGTCAGCCTCCCATCTGACACTATTTTTGTCCTATTGCCCCCCCCCCCCATGCACCTGCCCCCTCCCCTGCAACTGCGGCACAAGAATTTCACCGTGTTCCTCAGAACACGTGACAATGAAAACTTGACACTCGAAAATAGTGCATTTGAATTTACACTTGCAATGGTTAATTATCTCACTTGTTTTCCTATGCGTGTTGGCCTGGGGGGTCACTAACTGGTGTTTCATCATGTGGTGGGTGCAGCAATGTGCTGTAAAGTGCTTGCTCCCCAACCTGACCTGACTTGAGTTGTATTACATTTATCATGGGTCTGTTGTATCTTCTAAAAACGGTGGACCTTTCATGTGTTACTCTGGTTGTTCTTGTCATACATTCTTTTAAATCGGGGAATGGGGCACTGTCGGGTGTTAGTGTCTGCATTGGCTGTCACACCTGTCAATCAACAGCAATTTGGTGTGTTGACGACTTCCTCTGTTCTCAAGGTGAAGCCCAGGGAACCCTTCCTGAAGAAGTACTGTAACCCCAAGAAGATCCAGGGCCTAGAGCTTCAGCAGATCAGGACATTCGGAAGGCAGATACTGGAGGTATGGTGACTTTACGCACTGTCATCCCCCTATTTCAGCACTGAATGAATGCATCAGTTAACAGTCATTTTCTGGGTTGGAATATCATAGTTATGTTTCACTGTTACTTGCCCATTTAGTCTTTCCCTTCCCCAGAATTGCATGGCCAGTGTAAACTCGATAAAATACTGTCCATATAAATGAGTCTGTTGTGATTCTGTGTTGGTCTTATATAATGGCTTCTGGTTCCCCTGTTTACTGTCACGAACATACTTTCCACAGAGCATGGCATTTCAGTCTTATCTTGCATTTCATCAATGTCTTTTGTCTTCCCAAACATCAGCCCTGTACAGATAGTCTGCTCCAGGTTACAACTTGCAATTGTGACTGAAAAAGTCCTGCATGGCATCACAACCATTCCGAAACTTGGTTCAAAATTAACTTTGTTATCCTTCCTAAATCAGGTCCTTAAATTTCTTCATGACAAAGGAATCCCTTATGGACATCTCCACGCTTCCAACGTCTTGATAGAAGACGACAATTGCAAACTCCTGGACATTGAAAACTCGCTGCTCGGCCTTCCTTCTTACTACCGATCTTACATCACGCAGTTCCGGAAAATCAACGTAAGTTACTGCTGGTATTCTGCTATTTGGGGCAGCATGTGGCTCAGCGGCTTAAGACTCTCTGCCCATAATTGGAAAGTTACAGGTTCAAGTCCCAGGATCAGCAGAGTGATGTCACCATTGGGTCCCTGAGCAAGACCCTTAACTCCAAGTTGCACCAGGGACTGGCTGACCCTGATTTCTCAAAAATGTACATTGAATAAAAGTGTCTGCTAAATAAATGTAGCTAGCTAGTAAATGTAACTAGTAGTAACAGCTAAAAGTGGATTCTGTGATTGGTTCTTACCAGAGGTGGAGATTTCAGGTCCAGAGAGTACAAATCTAGACCAAGATTTTGTTTCAACCAACCAGTTGAGTACTCTGTGACTGTGACTCTTTATACACAACTGGTTGGTTGAGTACTTTCTGGACCTGAAATCTCCACCTCTGGTTCTTGCATACTCTTACTTACTCTATCATAGGCTTCATGCCTGATGCCATTACATCACATTTGCTGATTTGCTGTGATTTCGGCCGTTTCAGACAACAGAGAGCATCGACGTATACTCATTCGGGCACGTGCTGTACGAGATGACGTATGGGAGGCCCCCCGACGCGGTGCCCGTGGATCACTTCCCTCCCGCTCCTTCACCATCTGTGGGTCAGTACAGACTCTGACCTTCTCTCTGTTAATTGCTAGTGTGTGTGTAGTGCAGGCGGCAGGGTCAAAGGTCAACATTTGCATTGAAGGCCCCCTAAAAATCAGATTTCTCCAGAACGAGTTTCTGATCTGTGCCTCTTTACGTGTTCAAATGGTGATCAAATGGTCAAGTTGCATTCTTGGTTATGAACTGTTTACCGTTTTCATAAGGCTTTTAGTGGAGCAGACTCATACCATTTAATGTAATGAATTTAATTAAATCCCATCTAAAACATAACTGGTGCAATTACGTTTTGGAGGTGGAACCAGCTAATCAAACTGTTAGCCTCCAGCAGCACCTGTCTAAATAAAACAAAAAATTCCCTGTTTCCTGAGTGAATTTAGCCTTTTCGTTAAGTGTTCTTCTCTTAGTGAAAGCCAAGCTGAGTTATAGCATATTTCAGCAACCGGAGTGGTGCTTGGTGTTGCGAAAATGATTCGTCATCATTGTGTGGATTCACTGAGAAAAGGGGGGGCGGGCTCGGGAATGCCCCTGAGGCTTTGTGTCACCCAGTCCCCTATCATCCACTCAGTGTCTGTGCTGCACTCTATCCTGTCTACGGAAGCTTGCAAGACGGGGATGCCCACGGTTGGCCAACTCCTGCAGACGCCGTGAGTAACGGCCACGCTGTGGTTTTGATGATGTCAGCATGCCGCACTCCTGCTAGTGACGCCATAGTCTAGTGTCTCCCATGTCCCTGTGACACATTCATTAATTCCCTCCCCCACCAGGTTGTTCAGTGACATGCTGCTAATGAACTCCGAGAAGCTCCAGTTCAAGGTGAGCGACGGGTCAGAATGGACATCAATCCCAAAATGCATTTCCCTCAGTTTAAACACCACCAAGTACAGTAACCCCTTCACACTGGTGCATAACGCGTTTCAATTATTCGCGAGTTGGCCGTGAGCAATTAAACTGGTATATTTTTGGAGCTTGTCGGAAGATGGCAGAAACTTGTAAGCCAGAAACAATACTGAAAATGATTTAGATCACATAAAATGATATAGTATATAAATATTAGTAATGCATAATATTTGTTAGTGTAAGTACATATTATATCTTTAACATTAAAATTCCTGGCTGGGGTGCATCCTGCATCGTTGTTTCGGCACCTAGCCTCACTCACGTTAGCTGTCTTTGTGACTGTGGAGTCTCGCCTTTCTCGTGGTAACTTCTAAACTTTTCAGTGCCATGAATTTAAAATTAAAATTTCCAAAATTTAGTGCTCTCAGTGTGTAGTGTAGTAACTTTGTACAAACAGCGGCATTATTTAGATGGTTCGTATATTATATAAAAAGACCTTGATAGGAAATGACAAAGTAATTTGACATGCAGTGAGTACAGTACAGCACCGTTTCATTTGAAATTGATAATAAATAGACATTTTATGTCATCGCTCAGTTTAGCAGACTGTTACGGGCATCCAAGTATCATTTGCGAATTGTCACATTCTCAAGGATCTTCCGCCCCTAACCCTCGCTAACGTGTAAGAGATACTGTGTAGCTTTTAATGTTTTTTTCCTGTATGAGACTCCTAGCATTGATGCAGCTTTATAAACATGTCATGGTCAAGGAAAGTTTGTCATTCGCATCACATTTGCATGCGGTGGAACAAAATTGCGTACACACGGTCCCGGTTAACCCAATAGAACAAAGAAACATAATAAACAATAATGAATAATAAAGTAAATAAGAAAAAGTAGAATTAAAGTAATAAAAAAGTGCACCAACTTAAATAACAAGTATGGCAGAGATATAATTATAATTATAATTATAGCAGCAAAATATTGCTGCTATATATATATTCCAGATTGCAAAATAGCATTTGAATTGTTCTCTGCTGTAGATTACAGCCAAATTGAAGGATGCCTTGAAAATCGCCAAAGAAAGCTTGGAAAAACGCTTACAGGAGGAACAGAAAGTGGTGAGTGTTTCCCCGCTGTGCCAGACAGTGATCTTAAACCCTCTCCGTGTCGCACTCTGGTCTCTCCTGGGTGCTGCTTGGATCTACTTTTGTGTTCACGGTGCCTTGTGTTGTATATTGTGAATTCCATTATTCAGAAAAATAAGATCTTAATAGGCAGCCTGGTACACGTTGGGTACAGGCAGGTCAGTGAACAGTCGCTCTCTCCTACAGATACATCAGCACCGACGGCTGACCAGAGCCCAGTCACACCACGGGTCAGAGGAGGAGAAGAAGAAGAGGAAGATCCTGGCCAGGAAGGTCTGCTGAATGTCTGCAGTAAATCTCTTTTGACAGAATGGGCTCTTTGTGTCAACAATATATGTCAATTATACACCATAAATGGATTGTTTCAGAAATCCAGACAGTCGGCTTATGAAAATGAAGAAGACCTTTCTGCCAAATACAACAACAATTCTGGTATGTCGTCCAGGGGTAGCAAGCCAAGAGAGGACATCCTTGGGATTGAGGTTCTAAGGGCTGGGCTTTGAATGCACTTCATGCAAAGGAGGTTAATGTGATAGTTTCATATTGTCTTTTACTCTACACACACCAAATGAATGAGGCGGTAACTGTATTATTTTGAGGGGTGACTCTTCTGATCCTATCAGAAAATCTAATGCAATACCGACATTAGCTGTTGAATGTTTATGAAGAAAATTCCCTTCAGGCACATTAGCAAAACAATGTTACACTGATATCTTTGGTCTGGGGTCTGTGGAAGTTTGTAAATTTCAAATCTCATTTGTCATCTGCAGTGTTGATAGTCTGCTTTGAGTAAAAATCCTGTGTTTCTTTATACCTGGGTTACAGCACTCAAATATCACATGACATTCTTGCCTTTTTAAATTTAGTTTAGGATTTTTATTGAAGTAATGAAATGAAATGGGCTAAAGGAAGTTGTTATATATCCATGGAGTTTGTTATATGACTTATGAGTGTAATGACCCATATTAGGTTTGGTCTCGAAAAACAGTTTCAGTGGACTTTCCTGTTTGTGAACTGCTGACCAATAGTGGGGTGCAGATTTAAGACATGATGCAACAGATGCCCACCCCCCCTTCCATTTTTAACTCCTTCTCTTCTCTCCCAGGGCCAGAGCTGAATCGCCTACCGTCGTCAGTCATGGCGACACGTTCGTTATGAACGCCATCGCGTAGTGATGACTTGTTAAATGTTAGATTCCCGGAGTATTCTTAATTTCTCTGCGTTCCGGTTGCCTTTATCAAGAGAAAATCTGTTCTCGTAGCCTATTCTGTGATTAAAGACCAGAAATGTACAAACCCCCCGTGAACACCAGGTGTAGCTGGTTTGTGGTGAAGGTGGGGGGGGTGGGTTTTGAAGCCTTGGGCTCCCATTCGATTCATGAGATGAACATATGTGACGTTCGCGAGGCTCACTGGGCGCCAGGAGGAGGTTACTGACAGGAGCAGACGTTAGCGTTAGCGGCTATGCGCCGCATGCTAGCCTGCTGAGCACAGCTCTGCGAGAGGGCAGTGGGCGCCAGGAGGAGGTTACTGACAGGAGCAGACGTTAGCGTTAGCGGCTATGCGCCGCATGCTAGCCTGCTGAGCACAGCTCTGCGAGAGGCCAGTGGTGGCATGAGCCAGGGCTGGGAAAACAGCGAGCTGTAGAGGCTCAGGGGCGGCCCCCCCCTTCTGGCAGAGCCCGGGACAGAGCCAGCCTTGCCGGGAGACTGCACAGAGGGCCGGCTAATTAATTTAGACAAATTAATTACAGCAGTCGTGGCGTCCGGTGCTCTGTGCCGGGGGAACCCGGTGTTCTCTCATTATGAGCGCTGGCGGGGGGAGGATACAGCGTGCCGGCTGGCCGTGGGCGGGGCCATCGCCAGCCGGCCTCCAGTGACACTCCTCCACATGGAATACATGCTGTTGCTGCAGAAAATGGCCGTGTTACAGCAATCTTATATAAATGAACGTTTGTTTTTTTTTAATTTTATTTTAGTGTTGGTCTGAAGCCCAGTTATAAGCTCGAGGATGTTTTTCTCCGTGTTCTTAAAAGCACAGACCTACCAGTTACTGCTGTACCTCTTTTGAGTATTTATTTATCAATGGTTCAGTTTGAGAGGGATTTTCCACTGAAGGACTTTTGATTGGGTCAGAATGAACGTGACTAATTACATACTTGACTTTATTATTCTTATTATTATTTCTTTGGGAGCGTGCTCTTTGTTGGGCCACAGGTGACAGCAGACAGGCAGGCCTCCCCGATGTTTCGCCTGGCTGATTCTGACAGTTGTATTAATGCTCTCCTCCCTGTGTCTGGGACATCAGCTGTGCCCCTAGTGGCCAGCATGTGAAGTGCAATCACCGTCTGTTAGGAAACGCCAAATGTTCAGTAATTAGTTCCTTCGGTCAGCTGCCTTTTTGTATGCAAATATTAGCATGTTTTTTGGTTAGCCTGCGCTATCTGTCTACTTGATCAACTCCTCTTGTCAGCTGCTCTTTGGGGCAGTAATCTCCTGCCAATAACAGGTAAATCCAGCATGTTGTCTTTTTTTTTTTTCTTTTTTCTTTATTTTTTCTTACAAAATTGTCAACGCTTGTACTATGACCCTTGGCTGCAGGAAATCAGCATTTGACTCGAGTTTTACTTTTTTTAGAGGAAGATACGATGTTCGTAGTTTAATATAAATTCCTTGTTTGTTTATCTACATTAGCATGTGTATAGAGTGACTTAGGGACCTACCAGCCCTGTCCGTTGGGAGGGTAGCGGTCCTTAGATTATTGATTTATTCATTTGCAGCTAAGCGGCGCCTTCACCCAGGGACTGAAACTGCGGCTACATGTTGCAGAAGTCGGGCTAATTGTTTTGTTTAACAGACTGATACTTATTAAGCTACCATTTTAGGCGTCAGAATTCACAGCCTCCTTCGGAGTCTAATGCGCTCGCTCACCAGAAGCTTTTGTGCAGAAAAGCTCGCGCTGTCGGTCCCGGCCGGGCTTCAGTCGCCTTGTTCTAGCTCTCTGCGACCGGGAACATTGACCATCAGCATTTTAATGAGCTCCAACTCCTCAGTCTGTCTGCTGCCCGCCGCCTCCAGCGTTTATAAACCAAACTGTGGCACTGCGGCCGATTTCCAGCATTTTCCCACCTTTTCTGACCTTCGTTTACAGTTTTGAAGTGGCTGAAGTGCTAAGTACTTCAAATAAGAGTGGCGTTTCAAAGTCGCAGTTACTTTTAAAGAAGGAATAGTCATTGTTTAGTTCTTAAAAAGTAATTTTCAGTTCCAAACAGGGGTTCAAAATGTATAAATATATGTACCCCGTTTGGGATTACATCACAAGTAGAGAAATGTATAAAAAAAAATCGAGTCAATTCCATGAGCTTCCAAACATGTGTATTAGTGAGGAAATCCTTCATGTTACATGTGGGGACCGTTGGCTCTAGCGCCCCGCATAAACCATGCGATCTCTGTACCTCACACCATGTGATCTGGTAGAAACCAAAAACATTATGTTCCTGCCGCAACATTGCTACCTTGCTGTGTCTCTTATTAATTTGACAGGAGCCTGAAGCTAATTGTGTACGGTTTTGTTAGTGTACTTTAAATCTAGGCAGAGATGCTTACATTTTAACATGTTACCTTATTAATATCTTAAAAATCATATTCAGGTGGTTGTTGCTGATGGATTGGTCTTACAAAGAACAGCGTTAGCCCCCAGCGGACTTATCTATGGCATCCTAGGGCTGAAAAAGAAAGCTTCGGACGAGAGAAATAGTTTGATTTAAAACCATGCCTGGCGTCTGCTGCTAAACCGCCTGAAATGGTAAAACGGCAGACTGACTAACAGGCAAAGCGAAGCAGGGCTATGAAACAAAAAGGCGGCGGGCTGACTCCTGGGAGAGAGCTCTTCTGTTTGGATTTTTACTGTGTCACTCCCTCCGTTGCGGCCCCTAGCAACCTTTGAAGCGTGGGGTCTTGGTGTCTTCAATGGGATACTTTTCACTTTTCCCCCTCTCTTTCTGGAAGGGAAATGGTGGGCTACATGAGTCTGACTGACTCTCAAACAGCCTGCCCCCCAGCTGGGTGGGTTGTTTAGATAGTTGCCCACCCCCACCCCCACCCCCCCTCCTGCCCCACCCAGACCCTTCTCTCTTTCTTTGCGTCCATGTTTGATGTCTCTGTTGTGAATTCAGTGCCTAGAGGGATGGTGTGGGATGCTGGGGAATTGGCGGGGGGGGGGGGGGGGGGGGTTGTC
>JAODJW010000127.1:7360959-7377349 GCA_026777045.1 Hyperopisus bebe | reverse complement strand
GCGCTGCTTTATTTGTTTAATCGTCCAGTCTGTGAAGAGATTATTTTAGGGTGGCACATGCCCCTGAGGCTATCCCACTGGTGCGCCCCCCCGCAATACCTCGGCACCCCCCTAGGGGGGTGCGCCCCCCAGTTTGAAAACCACTGGTCTACACTGTATTACATTATATTATTTTTTACTGTTCAATTAACCACCGTTTTGCTGAAACTGGAGACTCTGCAAGTGGATTCCTTACAGTACACACACATACACACACACACGTTTGCATCCATATCTTTGTGGAAAAACCCTAGTCCCAACAATGACAACGTTAACCCCTACCCATACCTAACCATTATCGTAAGTAGCCAAACAAAATACAAAACTTTTGGTATTTTTGATTGCAGTCACAGATTTTTATAAAATTGAGTTACTGGAAAATACGTTTTTTGACTGTCTGGTAATTGCATTGTCAGAAAAAATCCAGATTCCTGTCAAGCAGTGATCAGAAATTCCTTCTTTAAAGATTTTAATTATAAGTGTTTGCAGGGAGAAGCCAGCCACCCATCTTCACCTTTACTGGCAGTTGCATGAATACCTTTAATTTCTAATATGTGTTGCCTAAAATGAGCCTGACCAATCAGGAGTTCACTGGTCAGCCATACTGACCATTCTTATGGAGCTGGTAATAATATACCAACCGAAATTGTCTTCCCTGAAAATTTGTTACACTTTTAACCCCTGACACCAGGATGCAAATATTAATCGCACAAGTCCCTATGACAGCTTGTTGTTGCCACATTTCACGTTTATTGTTTTGTTGTATTTTTTTTCTTTTCTAAAAAAACAAAGTACAAGCAGAGAGAAAATAATTTTGTCACTGAGCCCTATGTCTTGGATATTCAGTTTTGTTTTTATTTAGGGAGGGTAGAACATGGATTAATATATAAATACATATAATATATGTAAATAATATGTAAATAATATGCTAAACCAAAAAACTGTTTTAGTTATGTGTACAGTGTGACTTTATTTAATTTTTAAAGGTTTGCAGTGTTCTCTGTGCATGATTTTGCCAGTCAGTGTGGTTATGCTCATTTTAATGAACAGTATCTTGCTGTATTTAAATCTGACACCCTGCTAATTAAAAGACTAAGTGAATAGTGTCATGGGGGTTATTAATAGTTAATGTGTTAAAGTATGCTATAGGATCTTAACACTTCTCAGTGAAACAACCTGCCAAGACTTCTTGTTTAATCTCATATCGGTTTGCTCCAAACATCACTATTGAAAGCTCATTGAAATATAAACCAGCGTTTTTTTAAATTATTATTATGTCAGGACTGGTATCCCGCCCGAGATACTCGTGATTGGTCAGGCTCTGAGACAATCTGCACCACTCAGTACATATATTCGCTTAAGCTGAATGTCACCCTTTTTAAATCCCTCTTTTACACGTTTTGCTTTCTTCCTGTCCAATAGTGAAAATTAATTCATGTGTAATTCATTACATGCATTTTAAAGGCTAGTCCCCTCCTTCCTGTTTCTAAATGATTGCCTTACTGAAAATCCTTTGCTTTGAAAACAGGAGCACCACCAGCACCACCACCACCTCCTCCTCCCCCAGCTCCACCTAATGAGCCCGGCCGCACTCCCCCGCTGCCAGCCGTGAATGGTACGGGCCGGGGTGCCCTGCTCAGCTCCATCCAGACCTTTAGCAAGGGCAAGCTAAAGAGAGCTGAGACCAATGACCGCAGCATCCCCAAAATCTGAGGGGGGCCTCGTTCCCTTTGTGGCATTTTTGCTTTATTTTTTTTTCCCCATTTCATTTTTTGTAATATTGATGTCATTTTTGTAGCCTTTTGAGACCTTTTTCTGTGTTTATGTCTGGCCACCAGTTCTGAGTGCCATCCGATCATATGCAGAGCATCTTGGGTACCATGACCCGAGCTCCTGTCCTTTTTTTGTAGTACTTCCTGTCACTGTAAGCCCCAACTGTGAAATAATTTGTCACATTCAGGCATGGTCAATGGCAACCAATTATAACGTCAACTTAAAATCAGTTATGACGCATTCCAAAAAACTTGTCATTTGTCATTTCTACCATTTTACTTCGGACTAATATATGCCACAGTTTTATCATTTAAAGAGCCCTTTTTCTTTTAGTTAAGTATCAGAGGTTTACTGTTGTTTTATAAGATGCTGTAAGTCATTCAGCATTTACCTTGGTGCCTTTCAAATCATTGATTAGTCCATTTCCATGGTGCATCTGATGCACTGAACATAACCCCCTAGTAGAACAGCATTTCAAGCACTTCATACTACCTGTGAGGGAGAAATGTCAACTTTGGCCTGAGACAGATCACGTCTCGCACAGGATGGTGTTTCTGCCTGCCTGTTTGTGTTAGGATTGCAGTGTTGATGATGAATGTGTTTTGAACTGTTTTTTTTTTTTTTGATATATCATTCCCTTGGAGTGTCCTGTTAATAATATTCCTGCCTTTCAACATTTTCAAATGTTGGAATCCGGGAAGTTTAACATTATAAATATTATCTCAAAAAAAACTTAAACCTTTTGTGCCCATTTTTTTATCATGGATAATTGATCATTGTAAAATGTTTATAAATGTAGAAACATTTCAGAATCTAAGATTTTCATACTCTCAAGCAGTCATACTTGATCTTCAGTGAAATAACAAGTGGTTTGTATAATTATTCAAAGTGTAAATGATTTGGAGTTCTCTAGCCATGCCAAATCCACATGCAGGTGACGTCAGGTTGTCCTCTTTGCTGTGTGGAATGTGTTCACAGTTTAAGGACACTTTGTGAATGAATATGCTCTCGTGTTCTCCCTGGTTATTCTTTCTTTGCTCAAACGCATCGTTAAGGAGTTTCCCAACGCCTTCATACTAGCAGAAGAGCCCGAGACATTTTTTGTCTCTTTCCACCCCCAAGTTCTCCAGATAATGTTTCCCAATTTTGCTTGCCTGAGAAGCATTGAAGAAACAACCTTTTTTGAATTCCTTATAAGGGTTAGTGACATGGATACAGTATATTACAGCAATCCATTGTTCATCTTCAGTAGGTATACTGTCTGGTATTTCTGTATATATCAGTGTGTTCATTTGCAGGTTCGTGAACACTTGTGATTTGAATTGCATGAGACTACCCTGACGTGATGTCTTTTCACATTTTTTTAAAGGGGTTAAAAGTAAAGTAGTTTGAATACACAAACCTTCTGCACACATAGGTGAGCTTGGTAAAATGCTGGAAAAACCTCAGAGAGGAGAGTTGTGGATGAAGTAGATGAACGCGGTCATCATAAGTGGGTCAGCTGTCTTTGTGGATGAGCATGGTGGTCGGGGGCGGGCTCCAAAGCCCCGCCTCCTGGTTCAGCGCTTGTGGCCGATCTGTAGTTATGTAGAAAGTGTTCATTAGTTTGTTTTTCTTTTTTTTTTTGTTGTTCTTGTAGGAGCCATGTATCCGCACTGAGCATTCTATATTTAATATGGCTGCCGGGATGAAACTGGTTGACTTTATGAATAAATCACATTTCCTGCTTTAGAGTCCCCAATTTATAGACAATCTCATTCTCTATAAAGTTTTTTATATATATATATATAATTTTTTTTTTTTTTTTTAAAAAAAGGTCTTTAAAAATGTCAATGGAGATAGAATTGCACTTTAGTATGGACTTTACAGACCTTTCCAGATTCAGATTTTGATCTTTCAGTTTGTGGCTTCTTTTTCAGGGGTTCACTTATTACCTGTTATGCTTGTAGCTTATTCTAACATTTTTTTCTGCCTGAATACATGACCATAAATGTTGCTTTTGCCGTATCTCATTTCTGTAATCTTAAGGTGCCGTTTTCTTTTTAGCTCTGTAGCTAAACAGGTTTGCCACCTTGTCAGAAGTATTGAAACAGATTGTATTATCACAGAAGATGGTGACATTTGTATATATGTTTAAAATAATGCTAGGTAACCTGCAATCAAAATTGTGACTATTTTATTAAAATAATGGAAGAATACTCACTGGGTTTTTAAATTGATTTTATTTCAACCTTTCAAAATACATGGGAACTGTGGCCTTTACCTGGCATTTAGTTTAGCATTTTTATTAGGAATTGATTAATTTCAATTGATAAAATTTTATGGATGTAGTATTAAACTATGCGTTAAGATTTTAACATGTTAAAGCATGTTAAACATCTTACAGTCAACAGTTAAGGCGGACAGCTTGTGAATTACTTTAGTCAAAATCTGGCCATGCAGCAAATTAAAAAGATTCATTATTTTTACACATGGTGGATGCACAACACTACAGAATTCTACCCATTGCATTTTAAATAAGGTTAGACATATATCATAATCATCCACAAAAGGATGATCATGCATCAGAGATCCATGGTTGTATAAGTAACCAAGGAAGTAGGAATCACCTTGTGGCCTCATCACTTAGAAGGCACACGGGAAAGGTAAGGGTTAGGACAATACTGCAAGGCCAGAAGAAAGGTCATTGGATGGAGCGTGTGATGTGACAAAGCATTACATTGGCTAACTTCAACTCGGCCAAAACAATTAAATACACATTTACTTTTATTTATCAGACGTTATTGGCCAAACAAACATACAACCATACAATAAGAAACACATACTTTCTTGCCTACACAACAAAAAAAAAACCAAACAGCTGATAAAATTATCTCTGCTGATATGGATCTAGACAGATTGGAAGATTGGGAGGTTATGAGGTCGCTGGAAAGGGGTGTGTGGCGCTGCTGATATCTTTGCAAAATGAAGAAGGTACAAGACTTCAGAGTCCTGGTGCTCCCTGTCTTGCTATCTGTGAGACATGGATGCTATCCAGTGAGCTGAGACGAAGACTGGACTCCTCTGGTGCTGTGTCTCTTCAGAGAATCATTGGTACTGCTGGTTTGACTTTGTGTCAAATGAGCGGTTGCTAGAGGAGTCCTGAATGAGGCACATTACCTGCATTGTGAGGGAGCGTCAGTTACGGCACTACGGCCACGTGCCGCGTTTCCCTGAGGATGACCCGGCTCGCAGGATCCTCATTGCTGAGGACCCAAGTGGCTGGACCAGGCCAAGACGACGCCCACGTAACACCTGGCTGCGGATTAGATTGGACTGTGTGTCTGCCTGGGGGGCCGCCGGCTGGGATCCCAAGGAGTTTTGCTGTGTGATGGGTGTGGCAACGTGCTGCACCTGCGCATGCTCCCCAACCTGACCTGAACTTGATCTGCTGGTTTGGTTGCAACTAAATGGCTCAGACTTTTGAAACAAATAGGCAGTCGATTCTAGCTACCATTTGACTGTTTCTTTTGAAATCTTCAAATAGAGAAAATGCAAGATATATAAAAGTATTTATAAAATACGGGTAACAATGCGAAAGAATCAGGTCTAACGGGAGATAGACCGAACTGAATATTAAATATTTGGCAAACAGGACTCTAAGTAGAACACTTGTTTTGATCGTAAATCCAGCCATTTGCCCACTGTAATGCTTGATTTGTGATCAAAACAATCATTCTCCTGAGAGCACCTTCTGCCAAATACTTAATGCAATTACTTGTCTGTCGCAATCCAGTAAAAATAAACGGCAACTGATAATGGCTCCGAAGAACCGTAAACATTTTGCAACAGACGGGCGGTCCGGTCAACCAGTACAACAAAGCATTATAATGGGCGGATCGAGTTACTTGTCAGGTTGCAATCCGATAAAAAAAATAAATAAGAAACAACATAGCAAAATTACAGTAATAAAATTAATTTAAATGAAAAACTTGGCTATAAGAACTTAAAATTGTACATGCTACTTGTGAGATCAGTTGGACAGTTTCCGGCTGAAAACTGAAGTAGGCGTTTTCTTACGAGTGCAAAATAAAACTTCCGCTTCCGTCTAAGTCAGGGCAAATGTTATTGGTTCGCTGCACTCATACCCTCCAAAAAATCAGCATCAACTATTTCCATTGGCCCCAACGTTTGCGTCACTTCCTAAATAAGGAGGCATGACCCAATCTGTAGGACAAGTGAAATTATGGCGTCCTTAAAGTGTCTTCTGCGATCAGGAAGGGTATGGTAGACGTTTGTGTCACGTTCAAAAGTATTTGCAAATGTTGATGTTGGTTTTCAGTAAGTGAGCTGTTTTTCCCTTATTGTAGAATGCTGTCTCTGTGGTTCTGCGAAGGGAATTCCATAGGACGTTGCCGGCGTCTTTGCAGGTAACCCTCAGTACTGAGCTGCACTAACCTTCCAAACATCTGTTCAAATGTTGAATATCATCTGCACGGAATGATTGCATACGTGTTTGAATAAAATTTAATATTGCTGCGTGAACACGACTAAGAGTGTTATTATTTTATTCTGTCATGATTTATTAGTGGAATGGATATATTGCACATTGAATTTATATAAGTATGAACATTTTCTTTGGTTTCTGTAATGTTGGTATGCCCAGGGGAAGTTATCCGGTCGTTATAGGGCCCTCGGAGTTTTTCTTTTCTCCATATTATAAAGCTTTTGATTCCTCTCCTCTGTGGTCTTCTGGATTTTTTTCCATCTTCATTTTATCCCCAGTATCTGCCCAATTTAATATCTGTGAACTAATAATATATTTTCACAGTTGCAACTGTATTGCCAAAAGCACTATATAAAGAAATAAGTTTGCAGGTGTGGTCCTTTTTTTAAAACATATCAAAAAAAGCCACATTTGATTGATGTGTGAACTAGTGTTTCATCTTGGAAGACAGTCCTATATGAATTCATATCCAACATTCATTCCTTACGGGATATAAAAATAGTAGATGGTAATCACATTTTCACTTTTCTTTCGTGGTAAACGGTGTACTGAGCTTGTGGAATAAGCAATAAATGGTGTTGAATGTTGATGTTTTACTTTCAAATTACATATTTAGTTATAGACAGTTTGCCAGATTAATACCTTTTAATGCTACCCAAAATATCAATATCATACTGACAAGCTGTGTTCACCTTGTTATGATTAATTTAGGTTACAGTCCGTGATGCATTAAATCAGGCTATGGATGAAGAACTGGAGAGGGATGAGAGAGTGTTTCTCCTTGGAGAGGAGGTGGCACAGTATGATGGGGCTTACAAGGTATGTCAGACCCCCTCTGGAACCTTAGTTGTCCTGCAAGCATTGCCCCTTTTTTAATTCACCCCAGTGGCATTAATTCACATTAATAAATGACTTTGGGCTTTAAGTCAAAGGGAAGTAATTTTAAACATGGAAAGAAACTGAAAGTGGTGTTTTACAGGTCAGCAGAGGACTCTGGAAGAAGTATGGCGATAAACGCATTATCGACACACCCATCACAGAGGTACGGATGGAGGTTTCATTTAAATACATGCATTCAACTAGTTGAATTTTAGCATTGTATACTGGGTTTACTTTAATTTTTTTTTTGACAGATGGGGTTTGCTGGCATTGCTGTGGGTGCAGCAATGGTAAGCCACTACAGTGTTTCAAAATTTCTTTATTGGCTGTCTTTTTTTTTAGCACTGAATGACAATGGAAAGAGAGTATGTCTTCCTTCTGCTTATTCTTTGATTCCTTTTTCCCTCCCTTCACGAAACATCTCAAATCACAGGCAGGCTTACGTCCAATTTGTGAATTTATGACCTTCAACTTTTCCATGCAAGCCATCGATCAGGTTATCAACTCAGCAGCCAAAACCTATTATATGTCAGCGGGCCTGCAGCCAGTGCCCATCGTGTTCCGTGGGCCCAATGGCGCCTCCGCTGGCGTTGCGGCTCAGCACTCTCAGTGCTTCGCGGCCTGGTACGCCCACTGCCCGGGACTCAAAGTGGTCAGTCCCTGGAACGCTGAGGACGCCAAGGGGTTGCTCAAAGCAGCAATCAGGGACGACAATCCAGGTAAGGTGTGACGTGAGTAATTTCAGTATTTATTAACCTGAATTTTGTATATATTTCTACTGTATTTGTATGATTTTTCTTAATGTAATATAAATCCAGCTATTAAAATTCCCGATTGCCAGTTTGAATCTCAGGGCCAGCAGAGTGATACAGGTGTTAAGCCCTTAACCTCCAGCTCACACTGACTGACCCTGCACTGTGACCCCCAAGTTTGCTTTCACCTGTATATGTATTTCTGTGTCGCACAGAGAGCAAGATGTGATAGGAGAAAAGAGAATTTCCCCATGGGGATTAAGAACATATCACTCCTGTATTCCTTTCTCCAGTGGTGTTTTTGGAGAACGAGCTGATGTATGGTGTGCCCTTCGAGATGTCAGAGGAGGCGCTGTCGAAGGACTTCCTCATACCAATTGGCAAGGCTAAAATCGAAAGGCAAGGTGAGTCATGTGGGGAATGTCTTATTGCGATTACTTAGCAATATTAAACATTTTTGCACGATGCTGGAGAGTGTTGGCAGTAAGCTACATAGACAGTGAACTTAATGAGCACTATTTCTGTTTTGTTTATTGTGTGTCATTGTTATTGCGTAATGAATGTTATGAGTGTTTGCATACAGAATTATTTTGTTTAAACAGTGTGTGGGAGGAAGCGTGTGATCTGAGGCTCTTTTTTTCTTTTTTTACCCCCCCCCCCCAGGGGATCGTGTCACTCTAGTGTCACATTCCCGGTTGGTGAGTCATTGTCTCGATGCTGCGGCTGTTTTGTCAAAAGATGGCATAGAATGTGAGGTAAGTACTGCTTTGCGCACCATCATCTGTGGCAGTACTGAGGGAGCATGTGCAGCATGATATGGCCTATGTCTTGTTTATTGGTCTTCTTTTTTTTCCCCCCACATTTATAAAATGGCTCAAAATCACACATTGCATTGTGTATTTCCTATGAAGCATTTTGCTATAGCCTCTGCCAGTCAGGGTCCCTCACTTATTGCACACTTCCAGGTCATTAACCTGCGCACTATCAGACCAATGGACATGGAAACCATTGAGAAAAGTGTGATAAAGACCAACCATCTGATAACGGTGGAGGGAGGGTGGCCTCAGTTTGGGGTTGGAGCTGAGATATCTGCCAGAATCATGGAAGGTAAATCATTTTTCAGCTAGCTGCAGTCTTTTTGATGCCTCAGACTTTTTGATGCTAATTATTGATATTGAGTTTCAAACTTTTACACTTCGAGCAAAGTCGAAATTTAGCAAAAAAAAGTCCAGTAAGGTGTTTATCTGGTCATGAAGGCCAAACAGGAAATACAGTAAAGAGTCAATGAGCCTGTAATTTCTATGTGATTATGGGAGCGTGTGCTTTTATTGCCCTCGATCTATGCCCTGCTTTATTTTATTTTTTTACAAGTGTTACAAATATGCCTTTTATTTCCAGGTCCTGCTTTCAATTATTTGGATGCTCCTGTTGCCAGAGTAACTGGTGTAGACATACCAATGCCCTACGCTAAAATTCTGGAAGATCATAGTGTACCTCAGGTTAAGGATATCATATTCACGGTCAAAAAGACCTTGAACATGTGATTTTACCCCTTTAACATGATCAACGCTAAGATTTGTTTACCTGGGAATATTTGCAGGTAGATTTTGCTCCCCATAAACTAAAATCTGCTTATGAATCATTCGATATTGGGAATATTTCAAACAGAGACATCCGTCTTAATGTTTTCAACTTCGTAAGATGGTGCATGCTGTTACATGTTGAGTTTTGTAACTATCAGGTGTGCAAATGTTGCATAGTGTTTTGTGCAGTCAGATGTTCACCTGATTTCAAACTGAACACAATTTAATCTGCACAATGGATGAACAAGTGTTATCTTTAAGAATCCCCATTTAATGTGTGTCGTTATATTTCTGTCAATTAAAAAGAGAACGAGACTCTGCTGCCTCCCTTGAATGCTTTATCATACCCCACACACATGCGTTGGCAAGCCTCACTAACCACAAATATACACTTTGGTTGTGTTTTGCAGCCCGAAAATTCTATTTTTAAAATGCCAGTGCTCTTTCAGTTACAGGAATGAAATAGCTGGTCTAATCTGAATTTAGCATCTAAGTCTATTTTTAATGTAATGATATTTGGGTGTTTAGTAATAAATATTTAAAAACCGCCACTTGGGTCTATTGCATTTTAAGGCTAAGAATGTACATAGAATGTCCATGTAGTGTATTCCACATGGTTGGATATATGTTTTCATTTAGCACTAGTCTCAAATATGTTCTAAGTAGAGGCATAGCAAAGAACTTGTATATAAAAAATACAGATTTCATACTGAGAAAACACTGCACAAAGTGATTGTAAAGTCCATCAGGAGGAATTATGCCTCTGTCCATTCATCCATCCATTTTCTGAAACTGCTTATCCTATTCAGGGTCACAGGGCACACTTACGCATCAATCACTCACACATGCGCGCCTACAGGTAATTTGGTAACTCCAATTTTTTGAACTGTGGGGGGGAAAGCAGAGTACCCAGAGGAAACCCCAGGACAACATGGGGAGAACATGCAAATTCCGCACTTGGAACCCTGGCGGAGACTTGAACCCAGGTCTTAGAGGTGTGAGGCAACCACTGCGACACCAGTAAAAATGCTCATCTTAAGTACAATTTGCTTAGTGCACTAGAAATGCATTTTTCCTTTTTTAAGATGTTCATTTATATACAACAAAGTGATGGGTAAATCCCTGTCTACCAGTTACACTGTATACATCCATTTTCCAAACCGCTTATCCTACTGGGTTGCAGGGGGTCAGGAGCCTATCCCAGAAGCAACAGGCACGAGGCAGCGAACAACCCTGGACAGGGGGCCTGCCCATCACAGGGCACACTCACACATGCACACCTATGGGCAATTTAGTGACTCCAATTAGCCTCAGCATGTCTTTGGATTGTGGGGGGGGGAAACCCCATGACGACACAGGGAGAACATGCAAACTCCACACACATGACCTAGGCACAGACTCAAACCCAGGTCCCAGAGGTGTGAGGCAACAGTGCTAACCACTGCACCACCATGCCGCCCCCAGCTGTATACGAACCATCCGGTTTTTATTTTTAATAGAGCATAAGTTACTTTGGCGGCTTTTTAAACTACCTCTGTTCAGACGTCATGGCCGTTTAGGGTTCATTGCATATTAATGTTCGTATATTAGATGGCGTGTTGCACCTCATCCACAGGCACCGCTGCGGGCAGGGAAACAGGCGGAGCTTGTCTGTCATGCAGCTTCCCATCAGGGTGGGAGAGCCGGGGAAGCTCTTTAAGCGAGAGTGGGAGGCGGCCTGCATTTATTCCCGCACATTTAACAAAGAAACGCGAAGGTAACAATAAAAAAGAGCGACCATACTGATCATGAGACGGTGAGCTACAGCTGTGGTCTGTTAGTGAGAGAGGGATTGCATGGTTAGCCTGCTAGCTGCGCGCTAGCCTGTTTGTTAGCTCTGTGCGCTTCTCATTCATTCTGCTGACATTCGTCTTCATCCTGCATCATCTGCTCTGTCTGCGTGGTCCAGCTGTTAGATACTGTAACTCGCTATTTATATTTAATAGAGCCATGCGGGTTCCCGATATTACAAATGAGTGGAAACATTATTGCTAATTATTGAGCAAGAGGTGAACGATGATCTGAATACGTGGAACATTCCTTGTGAAATGCTGTGATAAAGTACTACGTAACTTTAAAAATCTCTACTGATACCGAGGTCTAGGTACCAATCGTTTGGCAATCAATTTTATTTGTGGTTGCTTTTGCCCGTATCAGTGGCCTCCAAATCGCAGCGATACTCGACTATAAATGATAAATGTTTGATTTTGTTTGTCTTTAGCACAGGTGATATCACAAGGAATAAACACAACCAAGAAGAAAGCAAGTAATCAGCCTCACGTTAGGAGGCCACCAAACTGATGAAAATGGACAATGGAGATCGGGGATTCATGGTCAGTGACGGGACTGGGACTCAGGGAGACACCACGTGACCGTATGATACCAACATTAATCTGGCCACCAGTAACTGTTACTGTAACTGGTAAATAAGAGTGGATTATTTTATAGTGATACAGGTTCATTGGTGCATATTTTAGGGAATATTTACAGACTACATAATGCAAAATAAATGGTATCTAAGCTAAATGCAAAAAAACTTAATTGGAATTTTCATCTGATGGAAAGACTAATTTTGTTACCACATAAATTGGGTACTGTCACTCTCAAGTTTACTTGCACAATAAAATGATTAGATAATTCAGATGACCAATGTATAACAGAAAGTCTTAAAACAAAAACCGAAATAATCTACCGAAATAACTTACCTGAATTGATACAGTCCAGTCAGAATTTAGCTACAATTTGGTATTTTCATGTATGATCTATATACCATATTACGGACTTAACATTCTAAGACAGGGGTCTCAAACTGCAGTCCTGGAGGGCCGGAGCCCTGCACATCTTTGGGTTTCCCCTCATTTAACACACCTGATTCAACTCCTTGTGCTAATTACCACACAGCTCTTGAGCTGAATCATTCATGATGGAACAGGGAAAGAAGCTACACAGGGCTCCAGCCCCCCAGGACTGCAGTTGACACCTCTGTTCTAAGAGGTTCCTCTTCAGGATGTAGTCACTAGCCTGAGTATTGCAAACACCTGAAGCTTATAGGCATGGTTTCATGACTAAAAGGATGACTTGCATTTTTAGTAATAAGCGATTTTGGGAGAGCAAATCCTCCCTAAAATTCTTGAAACAGGCCCCGGCACATAGTGGTGCTTGCAAGCTGGTTTTGTGCATTAATTGTTAGCATGATGTTGTTTCCTTGGTAACTTGCCTGTGATGTCATTAATGCATGTTTGCTTGTGTATAGATGACAGATCCAGTCACTCTGAATGTCGGCGGTCACCTCTACACCACCTCCTTGTCCACGCTGCAGCGATACCCAGACTCCATGCTGGGTGCCATGTTCTGTGGGGACTTGCCATCGGCTCGGGATTCTCAAGGCAATTACTTCATAGACCGCGATGGTCCGCTTTTCCGCTACATACTGAACTTCCTCCGAACCTCCGAGCTCACGCTGCCACACGACTTTAAGGAGAACGAGCTCTTGCGCAAGGAGGCCGACTTCTATCAAATCGAGCCTCTCATTCGGTGCCTGAATGACACAAAACCTCTCCACCCTTTGGACACGTTTGAGCAAGTGGTGGAGCTGTCCAGCACCCGAAAGCTCTCGAAGTACTCCAACCCAGTCGCTGTCATAATCACCCAGCTCACCGTAACCACCAAGGTCCACTCCCTGCTCGAAGGCATCTCCAACAACTTCACCAAGTGGAACAAGCACATGATGGACACCAGGGACTTTCAGGTGTCCTTCACCTTCGGACCTTGCGATTACCATCAGGAGGTGTCCCTGAGGGTTCACCTTGTAGAGTACATCAGCAAACAGGGCTTCAGCATCAGAAACACACGTGTACACCACATGAGTGAGCGGGACAACGAGAACACTGTGGAGCATCACTGGACCTTCTGCAGGTTGGCTCGCAAGGTTGAGGACTGAAGTGCCATCATCACCATTTAAAATGTTGTCATTAACTAGACAAGATAAGCTATGTGATATCAGCAGTTTGGCAAGTGCTTCTTCAAACATGAGTGTTGTACAATAAACAAGAACAAAGCATATAAGCAGGAGTGTTTGTATTTTTTGCTAAAGTGCATACTGAATTTTACATTTAGCAGAAACTTTTGTCCAAAATGATTACGAGTTAGGATCAGGGTCAGACAGTCACTGGAGCGGTTAGGGTTATGGGCCTTGATCAATGACCTAGAGGTGATATGGTTACTCTTCTGGCCACAGGATTTGAACTCAAGACTTCCAGATGTGATTACAGATCCGCATGTGTGGCTTGGCGGGATAGGATGCTGATCAGCAGCCCATGAGCACGGCCCTTAACCCTCACTGCTCTAGGAATTGGCTGATCCTGCTTTCTCAAAAATGTATGTCACTTTGGATAAAAAGCATCTGCTAAGTAAATGAGGGCAACTGAGCTACACAGTGCATTTTATTTTTCTAGAGCAGTGTTTCCCAACCCAGTCCTCGGGGAAACCTGGACAGTCCACATCTTTGTTCCCTCCCAGCCAATCAGGAACACCGAATACCTGGTACAGCGCTGGGAGCTGAGAGGAAGCAAAAATGTGGCCTCTCCGGGGTTCCTCGAGGACTGGGTTGGGAAACACTGATCTCAGGGGTCATTTTGGAACTTCATGTTAATTGAAATATAACGAAAACGTCCTTGTTTTCAAGCATGTGCATTCACAGATTTTGTGTGTGCTTTAAAATGCCATGTTTAAACAGCTGTACCTGCAGAATTAAGCTGGATTATTTTACTTCCTCTTCATAACTGATGTCAAGCACATGTCTCAACCCATTTTTCAAAATAAAAATGTTTTAGTGTTAAACATTGTATAGTTGTATGATTGTGATAGTGATAATACGTTATGAACATTCCATTTGGTTAGTTTCAGATTCCGCATTGCAGGATCCTTACAACAATCTAATTTTAAACAAATTATTTTAAGCACAGTTGGGAAGTTGAGGTTTTGTGCATTTTTATATAATGTTATGCAATATTGCTATAGAATGGAAGGGAGAGGTCCATGGTATTTGTAGTTTTATTTACATTAAATGTCACAGTATGTAGTGAGATGAATGAACAACTTGTTACCCCAGGTGCTCCCTGGGTTACGCTGGGGTTACCTTCAGATAAACCTATCATAAGGCAACAATGCGTTTCAATGCAGTATGCCTAACCCAACAAACATCAAAGCCTAGTCTATCTTAGGCATGCTTAAACACTTAAATTAGCCTACAGTTGAGCAAAATGATTATCACAAAGCCTATTTATAATTCAGTGTTGAAAAATGTATTGAAAGTGAAAAATAGAATGGAATTAGAATATGCATCATAAAGTTGAAATATCATAACATGGACCATTGTAACCTGGGGAGTGTCTGTACACGTAAGTCTTCCCTGTACTGAAGTGTTTTCGATGACCGTTTGAGTGAAATATTTGCTGCTGAAACCATTTTGTTTCCCAGTACTATCCCCTGTTTTAGCTGTTTGCAATTTGTCATATCTGACTGCTGGAAATATGCCAGGAATACTGTGTTTGTTCTGCACATTTATCCCAGTCTGCTTCTGTTCTTACATGCTGAATTGCATTGAATCAGAAGAGTACAGTACGTACATAAGCTGATACCATGACCTGATTCATGCAATGCAAATTTGTTCCTCTGCTCTGGAACTCCGGAGAATCACAATCAGATAATTAGCGTCTGTGTAATAAATGGGACTCTTGTCTCTGCAGTGTATTTGTTCACAGCTCTTGATTTCAATTGAAAACTTGGGGATGGAATAGCTTGACTCTATAAATGCCTCACAACTGGCTTCTTTGAGGTTTTAAGTCTTTCTGTTGTGATCAAAACAACTTCCTGGTTGTATCTGTGCATTTGGATTTTCCGGGTGTTTTAAATCCAGTAATCCACGATTAGTTCCTTTTTCATTCCTCCATCCATCTTCTATACTGCTCTTTCAACATGGTCACAAAATGTTCTATTTCTGACAAAGAATATACAGTGTAATACACAACAATTTTGACATTTTTTAAAAAGGTCCTATAAACTGGTACAGGTGCACTTCACCTGTAAACTAAGGATAGCCATGCACCTTAGTGCATTTCCCCAGTTTTAGAATGTATAAGGTAATTTAAGCTAGTATGAACTAATAGATAAGGTATGGAACTGTGTATCAGTTGAACAGATTTCCATGCATTTTTGGTTACATTATGTTCAGCAAGGAGAGTTGGAAATAAAGTCAATGTATCTTTATTGTCGTCTTTAGCTGTATGATTCTTGGATCACACACAGATAAAATATCGATCTCATTGATAAGAAGTAGAATATAAATGGAGAAAAAAGTAAAAATATAATATAAACATGACATGATAGAAGACAATAAAATCTAGTCATGGACACAAGACATGGGAATAGAAATACAGTTAAGCGCCTCAGATAGGAAAGATTATGCAAATGAGCAGGAATAAGCAATAAATTGGTTAAATAGATTTTGGTTTCAGTGTTATGGTTCAAGTCAAGAGTTGTCATAGGTATACAATGACATCCAGCCATTCCAAATAATAGCAGAGAAGGGTATTTTAAAAAGTGATATAAAACTCGTTATGAAACAAAATACCTACAAATTTGCTTAACATTATGGGTTTTTAAAGCTTTACCAGTAAGTCAAAAGCAAACGATTGAGCTTCAGAATGTCTCACCACTCATTTGAGAAGCTTCATAAGTTTATCTGAATGGGGGGGTTATACCCTAGATCCTCTTGATCACATGACAGTCATGTGAGGGTTGTTCAACTCTAGATGTGTGAATGGGTATGAAACTCCTGT
>JAODJW010000127.1:7334947-7347446 GCA_026777045.1 Hyperopisus bebe | reverse complement strand
CTCCAAAAAGGGTGGGTATTCTGAACTGCCATTTGGCGCATAAGCGCAAACAACAGTCAGGACCCATCCCCCCACCCAAAGGCGAAGGGAGGCTACCCTCTCATCCACCGCAGTAAACCCCAATGTACAGATGCCCAGCCAGGGGGCAATAAGTATGCCCACCCTCCTCGGCGCCTCTCTCCATGAGCAACTCCAGAGTGGAAGAAGGTCCAACCCCCCTCAAGGAGACTGTTTCCAGAGCCCAAGCCGTGCATCGAGGTGAGCCCTACTATATCTAGTCAGAACCTCACAATCTTGCGGACTAGCTCAGGCTCCTTCCCCACCAGAGAGGTGACATTCCATTTCCCTAGAGCTAGCTTCTACAGCTGAGGATCGGACCGCCAAGGTCCCCGCCTTCGGCCACTGCCCAACTCACACTGCACCTGACCCCTTTGGCCCCTCCTACAGGTGGTGAGCCCATTGGAGGGGGGACCCACCTGCCTCCTTCAGGCTGTGCCGACCAGGCCCCATGCGCTTGCCATCGAGCCCCACCCCCAGGCCTGGCTCCTGGGTGGGGGGCGGTGACCTGTGTCCTGACGAGGGAAAACGTAAATCAATGTTTTTACTCATCATGAGGGGTCTGATGAGCCGCACTTAATCTGGTTCCTCACCCAGGACCTGTTTGTCTTGGGTGACCCTACCAGGGGCATAAAGCCCTGGGCAACTTAGCTCCTGGGATCATTGGAACCCCTCCACCATGATAAGGTGTTGGCTCCAGGAGAGGTATACATTATTTTTGTTGTAATGTGTTATTATTATTACTTCTTCTTTAAGGTGTCTTGTAGAATCTTGTGAAAACACGTTGATTCCATTGGAACTATAAGAAATTCAACCTTTTTTGTGTACAGGCTGGAATATTAAAAGACATAATGAATTATATGGAATGCGTAATAATTAACATTTAAGTAAATGACAGTTACCGTTTTGCGCTCCCAAGCTTTTTTAGTGAATCTCGGTATGGCTTCGTCATTCTGTAAGTATACCTTGTACTTTCTTTTCTTTGTGTACATCATTTCTTCATGCCTTACCTGGACTACTCTGAGTGGACCTGAATTAGATGACGTGATACAGGGAGATTTTGGCACCTAGAATTTGAACTAGCCAATCAGTTGTTTGTTGGAAATCCTTCCGGAAGTTAGAACTCTGAAAAAGAATTCTGAAGAGATTTATAAAATTTATCTGCTGTTTCACAAAGAGCAACATTTGGAAAAATATAAAAACGAAACAGCAAAAAAAGTATGTAGTTTTTTTTTTTATTTTGATAGCGAGGGTTCAAGGTTGTTAGTAACTATGCTGATTTGTACATACACGCTTCGTACACAGTCAAGTGCCGTTCATGTGAATATATGTGGAGAAGAAAAGACACTGTGGTTAGAATATTTTTTAAATAGTAAATATTTCAACCCCTGTTAACATTTATTAAATTCCATTCATATTTGTGCCATTATACACTGTCAGTGTTTGTAAGGTGTTGGTTTGAGAAATTTTATCTAATTTGTCATAATCAAACAACAGACTTTTACATATGCAGATGACCTCGTGTCATTTGAGTGTTGTGCTATTTGCTCTACTTGTTTAATCCAATTGCTGAAATTATATTTACTTCTTTTGGACCGAATCTCTGTATATAGTGAACATGGATGCAGTGAAAACAAAGAGTACCAGGAAAGGCAAGGTTGGTAAAATGCTTATCCTGATAAAGGAAATTGTGGTTATAACCATTTAAAGCTGAAAATATTTAAAGGGGAACAATGTGAAGAATATCAAAATTCAGCAATACTTTGTCTTGTGTTTAGAAGTTTCCGTCTCTTTTTGTACTAACGTTCCATATAAAGAGTCTACAAATGCTGTGCTGCGTCCAAACCCAAGAATAAGTTGTAAGGTATTGAAAGAAATGTAGTACTTATTTCTCAAGCTACAAGGTTCTTAGAAAATAATTGAAAGTGAATGGATTCTGATGCCAAAGGAAAATGACAGCCTTTCATTTTTTCATGGCTGGTTTTCTAAAGCTTTATCAAATCCAGTCCAATTTATTCAGCCAATTGGCAAGTGGTGTATGGTATGTTTTTGTCTCAACAGAGTTGTCAAATGTGGTGAAGACGCTGAAGGATTTGGTAGAAGCAGTTAAGACTTGCCTTTACCATCACCCTCATTGTCATGAGAGGTAAGGTGCAGACCGGGAAAGCAGGCAAAAGAGAAACGAACTGAGATAAAAGGGATTTAATATGGAAACACGGAGGGCAGACGAAAACAGAATCACCATAACAGCACGTAGCACTACAATGACAGAACTAGGGAAACAAACTCTGACGTGGAGTTAAATACACTGAACTAACAAAGACAACTCGAAACAGCTGGTAAACATTAGGAATCCACATAAGGTTAATGAGGGGGGCGTGGCACAGGAGGATACGCACGATCGGGGTGTGACACTCATTGAGTTGATCTTCCAGTGATGTTCAGCCTTCAGCAGTGGTTTCAAGACCAGCAGAAATGGTATACAGGATGCCTACAGGTCAGGACTAAACAAATTTCCAGGAAGCTAGATGAAATTTTTATGGAAGCCCATTTCAACCATGTGAAGAAAAAAAAAACAAGTGATAATAATTAGAAATGTTCTCGTTTTTGACATTGTATCTCATAATAATGAAAAACTTTCTTCTTATTACGACTTAGTATGTCATTATTATGAGATACTTTCTCATTATTATGACTTAATGCCTTAATAAAACCAAATTGTATGTTGAATTGTTTGGACAGGTAAACATAGCTGGAGGACTGATGATTCTAAAAAGAACTTTTGATCGACTTTTAAGAGTTGGCGGTTGTACTTTTTGGAAGAGAGACCTTAGCAATGTCAAGCCTTACTGGACAGAAGACGAGCAAAACCCCTTTGGATTCTGAAAAGGTCAATGCACTCATTGGTATGTTGGTACATTTTAAAACAAAGCTTTATGTTATCAATACCCAATAAATTACTATGCTTATAATATGCTTATTGTCCATCCAAGTAATGTCAGTTTAATGTGCATTTTATTAGGATTTGCTTATATGCCTTTTCTAAATCAGACAGTACATTTAGAACTTATCAACTGATCCATTATTAAAATCATTTAGCTTACTTTATAAACCTTGACAGTATTTTTTTCAACATTAATTGTCGCTGTTTAATTCTGTATCATTTACCATGATGTTTCCAAATGCAGTGATAACACAGTTTCCAGGTACATCACCATCAGAAATCAGGATGATCCTAAGAAGGAAGTGCAACAATGAAGCATACTCAAGGAGAGCTCAGGAAAGTGTTATGGAGAATCCTGGTGCTGGTACAGACAATTATTTGACAGAGTAACTGGACAAGACACAACATCTGACAGAGAAGAAACAAAGACATTGACTGAAAGACAACCTAAATAAAGACTAAGTGAAGTAAAAAGACAAAGAGGTGGTTCTTGAAGTTCCAAACAGGAAGTATCTTGGTTGAATTCCATTTGGTGTTAATTTAATGACAGGTAATTGATGTCATGTTTGTTTCATAGTATTCATTTGAAATCACTTGCACTCATGTGAGTGTTTACTGTTCTAAAATCTTTTGATATCAAATCTTATTGGTTGTTTGGTTTTTGTTATTTTTGATACTTAAGCCTATGTCAATTTCAGAGATATAATTGTAAGTGCATAATAAATATGTAAAAAATATATATTTTTTAAATATTCAAAGCATTGTTTTTTGTTTCATGTCTGTTCTTGCAATGGATTTTCTGGGCTGGTAACTGATGTGAGTGCTGGTAAAAAATTGCCAGTAATATGCAAACATGCAGCAGTTAGTTGATATGTGTGCATTCAAAAGACATAAAGAATTTTAGTACATTAGAGCATGTCAATTTCATACAGCTTAGAGAACACTTTATAGATATTTCAAATATATTAAGTTGACTGTCAGCATTAATTAAATGTACATTTGAGTTGTATTAAGATATTTTTAATTTCATAAAAGTATACTTAAAGTACCATATTTAGTGTGAATATTTTATGGGATAATTACAATTTAAATAGAAGTTCACTTGTAGTTAAATTCTAATCTAAATGATATAGCACTAAATTATATACATGCTTGTGAATACATTTAAATTACATTTCAAGTGTATTCATTCTCTTTTCAATCCGTTATGTTTGTAATGCTACTAAATTACAACTTTAGATGGGCAAAAAAGCACGCAGAAGTAGCACTTAATGTGTTTTTAATTAATTTAATTAGTAATTAATTGTAATTTAAATGCATTTAAGTTGTAATAAGACATCCCAAAATAATACCCTTTCTTAAAAGCATGCTTTTTGTGCTAAATATACTTCTAAAACATACACTTAAGTACACTTTTTTTCCACAAGGGACAGCTTAATAGGTAAACAAAGAACTAACAAACTAGGGAAAACAGAAAACCAGTAATTAAACAAGACAGGTAAGGCTGGTTCCAGGTCAGCCTCAAACCCATGACTGGAAGGGTCTCAGTCTCTAAGCCACATGCTCAGGTGTCCAGCTATGCGGTGGTTCAGGTGAAAAAGAAAAACAGAACAGGATGAAAAACAGGGAGGAAAAAGGTAGAATGACCAACGACGCCTGCTGGTCAAAACTGGGAAGAGACATGAAGGGCAGAGTTAGACAACATTGACCCTGACATAGATATTATGGTAATCCACTGTCTTTGCTGACCTCTTTAATCAGAGTCTGAGCCAATGCACAGTACCTGCCTGCTTTAAATCCTTCTAAAAATCCAAAAATCTCCTGCCAGAATAATTATAGCCCAGTAGCCCAGACTTCTATGGTTAGGCAGTTCTTTGAGAAAATCACCCAACAGTTTTTCAAAACAAATACCGAAGTTCTCCAAGACCCTCTAGTTTGCATACAGATCAAATAGATCTGTTGCCAATGCCATCAACATGACCATGCAATACATTCAGGAACACCTGGACTGCCAGACTAATGTTTGGATTCTATTTGTGGACTTCAGCTCTGATCTATTATTTGAGAAACTCTCAAAGTCCAGCAATCCCTCTGCTACTGGATTCAAAACTTCTCTCTGCTACTGGATCCATGACAGCCAAACCCCATCTTCTTCGGTACTGGTGCTCCACAACTCCTTGTACACCAGCGACTGCACTTCACAAAGCGACTTTGTGATGCACTTGAACCATACAAATAAGGCATTTTGTTCTTAATGTGACCTATAACCTGTACAGTTCAATTGAAAAATAAACAAATCTGTTACAGGCAAAAATATAGAAAATAAAAATCATACAGTAAGCTACTTGCATAAGTGTGCACACCCTTAAACTAATAATTAGTTGAAGTACCTTTTGATTTATTTACAGCATTCATTCATTTTGTGTAGGAGTGTATCAGCATACCACATCTCAACTTGGTAATATTTGCCCGCTCTTCCTTGCAAATATGCTCCAAATCTGTCGGATTGTGAGGGCATCTCTTCTGCATAGCCCTCTTCAGGTCACCCTGCAACTTTAATTTTCCTCTGGTGAAGCCATTAGTTTATTGATATGCATGTATGCTTAGGGTCATTGTCATGCTGAAAAGCGAAATTCCTCTTTAACTTCAACTTCTAGCAGACACCTAAAGGTTTTGGGCTAAAATTGATTGATATTTGCAGTTGTTCGTAAGTCCCCAAAGCATGATGCTGCCGCCACCGTGCTTCACCGTGGGTATGGTGCACTTTTGGTGATGCGCAGTGTTGTTTTTGCCCCAAACATACCTTTTGGAATTGTACACAAAAAGTTCAACTTTGGTTTTATCAGACCATAACACATTTTCCCACATGCTTTTGGAAGACATGATGTATTTTTTTTGCAAAATTGGGCTGGGCCTGGATGTTTTTCTTTGGAAGAAAAGACTTCCATCTTGTGACCCGACCCTATAGTTCAGAAATATGGAGAATACAAGAGATTATTGTCACATGTTATACACAACCAGTACTTGCCAGAATTTCCTGCAGCTCCTCCAGTGTTGCTGTAGGTGTCTTGGCAGCCTCCTTGACCAGTTTTCATCTTGTCTTGTCATCAAATTTAGAGGGATGTCCAGTTCTTGGCAACATCACTGTTGTCCCATATTTTCTCCACTTCTTCATGACTGTCTTCACTATGTTCTATGGTATATGAAATGCCGTGGAATTTTTTTTGTACCCTGCTCCTGACTGATAGCTTTCAACAAGGAGATCCCTTTGATGTTTTATAAGCTCTCTGCAAACCATGGCTTTTACTGTAGGATGCTACTGAGTAAATGTTAGGAAAATCCTTCTAGGGCAGCTGAACTTTGGGGTTAATCAGAGTCACTTTAATTGATGACAGGTGTGTACCCAAAATGACCAAATGCTGTAATTAAATAAAAAGGTGCTTCAACGAAGTATTACTGTAGTTTAAGGGTGTGCACACTTATGCAACCAGCTTATTGTACATTTTTTATTTTTTATATTTCCCCCCTAACTGTTTTTCAATTGAACTGGACAGGTTATAGGTCACATGAGAGGTGGGAAATTTTTTTTAATGATTTATTGTGGTCTCGTTTTTTTACATCATAAAAACCTGGCATTTTAAGAGGGGTGTGTACACTTTTTATATCGACTGCATTTATTGTTTTGTGCATCTGGATATTTTTTGTCTTTACAGTATGTTTAAACTGTATACCTGTGCCGCCAAGAAAACACATTTATGAACATGGCAAATATTAGCATTCTGAAAATAATTCAGAGAGGATAGTGGGTGGTTGGATAGGACATTTTTCAAATCAAAATGTGTATACAGGAATCTAAACCAAAAATAAGCATGTTACAAATTATTTTGTTCTACAGCGTCAACTGACTCAAGTATGACCTCATAATTTAGGGTTTTTTGCGAATGACATCATACCCCGCCTATTCAAACCACACCTGCGTCGTCAAATTGCACTAATTTCCGGCGTATTACGTCGACCACACTTGTCGCTGACCTGATCCAATCAGACGTCGTAAATCAAAATATATGTAAAATAGTCTTGCGTATCAACATTTCCACGCCCACTTGTTGTTTTGGTCACGCCCATTTCCTTTTCCAAAAACCATCGGGCGGACAATACCGACGCCTATTTTTCCTTATATAGATAATAACGCCATTTTCTAGGCGTTTTCTGCAGTAATGCGCCGTCCCCTTCCTATACCTTACGCAACAAATCCCCGCCTATCCTCTCTGCCTGTTATCTTTACAGCTCCCCCCACTTTGAGGTAGCAGCCATTTTGATTTGGTCTCCTTTGGGCTCTGGTGGTCTGTAAACCAATTGGTGCACGCTGAAACGGTGAAGCCACGGCGGCGAGCTGTGTCGTCGGGTCCCGTCTTCCTGCTGCGCGTCCTCGCTGCTTTGTGTATCGCTGCCAGCTGGTATTTTAAACGGGAACTTTCTGGCAAATGAAGTCAGAGCGCACTCCCTGAAAAGCCGCGACAGATAGCTGCCGCAGGAAGGTAAGACGACTATCATTTGGTGACATTATTTGATGAAACCGGTGTATCTTGGGGAGAATAATTAAAAAAATACTTTTATTACCGGTACCCGTTCCGTGACACGGGTCGCCTTTGGCCACAGTTCGCGGAGATTGCCAGGGACACAAGTTAGTTTAGATGAATTCATTTGTCATTAGTTTACGCAGATATTTTCGGAGGTAGGTTGATGTTACTAGCCTTTCAAGTCACTTGTAGCTGTACTAGCTGGTATTATGGTACTATCTTTGTTTTAAGTGTTTTTTAATGACGTCAACTACCTGTACTGAGGACAGATTCGTATTGTGAAGTAGTTGGCTACCCTTTTTTGTCAATCGAATAAAAAAAATCTAACAAGCTAGTTAATCGCCCTTTATGAAAGCGGTAAAGTTGTCATTCTGTTCCCAGTAAAAATAACTAAACTATCTGTTTGGAAGCACATGTTGTTGGGTAACTGATTAAATGACTTGATCCAGCTCTTCGTGTATCTCTTGGAAGCTGACTGGTACTTAACTGAAGTATTGTGAGTTTTATCTGTCGTTGTACTAAAGGTTTACCGTTGGCTTTTGGCCGCATATCGTCTTAAATTGTACGTATTGAATTCACGTGACTAGTCTGATGGTAACCAATCAAATCCCTACATTTTCTTCAGCAGCCAATCATGTTTATCGGCTTTGTAAGGGTCAACCAATAAGAATAGCTAAAACGGTAGTCTTTAAACACTGAGCTGATGGACGACTTTTTTTTATTGTAATACGGTATATCGCGGTGTTATGAAATGTTGCCGACAAAATTAAACGCCCCCATCCGGTTCAGCGAAATTTGGGGGATCCCCTCCTCCACTCTGCAAATCGTATTGTCCAGGACTCCCTATTGCTCTACGAATTTTAATCCATTATAATTATAATTTTCGGGGGCAAAATCCTTTTTATGGTACCCCTCCTTCCGGTACACTTTTGCGCTCACGTGCTGCTGTTAAGGCCAGTTACTTCACTTTTTCATATGCGCTTTCGTGCTGCGGACGGGCGTGACAGGGGCAGCTTGTGTTCATACTACATTTGGCTGCGGATGGTCATGGCCAGTGCATGCATACAGCAGTAATATTCCACCAGACCAGGAGAGGGCAGATGTATTTCAACAAACACAAATACAAGCAGCGTAGTGATATGGGTAAGTTTTTTTTTTTTTTTTTTCTCCAACAGTTTTATTAGTGTAGGCTTGGGCGGTACTTCGGTTTTACGCCATACTGTAGTATGTTGAAATCCTTACAATAAAATTAGCTGGGACCTCCCCCTGCTCAGCAAATTTTATCACCAAGATTTCAAAATGCCTGAATGGTGCAGCTTTTTAAAATACCGTACACCTCAGTCTAATGTCTGCACATTATGAAAAATTGACGAGCCTTCGACCTTGAATGCCTCATAACTTGACCAACTCAGACATCGAATGGATCTGTCAATTTTTTTGACGTACCTTAACCAAAATCTTGGAACTAAAAATTGTTCAGCTCCAGTTTGGACCTCGAATAGGTTAGTGAAGAAAAATCTAGTCACATTTCAACCAAAAACTTGGAACGTGACAAAAAACAGACCTGCTAAAACTTTTACGAATGGAGTTGCTTCTCCCTTCCAAACAATAACCCATTCGTCCCTCCTCCCCTTATTTCACGTTTATGGCTTTTGTATGTGTGTTTTTTTATGTGTGTATTTTATTTAATATTGATTGTTAATGCTTTTTATCATTAGTTAGGTAGATGGATAGGTTTAAGTAGGCAATCATTTGGGGGTCTGGAACGGATTAAATTCATTTTCAGTATTTCTTGTGGGGAAATTTGACTTCGATCTCTGGAACAAATTAAGTTCATGTTCCGAGGTACCACTGTATGTGGGAACCTTTGATCCGAACAACAACTATTCTTCTTCTGCCCTTTTGTCATTGACCTGTGATAGTCCACGCTGCCACCTACTGGGAATACCTAATACTTTATTTTGCGCATGTGTGTTTGAGAACGGATGTGCACGGTTTCCGATAGACATAAAAATCTAGGCTACACGTTAGGGCTGTAACTAACGACTATTTTGATAGTCGACTAGTCATCGACTATTAAAACGATTAGCCGACTAATCGGATTATGAACTGCATAATTATAAAACGGCTTCTATTTAGCTACCAGCTTTTACATTTAGCATGAGGTTATTGTTCAACTTGAATGCCGCAAAAACACGTAAAATGGGAAAGAGCTGTCGTGTGATTGACAGAAATAGATTTTATGTCAATCGCACATAAATAGCTCCTATTTCATGTTAAATCTATCTTTTTAGAGATTGCCAAAAACTAAATAAGTAAGTATAGGACGTGGATTGGTCACACATGACCGATACCCAATCAGTCAAATTGGTCTGGATCGGCGCCAATACCGATCCGAATTTCTTATACAACCTTTTGTTATAATCAGGGCTGCATATAACTGGTACGCAAGTATGCATTCAACTTTAAAAGTGATACGTGCGGTAATAAATTGCTGTGACAGTGCAAATGCACACATATTTTATGTGCATTTGCGCTATGACAAGAAATTATCATGCATTTTAACCTGTATATGCTAATTTGTACTTTATTTGCGGTATAGGGGTTAAAATGCACGGTAGTTTCTTGTCATATCAGCTATTTATATAGCCTATGTTTACAAATAAAAACTCATTTTAAAGCAGGCTGAGAAATCCCAAGATCCCGACCCAAAATACGGGAAATTTAGAGCAGCTTCCCATTGCCATTCCTCTGTTAACAGCAAGAAAATGGACTTCAAAACTGCTGTTATTTATTTATTTTTAACGGCGCATAAGCTCTCGCAAGTACTTGCGACTTCGGAGCCACTGTCCTGAGTCTTGAGCTTCAGAGTTTTGGCTTCTTTATCTATTTAAGCAATTGGTTTTCTCCACTGTTTTCCGACCTTTTTTAGCTACTATTATCGAATGAGACACTTCATGACAGACCACTGACTTCCAAACATAAATACGTTCTATTCCGATCTTTTTTGAAAATGTAAAATATTCTACTACTAGCCTAATATTATGCCTTATTATTATTATTATTATTATTATTATTATTATTATTATTATTATTGTTATTAGATACGCCAGGCAACAAGAAGCCCGTGCCATTCACCCTTTTGCAGATTTCGCCTTTGCTTTGGGACATTAAAAGTCTTTGAGACTGATCGGAATCAGATCAGAACTGAAAAAATGTGGATCGGCCCATCCCTGCTAGTAAATACAAATAAAAAACTCTATGCCCAATTTGTGGGCTGCTAGAGGGACACATAAAGTACTGTTCCACCTCGTTTATACATCATGTTTTAAGCTTTCTTGAGGCATTTTGCAGTTCAATTTGAATATCTTCCAAGTGAGGATAAGCAAGTGGTGAATGCTTAAAATATCCCGCGGTGTTTCTCCCACTGGCCACAGTGTCACTTTGTAGCAATAGCAGCCCTTCATGTATCACATGCTGCAGCGAGTGCACCAAGTAGTTCAAACCAGCAACTCCCAAATCATGCATTTTTTTTTTTCAGATAACTCTCATTGTGATTTTAAGCACTACTCCTACCTCTCAAAGATTGTTTTTGCAAAGATTGCAAACACTGCTATTAGTTGCTGATAAAAGCATAAAATACTTAGATTGTCAGCCCCTTATCTGATGTTCTTATGCTCCCTCTACCTCGAAGGGTATGCACATGACATCACAGCAGGCGGAAGTCACTGCGCTCTCACTGAGTAGCAAAAAGCTGAGTAGCACCATCAGCATTCAGCTTGAATGTGGTAAAAATCACATCTGAAATGGGAAAGCTATTTCATGTTAAATCTATCTTTTTAGAGACTGCCAAAGTCTAAATAAACCATTGGATCTAAATATCGGATTGGTGCACCTCAATTTTACTAGTTTTGTAATATTATTGTTTAGGACTCTGAGGTAGGTAGCTAGCTAGATAAGTAAATGGTAAGATAGGCAACTGTCCAAAATTTCAGGCTTAGGGCCGGGATATACTTAATGTGATGAGTGGGTGGAACTGGACCGTGTGTTTGCCTGGGGTAGGGCTGCACGATTTGGGGAAAATATCGAATTGCGATTACGGTTTGATTTGCGATTTAATTTTTTTATGTCAAGCTTCAGTTCAGTATTCAGTGTGTAGTAATTTTGAAACATCTGACGCAGCATGATCGATACCATCTATTAACTGGTCTATATTCTGATGCAAGTATGAGAATTTAAAGATGTCAAGTTAGTGGTGTGTCAAGTTAAATAAAGTAATAATGAAAACAATTGCAGCAAAAAGAAAAATAGTGATCTTGCAGGTAACGCTTATTACCCTTCTAATAACACTAGAACTGCCTTTTCCCACGCCAATGAACAAGCAAGAACTACTTCGTTGTATGCAGCCCTTTTGTTTGCGCTATTATGTTGTTAGCTGCTGTTATTAACACTAATAACACTCAAAGAGTGGCTGTTCTGTTCTGAAACCATAAAGCTGGAAATTTTTAAATGCAGTATGCATTTTATAAAATGTTGAATAAATAGAAGTTGTTTATTGGTGATTTCATGTTGGTCGAAGTTTCTGCTTTTTAACAACTGTATACGGTTATTTTCTATACAAATCAATTCAGGTGAAACAAAATGTATGTATTCATGGTAGCAAACTTTTTCAGACTCATGCAAGAGATATTACGGCCAATCTATATTCCATTCTGATCTTGAAATTAGCTGCATCAAAAACGTTACGGCATTTTGCAAACCCTACAGACTATTTACAAGGTAATAAAACTTACATACATGTAAATGTGTGCAGAACAGAGAACAGAAAATCTCACTCCATGCATGCAGCTGACCAAAGTTGCTAACCCTGCATTTTATTTTAAATGAGAAGTAAAATGCAGTTTTCGACTGAAGCAGC
>JAODJW010000127.1:7301270-7312220 GCA_026777045.1 Hyperopisus bebe | reverse complement strand
CCACACCCCTAAATGCATTGAAGCAACTGCCATGTGATTGGTTGATTAGATAATTGCATTAATGAGAAATTGAACAGCTGTTCCTAATAATCCTTTAGGTGAGTGTATATATTTGTGTAATTAATACTGCTAGATTCACCAAATGTTGGTCAAGTGCAGTATTGCAGAAGTGAACACTTGCCTATAGTTCTGCCTGCTGATACTGTGCTGAGTTTTACATAAATGTGTTGTGACTCCATCAAGGGCTGTTTAATAAGTTACCCAAGCAACGAGAAGAGACATTTATACATGTTTTATCTTCACATATTAAAACCAGCATAAACATTTAAGTAAGGTATCACAAGGGAGGCCTTTCTTAGCTGTGCTCATCATTCAAATCAACAGAAAATGTTATGAGTCATTCTATCAAATCACACAGTTTGAGAAAACTTTTCCAGGTCACTTTCATAGATTCCCCTGACAAAAAAATCACAACCACTCCTATACCAAAAGCGTATGGAGAAATTACAAATATTAGGTCTGTATCTCTAATAGTTTTAAAACTACAGACCTTTGAAATTTTAATTAAATTTTATGCATTTTGCTGAATGAATCTTTTGGCCCAACTCCCGGCATTCATAGCTCCTTTGATATGACATGTACAGCTTTGAAACTTTGTGACTAGGATTAACTTTTTTTCTGCAGAATTCAAAAATGTAAATCAGTTTAGGTGTATCTTGAGTACTTTTCTTCCTACATAGCTTGGAAAATGGCCAAAAAATCAACACATGATTTGGTTTTAATCACATTTGAGAAAGTTATCTATGTTAGATAAAGCTCTTAGAGTCTTTTCCTGTCATTTATATTAAGCCATATGTATGCAGTGATCGTATTTATTTCTGTTATGAGTGTCAGAATATGGTTTTGAAATTTTCAGATTTCCTCAGAATTGTCTATTTTTGTGTTTTCATTCGAACATGTGGGCAGTTAACTATCATTTTTATATTTTTACAGTTTATTCTTATATATCTGAAGATGATCTGACAAGAATGTGGTGTTTTTTCCTTCCTTCTGAATTGTCACATAGACAGTAAGAGGAACATGCTACCTCTTTATAATTTAATTCAAAACAGTGTTCAATTCAAAACACTTTAATCATCTATAATGCCATACATAGCATCCATACTGTATTATAATGGTTGGTATAACAATCAAGGATGCTTTGTAATGCATTATGAAGGTATCTATATTGCATTATACATGATAGTTTGATTGGAGCTTATGAAGAATTATAAATCAACACTATAATGCCCAGTGACCGTCAATCAAAGATGCTGTAATGCTTTATTGATTCTTATACTGACCATTATAATGCGTTACGGATGCTTTGTAATGTGTTATGAAGGTACTTATAATGCATTATACTGTAGATGAGCGTTTCAAGTAAAGTGTTACCCAAGTTAGACATTTTTATGATTGTCAAAAACATGTCAAAGCATTACTACCTTTGTAAATAGTATTACCATTACCATTGTAAATAGTATTCAGATTCTAATACTTTTATAGTGACTGCATTGAAGGTCGGCATTGAAATAATGACTGCTGTGACTGAGAATCTGAGTACTATTTACATAGTGGTCAGTATAAGAATTAAAAAAGCATACAGCATCTTCTAACTCTGTAGGCTTAATCTAGTGTTCTAGTATACTGTTTGAGTGAGAAGCTGTTGAAAGGGGCATCATTTTGAATTTTTAGCCATTTTCAGAGCCTTGTAGGGGGGAAAGTGCGTAAGATACATCTGATCTAATTTACATTTTTGAATTCTACGGAAAAAGTCCCTGTCACAAAGTTTCAAAGCTGTACATGCTGTATCAAAAGAGCTTTGAATGTCGGAAGTTGGGTGAAATGGGTCTTTCTGGAACATATTTTTGCATTATGCAGTATTTACAAGATGCAATATTTGGAATTTCTACATAAGTTTGGTATAGGACCGCGTGTGATTTTTTTTTTCTGGGGAATCTGGGACCTTCTGGGTGATTCATTGCAGAATGACCTTTACATAAATTGAGAAATTTGCTAGATTCTGATAATGTAGAAAACCGTAAGATTGTAAAATTGGAATGTAAAGGAAATGTATACTTTTGGAAGTTTAATATACACGTTACTGTGTTATACTGACAAGCCTCCATTTTAGAGAAGGGGACGCAGCCACACTCACTGCTGCATTTAATATGGAGTAGCATGGAAGGCGCCAAATGTCTGACTAGAGAGGAATGTTGTATTATGCCTCTTGAATGTCAATCCAAATTACATTTTTATTGATTGTCCCATCCATTTATTTTTATTATTATAGCATTGAATGCATTGGATCTGCAAGCTTTTCGTCAAGCTCATTATTATGGGTAGCAGTTGTGGCAGAAGCTGGGGGGGGGGGTGGATTGGTACCATCTGATTATAAAAGAGGATGCTGTGCCAATTTAGTGGTTAGCATTGTAGCATCATGCTTCACTTAGCGGGTAGCACTGCAGTGTGTGTGGAGTTTATATGTTCCCCTGTGCATACCATGTTTCCACCAAGTACTTTCACAGTCCAAAGACATGCCATTAGGTGAAATAACTAAGCTGACTAGTGTGCTCTCTTCACACATAAACGTTTGACGACTAATCAGATGTGGGTGAGACCATGGGGTGAGAGGTCAAGGAGCAGGAGTCTAGAAGGAACCATTTCAATTTCAAAAACTGAAGTGACAGCTAATTTTTCTTGGTAGATTCTGTGTCCAGTGGAAGGCAGTTCACTTCAGTAATGTTCCCTGTAACAGTGCATGCGGCCAATATGAAGGGAAGTAACTAGTAAAAAATGGTTAACCACTGAAAAGTCTCGATGGTGTATGTAATTTTTCCTACACATTATTTTTCAGCTGTTCTTTCTGAAGTAAGATGCTTATTTTCTATTTTATAAGCTGACAGCTTACATGGGTGTCAAAGCCCTGGTTTTAGTCTAGCTTGTGGAGAGCTTTGGGTGCGCTGACTGAATAGGCTTTGGTCGTGAGAAAAAGGATCCATTGCATACCTCATTTGTTTCTGAGGTAAACTGAAGACTGGAGAGTAGATACCAACGACTGTGTATTCCAGAAGTTTAAAAATCTTTTAAATGTGTCTACTTCAATTTCTCACTCAGATTTTTGGCCTAAGTTATTTATCTTAATGAACTCCTGTTTTCTTCTGTGTTTGGGAAATGTTATACCCCTGCTGCCGAATTTATTAGAAAATTAAAATTCAGCCAGTAGGAGAAAAAAAGGCGAACTCTCTCTTTATTGCCTATCCTAAGGGAACCGTTTGGCTGGTATAGCATGTCTCTTGGAGGTTTTCACTCTTGGCTTGCCTTAAATAGGTCACTGCGGCATGAGATTAACATGCAGACTTTCAGGGTTCTGCTACAGAGTGGTGTGGTCTTTATGGGGTCTGTCTCACTTTCAATCAGCGGAGGTGGGAAATCTAATGCTCACAAAGAAGGGGCCTGGGAGGACAACATCTCAGAGATGGACGCCTTCAAAAGAAAATTCAAGTATTAAGAATAGCTATCAGAACAGGTGGCTGAGTCTATGAAATTAGTACCACTTCTGAACAAATGAGAATATACAGGGTGCCTCAAAAGATACATCCATATTCACCATAAAAATTTCTTGTAAATTAAAAGATTAGAGAATATCTAATTGTATACTCACTTATTATACTCATTAGCTTGGTGTTCAATATCATAAACAGAAATGATTTGATGGTTTTCTTCTCCCCTTTTGCCTCCAGGAAGTCCATGCTTGCAGTGTGTTAGGGTCCTTTTCATTTCCTGACAAATCACATGCACAGCAATGAATTTAGGTTTCTCCTCCCTCCACTGTTTTATTGCAGGAGTAGTTAAGAATTACATCCCACCTCTACTAGAAGGTCTTTGAGTCTCCTGCAAATCAACACTAGCTTCCTGACACCCAGGGATGATGTGCAATGTCCCAGAAATCTAGCGTTCCACTACTCAGCAACGGTAAAATTAACCAGCAAGTTTTACCCCTGAAACCCTTCACCATCCAGTCAGCATATATTTCACTGCTACTCCCTGTCACCTTTTTGGAATTTTAGAAATTTTTCTACCAGCACCCCACCCTGGAGGTCAAACTTTACTTTTGGCACCCAGGGATGCACAGTATTTCTGATACATATTTAAAAAACATATTTAAAATATGAAATTGTATTTTGTAATTTGTATGACTTCATAAAAATGATTATGCAATTTATATCAAAATACTTTGATGTTCAGGATTTTTGTATTTTGAAAAGGCAAGACATACTATTCTCATAATGCATGCATGATGGTGTCATGTTTGCGGAACGTTTGTGCATATATAAGGAGGAAATTTCGTTTTCCCCAGACATTTTAATGAATAGTCATTAGAGCCAATGGTTGATCACTTGTGTTGAACCAAAAGGCCAATTCCTGCTTAAAATTAAGATGATGCTTTAATTTTGTAACAAAATAAATTTTGATGTATTTTTGCTCCTCTGTGCTGGTACCCAACACCAGCACTAACTAGCCTGTGGGAGTTGTACTTACTCAAAAGGTTCAGAGGGCAAAAGAAAAAACTATTGGTTCAGAGAGATTACCAATCATAGTTGCTTGCACCAACCTCCTCTACAATCTGATTGATTACACAGGTCTACAAAAAAAAAAATTCAGGTGCCAAGGTTTTTTGGGGTATTTTGAGGGTGCTGAATTCAAAAATCCCATTACTTTTGCTGAATTGGTTCTAGTTTTTGAGGACATCCATGAAAATAATGCATTCCCCCAATGAAACTTGTGTGTGGTAACAAATGCAATAGCTTTTTGTCTTTTGACTCTTTAACAATGTCTTAGGTAATGAAATGAATGATGAAGCATTGAAGGAGAGTCTAAAAATAAAATTAGAGTTAAGTTCACATGTGCGTGTTTGGATGTTCATTTATTCCTGTTGTTACTGTGATGGTGAATATTTACCCAGAACACATCTGCCAAGTCCTTCCAAAGGAAGGGCATCATGGTATCACCTGTCTGGTATTTAGCCAGAAATAGTTGAAATGCTCATGATAGGGCCATGAAAAAATTTAGTTTAGACAGAAGAAGGGGATCCATTCGGGCTTCACAAATGCAGTCAAAAGAAGATGTCCCTGGGTTTTTCACCTATTTTGACTTCACCAGGTCCATATATTTCACAATAGAGGACCAGACTTCAAATGCTTGTTCGACAGCTGGCAAATTTTCAAGCCACCGATGGCCACAGAAAGGTAGAGGGAATATTGAGGATGATGTTGCAGCTGTGAAGTCCTCTCTTCTCGCTGGTGCAGAGTGGATAGAAAATGTAGTGCTTTGAGCATTTTCTCCACCATCCATACTTCAAAACCAGTCTTGAATGAGTTGTGAAGTGTATGTAGGCCACAACTTCCTACAATTACTAACTGTGTCCCAGCAAATTGCTCACCACAGTGTGAATGTAATTCATTGGACGTATAGGAGTGATGTCGGCTAACCGTTTGCAAAGCCCATAGCACTTTCACTTTCAGTGTGTTGGTTATGGAGAATGTACTGAAGGCATTGCTTGTCGTGGGATCCGTAGACACTGCCAAAGCGGGTGTAGGCCTATCTGTAGAGGTTGTACTTGCAGGACTGGCAAACAATTGAATGGGGACAGTTGTTGTCTGGCTGTCGACAAAATGCTTGTGCTTCTCTCCCCTGATATGTGAGTCAATGGCTTTAGAGCCCATTGTTGCCAGTTTGATGACTTTTTTACAAAGGTTGCATCGCACTTCATAGACATTAGTCGTCTTCTTCAACCATCCACAGTTTTTTTTTTAAGTATTGACATTACTAACAATTAATAACTAATTAATATTGTACTAATTAATCAAATCATACATAACTTTTTCCTGTCACTGTTAGATATTTTTAATTTGTTTTTTTTTTTTTTGTATGATGTTAGACTGTTTACTTACTAGTTGTAACTAAAATAACAATATTCTTGCAATTCTGAATGCTTTTCAAACATGTTGCGTTAATTAATTAATTTATTGATTGATTGATTAACTAACTATTAAATATCTCAGAAACTAGAGCCAATCTGGCAAAACCGAAGTCATATTCGTAATCAGCACCACAAACTTAATCTAAAGCCGTTCAGACATCGTTGGCACCAAAATCACTGTATGCCAGTGTTATTTCTCTGAACCATTCGGTTTTCCTTCCGCCCTCAGGACATTTTTGTGTAAGTAAAACTCCTATGTGCCATTCACTAGGCTTGGACAATAACTAATTTTTAATATTCTCCAGATCTTGTACTGCAGTACAAAGTATTTTTGCGAAATTGATGTCGTTAGGTACGATTACCCAGGGCTATACCCTTCCTATTTTTAAGCCTAGCCTGAGTATTTTCACATTGAAAAAGGGAGAAGGGAGGCATTATAGCAAATCAACATACAGACTGTGTAACAGTGCGGAACTTGACTTGCATTGTCCAAAGGATAGGGAAGTAATCATGTGCTACTCAGTGCACAGAAAAGTGGAAGTCACCCAGGTGAAAACCTCTGGTTTTAAAAACCTATCTAGCCTTCTTGGCTGTTTTAAGAAGAAAACTTGTTTGTAAAACATTCAGTGTGCATATTTAATTCAGTTCAAATAGACTAGCTGTATTAGGCGCTTTCACACAGAAAGGGCTGTCTGGGTCAAGAACTTTTATAACTCCTGGCCACTTTTGTGAGCCACTTTCATACTGCAACACAGGACTTTGTGCTAAATAAGTAATGGAGACACAAAAAGCTTGTAGGTTAAACTTTACACCTAATTCGAAACTACACCACTGAGTGAGAGAGAGATAAACTTGAACGAGATATTTATCTGATCATATATCCATTTATTCATTTTCTGTAGCACCCTGTCACCTAATGGGTTGACTGGCACTGATTACGCTGTTCTTAAGCCATGAAGTGATAAAAGATGCTTTTTGCTGCCAACTCATACCTGATTCATACTGTATATGGCAGGTTCTTCCCACTCCGACAACATACAAGGCTAGATTTCTCCTTCCTTTAGACTGAAACCCAAATCTCCTAGGACAGCGATTCTCGACCCATGGGTCACGACCCAAATTAGGGTCTCGGCGGGTTCTGGAAGGGCTGAGTTGGACATTTTAAAACTAGCAAGCTCCTATACTGTATATGCTAATCCACGATCAGATTTCCCAGAATTGGTCCTAGAATGAACCTATAAAAACGGGTCTTGGGTCTGCAACTGCTTAGCGCTAAATTAGTAAACATTCAACCAATCCAAGAAGCCAAGCCACAGACGCTTAATTTAAAATTCACTGGCGCATCCAGTCAGATTTGTGTGATAGGCATTGATTGGCATAAATTGCAGAGTGCACTGCACGCTTGGCCATAGCATTAATTTAGACCTATACAGTAAAATCCTGTTTCAGTGGACTCACTTATGACGGAATATCGTCTATAGCAGACGAGGTCCGCTGGTCCCGGCCGTGCACATTTAAGAACAATGCAGAAAAAGCATCGGATATAGCAGACGCGCATATAATGGATTTTTTCTTATAATGGACAAACAATTTGGTTCCCAGGGCTGCTTTTAGCTGTAGTTTTGTTCGGCTATAACGGACATGCAGGCTCCGCCTACAAGGCGCGTGGCATGCCGGTGATATCCAGCGCAGATACGTAGTTGGGATTATTAATAGTCACACATCCAATCAGGTAAAGTTGGATTACTACATGTACAATATAATGATCTATACCACAAGTGTGTCTGCTGGGGTGTGGCATGAGTAAATGGTGTCCTGTAGTTGTGTTCTGGCCATACAGCAACTCTGGATACAATGGACTTTGGATATAATGGACTTTTATGCCAAGTCCCTTGAAGTCCGTTATAACTGGATTTTACTATATTTGATAAAGGGTCGCAACAGAGCTGGCATGGTAAGATTGGGTTGTCATGCAAAAAGGTTGAGACCCACTGTCCTTGGAGATGTCGTCACTGAATTCATTACACACTTAATAAGACTTAATTAACCCAAATTTGGATAAATAAGTTTTAACACAGACTAACAACATGTCATAATGCTGCTAGCAAATAACCTTGGTTTATAAGTGTTAAAGGTGCAGTATTGTGCTTTTCAAATTTCCCCCTTTCCTTTAATATGTTATATAGATTTATGTGTATGTAAAAGTCTGCAAAGTCTTAGGGCCCAAAGCACATGCCAAAGGGAGTAACTCTCACCACAGAAACCACTCTTCTCTAATCTGCCTGAAACACCTCACTGGAGATTCAGATCACTAGGAAACCCTGATCCTGGAGTGCCAGTGTCCGGAAGGTTATAAATCCTATCAGGTTTCTGATGAACCACACCTCGTTTGGCAGGATAGAAAACCTTCTGGATACCAACACTCCAGGTCTACAGACTGCAAGACAAGGGTGGAACATGTAGGGCAAGCTGACAATCAGAGCACACTGGCCTCATCAGGGGTGGGACTTAAAGCTCTAACTGAGCAAAGAGTGAATAGAGATGGACAGTAAAGGAAAAGGTGTGTTTCTAGAACATTAATGCATGTAAATCTTTCTTGACCCCAAAAATGAAATTATGAACAGAGAAAATAAGCACAATAAGGCCCCTTTAATTCACCCCTACATCACGGATTGCTAAAGAATATTGTTTATAGGAAGATAACTAAAAATATTTTTTTTTCCTCATGATCTCTTTAAGAACACTGGTGAGGAATGGTTTGATATTTTTTATAAGGAAAACCACCCACTGGCCCAGTGATGGAATCCACTTGGGCAGCTGAAGGTAGTGAGTATGTAGGTTTCTCCTTGCACTTCTGAAAAATTGCATTGAACCTTAAAGCTTGAAGCAAATTAATATCCAAATAATTTTAATTTAGATATTTATTTATAGAGTCCTTAGAAATGATCACTATGTAACTTATAGGGGTATTTCGGGTACCTTACAGACTTTTAACTTGTTCATTCTGGACTTTGATGTTACACAGAAAAATTGCTCTAGCCAGTTATACAATATACAGAAACACAGTGTCATCTTGGTTCAGGGCTTGCAGTGCAGCTATAGACTGTGACAATGTCTGGTCAGCTCAGTTCAGGGACACCGACTGAGTGTGTCTCATTCAGCACAGAATCCGCAAGGTTATTATCAGCTTGTTTGGTCAGTTCAACTCAGGGACTGATGGAGTTCAATGTTTGACTGACGGAACTGAGAGGCTACAAGGTGATTTATCATGGTATGATATTATGGAGCTTATCACCTCCACTTTAACTGACCCACGTGATTAGTCAGAAAGCCAGTCGTTTGATCATAATGCCCAGTATTCCTGTACTAGTGCTCCAGTGTGTGCTAATCCTGGCCAGGAATTGCAGTAACATTGCTACCTAGGAATCAACCAGTGACAGTAATTATAGAAGATAATAAAACTCTGTGTAGAAATTTCACACACCAACTACAATTTAAAGTAGAGCGCAGAGATCTATCTAAAGTGACCACTTGAGTACAATACTATAACTCTACCAAAGAATGCCAAACAATACAAAGAGTAATACACACCCAGTAGAAGTATCTGTGAGAGAGATCTGATTACAGATTCCAAGCACACAATACTAAGCAGAGCTCTGGAGGCAGAGTAGTCCCACGGCTATGCTACGGATGCTCCTTAAATAACAAACTAAGTGAGAGAATCCAATTGAATAGGATGATAAACGGACCAATGACCAGGTGTAAAAATGTATTTAATTTCTGGGGAATATGGTAATAAAAATCCATCCATCTTCCAAATGCTTATTTCTTGTAAACAGCCAGATAATCAGTTGGAAAATTAACAACCAAGAGCACAGAGCCTTCTATACTTAATATCCTTATAATTATATAACTAAATGTTTTAGGACTTAAACCATTGCACCAGCAGTGTTGGTAGTAACACCTTACAAAGTAACAAGTTACTGTAATTAAAATACTTTTAGCGGTAATGAATAATGTAATTATTTTCAAATTAAATTACACAACTAAAACTAAAAACTAAAACACAATTAAAAGTACTAAAATTTGAATGCGCTTAGTACTCGTTACTTTTGTTTTGGTGAAAATTTTAATGGAGCAATGCAGCCTATTCCCCTAATATTATGGTTATGATCTAACATCATCCGACCTTATGGTGGCGCAATGAATGGGTGATATTAGGTATAATGATAGACAAAATTTGCCAGCTGTATTGTCTTGTACTGTGTCACAGCAGCAACACTAAAATAATATAACTATCCAGAGAGCACACATGCATTGACACAACATCTACATGATGCTTGAAAATCCATCCTCAATGCACGTTGCAGAGGAATCGCTACTGAATATTGATTCAACATGTCTGTGCAGTGTATTTCAATAACAACACAATGTCAATTAGATCACTATGTGACATTTAGCCTACTGATAATTTTTCCGAATTAAGCTATATAACCCACAATGTTTAAAACCATATACCACACAATTTAACTGATTAAAAAAGATAGATGTTTATAATTTTAGACAATATGACAGAAACAGTAACAATAGGCCAAACAATTATGCTGAACTAATTAAAGCTTATTGAAAAAACATGCTCCTCACTGAAACACACATTAGTTATGTAATAATTTAAATATTAATAGGACTAAATGGAATGTTATCATTTAACTATGTTCACATCTTAATCCAAAAAATATTTTCCCTAGTAACCAAATACTTTTCTATGCAATAATTGAATAACTTTTGAATGAAGTGACTACAGTAAAATCCAGTTAAAACGGACTTCAAGGGACCTGGCAAGCTATACCTAAAGTCCGTTATATCCAGAGTTGCTGTATGCCCAGAACACAACTACAGGACACCATTTACTCATGCCACACCCCAGC
>JAODJW010000127.1:7256858-7288907 GCA_026777045.1 Hyperopisus bebe | reverse complement strand
GTTGATTAGATAATTGCATTAATGAGAAATTGAACAGGTGTTCCTAATAATCCTTTAGGTGAGTGTATATATATATAGATATTCATATACATATGTGTGTATGTGTGTGTGTGTAATATAGAATATATAATAAACGTCCACTTACAGAGTCCGGGGTTCTGTTTGGTGATGATACGGCAATTGAAAGATTGTAACCTAACTGAGAAGGGACCAGCATTCCATGCTCTAGATCATCATAGAAGTGGACACCATTGTTAGCAGAGATGTGGTATTCCAGATCTCTCCATGACAAAGTCTGGAAATAAATTAAATCCCCGTTGGAAATATTTCTTGATTTACCCTCCCCCAGCCAGCATTTACGATAAGCTTGAGTAAAACGAAACATCACCTGATTCACATGGAACCCAGCGTTTTGTGGTATGAATAGCGTGATGTTTGTTGAGTGAGACGACAATAAATTCAAGAGTGCCCCTGCTGCCGGGGAGGAGTTGGCGTAATCTAGCAGGAACTGAAAAGAGAGAATCAAGGGGGAAGTCAGAACTCCTCACTGTACCTTCGCACTGTAAATACTGGAGGTGACACACTCACCGAGTAAAACACAGAGAAATTGTCGTTGGTTGCTATAACGCTTGCCAGGTGTCCGTTGCAGAAGAGGCCGTCACCGATGTATCCAGGTCCACAATCACAAGTGACATCTACGAAAAACCAAAGGCCAATTAGTGACTGAAAATGTGGGGAGTTTGGTGAAATGTCTTCCTGCCTACCTTGGATTCTGTAGCAGTAAGCATCATATGTGCTGTTCAGAGCGATGGGACTCTTGTACATCACGACACCAATGTGATTGTTTCCGCATTTGGGTGACGGAAATCTGGTGGGGTAGCCGACTTGTTGCCCTTCGATCCATCCTGCCACGCAGAGGTGCATTCCAAGCTGCAGACAGATGGCACGAGATATTGTTATAGTGTCATAGTAAGTAAGACACACTTTTCTTTTATACAGCAAATGTGGGCCCAGGCCTTTTCTTGTTGCTCAATCAGTCAATGTGCAGCCTGGTCGTTATAAGTCAGATCATGGTTAGCATTCCAGCTGCCAGTTAATCCCCTCATTAACCTCCAAGGGCCTTCTGCTCCAGGAATAGCCTGATACTGTTTCATGTTCCCCAAATGTTCTTAAATGCTGCAATTTCTGCTGATTTGAATAGCAGTCTTGCTTTGTTTGGAAGATGCAGTGTAGTTCATACTTTGATACTGCTTACAGTTATACCTGGGCATTCACTGGAAGCTCAGCCTAGATGCACTTAAGCCTAGTCGACTCCTTGACAGCACCTATGTTTGTGGTATTGTGTTATTTGCCTCACTTGTACTTTGCTGCTAAATAAAAATAAATGTTAATGTACTTGCATTCATCTGCCGAGACTGGGAGAGTATAAATAAGGTACTTGGCACTTTAGGTAGCTACTGCACTAATGAGCAGTGCTGTTCACTGGGGCAATTGTTTGTTTCTAGGGTTGTTGCTATGGTTGGAATGAGCTTTTAAAGAGTCTTATAGAATGGCAGCTGATTCACTGTTTAAAAAAGGGAGCAGATTGGTGGTGATGTATCTCAGAGGAGCAACCAAAAGCAGCAGGAAATGACAGGGAGCTTTGCATCATTTCTCTACTGTCTTGATTGATTCATCAATAACCAATAAGTGTTTAATGTCAATGATGAGCGGTGGATGAGCTGGGTGCCGGATGGACCTGCTGGGCATCTGAGAGCTGGGAGAAGGTGGCCAGAGAGGCCTGTTCAGCCCAGCAGGCAGCTTGGGCCTCCGTGTAGTTCAGCTTGTACGCCCCCAGTGGTGATCTCAGGTGAAACACTCCAGCTGTCTTTGCTGAGAGACAATCAGAGCAAAGCTTCACACCTGGCATTTATTAAGGAAGCGTTTCAAGCAGGAATTACTAAATTACAGTGGCAGTAGCTTCAAGCATATTAACAGTTACTGAACTGTTCTTGTTGTATTTCTGGCCCCTTACTTCTTTATGTACTGTGTCTGTCCATGTGTGTTCCTGTATTTATTAACCTGGTCTATGAACATCGTATATGCCGTACCGCTGGCCGGTCGGCTAATGAATGACATCTCCCTGCTCTATGTGTAGTGAAAATGAAGAATCTTATCTTATGCTAAAAAAGGTACAGAAATCTCACCGTGAAAATGCAAGTCCTTGCAATCAGCCTTTGGGTCACAGCCGCCATTGTCCTCTAAGCAACGGCTAACAGTGGGGACCACCTTCTGAAGACACTGGACCCCATCTCCCACGTAGCCCGGGTGACACTGGCACGCCCTCTTGTTCTGACAAGAGTCATCAAAGTTTCTGGCATTAAAATCGGCATGTAGCTGTTTTTTTTTTGTAACGAAGGCATTAGTTTGGGACAGGGAGAGAATGGTATTTCCTTTAAGCGTATGATTGAATTGCATCACGTATCTGAAACTGACAGTGAAAGATACCTTAACTTTGACTAGCTAAATAATTAAAAATGTGCACAAGCTACTTACGGGCCCCACATACAAACAGGTGGCAAAATCGCTGCATCCCCCGTTAGGTTCCTCCATGCACCTGTTGATGGGCGAACAGGCGTAGCCGTCCCCTGTGTAACTGGCCTGGCACAGGCAGGTGACAGTTACGCCGGTCTGGAAGCAGCTCGCGTGCTCGTGGCAGCCTCCATTATCGTCACCGCAGAGATCGGGAGCTGGGGAGACGGTTAGGGTTAGGGTTAGGGCCGCTGCTAACGCGCTAATGGGGTCCGACAGACTTGGAGGCCCGGAGATGAAGCGGCTGGTCACCTGTGCAGTTCCAGCTGTCGCCCTCATATGACGGATGGCACTCGCACGTGTTGCCGTCTCGGCAGACGGCGTTAGCGTGACACGGGGGGCTGCAGAGTGGCTCCGTTTCTATCACGGAATCAAGAAATCACACAGACAGGCCACTTTAAAAAAAAAATCCATGTCACATGCAGGGCCGGGTTTATTATTTATGCCCCCCCCCCCCACCGAAATATTTCAAAAACTAAATAAATAGCTAGTGAGTAGAGTCAGAAGATGGTAGCTAGCTAGTTGGAGGCCATTCGGCCCATCAAGCTCGTTCGGGGAGAACTTAACTAATAGCTCAGAGTTGTTAAAATCTTATCTAGCTCTGATTTAAAGGAATCCAAGGTTTTAGATTACACTAGCAGGAAGACTAGTCCATACTCTAACTACACACTGTGTAAAGAAGTGCTTCCTCATTTATTTAATATTTAGTGTAATGACAGTCTGGGGCTACAGGCAAATGCATGGTCTGAGTAATAAACACGCCACTGGTCACATGAATGCTGGCTGTTATATGTGGTGTGATTCACTCTGATTTCATTCTGCTGTGCCTGATAAGCAGCACTGCGTGTGTGGGTGTATGTGTGTGTGTGTGTGTCTCACCTAATTTTGCCTCACACCGGGCTCCCGTCCATCCCTCCTGACAGACACAGCTGCCATCGCCCTCCATGCCGTCTTCACATGTGCCGTTAGGGGAACACATGCACACTGGAAGCCCGAAAAACAATCTCAGATTCGTTCAGCCAGAATGAGACACACATGTAAAAGAGGTGAGAGCGAGTTATGGGGTCAGTGAGTAGGGTTTTTTTACTGACGCATTATAGGCTGAGCACATTCTCAAGGATATAGCAGTAGAGACTATATTTGAACCTACAGCCTTCCGGCTATAAGTAGTTACTCAGTGTTAGATTTAGTGCTATGGTGTTAATACACACGCGTGCAGTTGGCGCCGTGATAGTTCGGCCGGCAGCGCTCGCAGGCAGTTCCCGTGAAGCCGGCGTGGCACACACAGGTCCCCTGACCCTGCATGCGGTCACTGCACACTCCATGGTTACTGCACGGTGCCTCCAGGCCCCCTGGACACACTGCAACACACAGCACGCTCTCACTGCACAGTCGCCAAATACCTCTCTAGCACAGCTTTCACCACTGAAAACCTTTATCAGCATATAATATATTAGAACTACATCACACACTCATGCATATGCACTGATTTAAATTTATATTAGAATAATTCAACGTAAATTTGCTTTTTAACTGAAATTTACAGCTTCTTGAAATGTAAGTGACGTACAAGTGAGGCAAGCTTGGGGTCACCCAGTCCCTGAAGCAGTTGGGGTTATGGGCCTTGCTTAAGGACCCAATAACTCTTAACGGCCATGGGATCTGAATCAGCAACCCTCTAAGCACAGGCCTGGAATCTTAACCCCAACGACCACACATCACCTCATTTTCTTTTTATTCACACAATACCCAGGCTGACCCAGTGTCACTCATGGGACCAGTGGTAATATGATTACTCTGCTGGCTATGGGAATCTAACCAACAACCTTCTGGACACTAGCACAGTCAAGCAGCTTACCTTGACAGTCTCTGCCATAGTGGTTTTGGCAGCACTGAGGGACCCACTGCACTTTAACACAGACAGGCTGGCATCTCCACACCCTAAAGAAGTCTTCATGAGAAGGCCTGAGTCTCATGCTAATCCTGTTTATAGAGCATGGCTTGGTTTCACCCTGAAAAGATATTGCAGGAATCAGGTTCACAAAGAAACAATCAGGCTATATGCAAAACAGTATAATAATTAGAACATAATTTATTCATTTAAACATGCCGGAAGCTCACAGTAAATCTATATCCGAATGGACATCTGGGAATTGTCCAGCACATCCTACATAGGCCCTAGGAAGACAGGACATTTTATGTTGTTTAAAGTCAGAAACTTTTAGATCACTTTTAGATCTAAAAATGTAAGCCTGAGCACAGACTCACGTTAATCTTTTTCTCTTTAAAAGTATCACAGCGGGCTCCAAGACCAGGCGGCTCCAGAAGCTGGTCAATGCCATGCGCGATTCCCACGTTGAAGTCCAGGTGGCGCTCTGTGACCCTGGCATTTCCGTCATCTACCAAAATATCCCCCTGACAGACAGAGCACTTTAGGTAAGCAAAAATTATATACATATGAATTTTTTATTTTCAGATTTCAGAAAAATAACCAAGTGTCACATGATCCACATCGCTCCACACTTCGTCACACCAGACTCCAGGTCTTTCACAGCAGCAGCCATGAATAACAAGCAACAATAAAATATTCAGCAGCAGTATTTACCACCACTCAAACCACATATTTATTTGGGGCCCCCAAGGTTTGGAGCCCCCTGTTGGCCCCAAACAGTCTCTACACTAAACATTAAATGTTCCTTATTTAGGTGATGCTGAAGCAGCATGTTCTGCAAACCAGCTAGCTACCATCTTCTGACTCGCAAGCTATTTAGTTTTTTGAGACATCTGAGGGGAGACGGGGGCCCTGAATGTGATGTTTTGAGTGGGGCCTCTGAGACAACAGACCCATCCCTGATAATACTCACGACTGTTCTTCTGTCACAGCTGAATGAAAGAGTCGAGCCAAAAATCGTTCTTAAAGAGCCTTTCATGGGCAAAGATGCGGCCGGGAGCTGGGAATGTTAACAAAGCATTTTTCACAGCCATACATTCCATTTAAAGTGTTACTTATCGTTTGAAAACAAATTGTGATAAGTGGATTAAAACAAGTTACAGAAGGTACTGCTAACCCAACTTGGAATACCATTTATTTACTGCAATACTTTTTATTTACCACGCAATACTTTCTAACAGTCTTAGCACTGTTACTGTTTATTGTCGTTTATTATTTATTTTTACTATTAATGTCTAAATGCCCTTTTTGCTGTCTGTGTGTTGTGCTACTGTAAACCTTTGATCTCCTTCAGGATTAATAAATCTATTTATTTGTAGCTACCTTCGCTCCGCGGATGATGTGTGCTTTGACGGTTGCCACCAGCTTGTCGTGATGTTCCTCACTGAACAGCCACCTCCTCCTCTCTTCCGGCAGGGCGTTGAAGGCGGCATCGCTTGGCCATAACATGGTGAAGGGATGGTGCCAGGAGTTCTGCACCATAGCGGTCAGGTCGGCCTCCTGTCATCACACACAAGCGGGGTTAACCGCCAAAGAGCGTCGCCTTGAAACACACATTGGGGCCTTTCCTTTCATTAAGTGTTAACGAGGCCAATGTGATGATCCTCTGGAGGTCCAGACCCTATCCTGGAAATAATGGGTGCAAGGCAGGGAATAACCCAGGATGGGGCGCTAAACCATCGCAGCAATCCCACACACAATGATCTCTAAGGACAATTTGGTAACTGCAATTAACCTCAGCATGTTTTTGGATTGTGGGGGGGAAACTAGGGAATCCAGAGGAAACCCCACAATGACACGTGGAGAACATGCAGAACTGGGAGAACTCCAGGCACACAGAGCTGGGTCAGAACCTTGATCCCAGAGGTGTGAGGCAACAGTGCTACCCACAGCCCCACTACGCCACTCCCTAGTCTAGTCTAATTCTGGAATGTTCTATTCATGTTTTATCTGTTTACTCATCCATGTTGAGTTACAGCACGTCTACCAGCCTGGCAGGCTTTATACAGCTTAGCACTAAGTAAATCTGTGAACAGCAAACATTCTGGCTGATGGGCGGACACAGGAATGAGACAGTGACACAGGGGGGGGGGGCCCACCTGGAGGAGCCTGCCGAATACGGTGTAACCGTAGGCCTCTGCTGCCGCTGTGACATTCAGCTGAAATGTAAACACCACCACAGGTTTGTCACCAGAGTTTTGCCTGTATTTGTAGTGGCATAGACATCGCTGTGACATGCTGTGCTCAACATACTGTCTCAGGTAGGCCTCTGCTTTTGTTCCTGATGTCATATGGGGTGAGAACCTTGTCGATGAAATGTAGAACCCCAGTGGTGGTGATGTAGTCGCTGTTCACTATTTTTGTGTCCTCATTTATGTACAAGGAGCCCTAAGTTCAAATGAGAGAGTCCATTACATTTTCAATGTAAAAGTCTGTTTTTCTTACGGATCCATAACAATGCTCATATTGATTCGGAGGGGACAGAAAGAGCACCTCTCGGACACTGATGCGTAGTCGATATCCAGAAAGCGTGATCACCTCACTCGCAGACTGGAGGTCGGACTGGAGAAGCTGCTTACAGCCAATCATATGGTACCTCAATAGGTCGTCAAGGTTACTACTGTTTATCCAGGGCTCAACCTGCCAATACACAATGCCTTAGGAACCAAACGTTTTAAAGTAACAGTCGCATCATTTCCAACCAATTATAATGCTATTTGTTAATACTTATGAACATATAGTGCAGATCCAGAATCTCAGACCTTTTACACTAGATTTAAAATCTAATGAGGAAGATTAAATCAATTTTAAATACTTGTTTACTTTTAACAGTATATTTCCAACAAAAAAACATCCATTTAAATGAGTAATGTGCCAAGAAAATGTATAGAAACGATAAGAAAATACCGTAAAGTTTTGAATATAATCCACATGTGGGACAAATAATGTGAAAGGGCCTTTTTGCTTTAAATCGCCAATCCTCGTATCCTGTGAAAATAAGAATGAATAAATAAGCATATTCATGAATAAACTGAGTAACTTCACGGTTTGGCTTGGAGCTGTATACTGTCACTCTTACCTCTAGCCTTTTGTTCAACCAGGAGGCTTGGGGGTGACGTCGGACTTCCTGAGAAAATACAAGTCAAGTGTCAAGATAGATATGGGGAGGGGGGTTATGGGCTTTGTTCAAGGGCCCAACAGCAGCATCAGTCTTGTGTTGCAGAGTATATGACACTGAAAAAGTACTGCAGTACCCACCGTCATCAGAAACAACATTAGTTTCCGTTTTATTAGTATCTGTACTCAAAAGTATCCCTGTGAGCTGCATCAGGTCAGCAGCAGCTCTGCTTTCACTCTCTTCCTGCCAACCATTTTGTTTTCTCTCACCCTGCAACTTTCACAGACAGGATAATAGTGATGGGAGAAATTACTCTTTATTGGGACACAGTTAGTTTTATTCAGTTCGCCTAAAAGATTCTTTGTGATTCGTTTACCACCTCGTTCACAGCACTTCCTGTTTCCCAGATCCGAAACACTTGTGTTCCAGTATGTCAAAAAAGCCCAAAAAAGCCCATTATTTAGGATAAATAGTGCTAAGGAGTAAGCTAAATACCACCAATAATTCATGTGAGAAAAATAATGTTATTATTAATGTTATTTAATTATATTTTCAATACTGTACCTTAGCTACTCACATTTGTTAAAAACACAAACCTAACAGCTCATCAAATAGTCAGCTAACGAGTGCAGACACTAACACTAAACCTTGGTTAAATCATTTGAAACCGTGAAAATCTCTAAAATCCAGTTGCAGCATATAAAAAGTCCCTGCACATGTAGGCTATATACTACACCAGTAGATGGTGTATTTCAGTCACGATCGAGGTACAGCTCTCTCGTTCAGTAGCCTATCTGAGTCTCTTGTTCACCGACTTGCTCACCAATTCATTCACTCCTGCAGGTATCTCTATCATAACGAGAACGATAAACCCAAAGAAGTTGAGAAACTGTCTTGTTCATCGACGCACTAACCAGTTCGGTCATTCATTCACCGTAGGCATATACGTTCGGTCCCAGGTTTAGTTTCTAGCCAATTATACGCTCGCTTACAACACGCCCTTAGATGCCTCCCTGACCCTAACTGGCTATAGTTGAAGAGGGAATCTGCATTCACATCATATTTCTGAGGAAAAGCGATGAAGAACGAAAAGAACGAATCTTTGGAGGGAAGTGAATGTGAGTATAAAGTTCCTGCAAGGGACTCATTCCTCGCGAACTAATCATTCTCAAACGTCACACCATTACAGGAGACCCAAAGCAGTAAGTGCAAGTACAAATACCATTAAACACCATGACCGTGATCTAATGATTTACAATAATCCAATTATCAGTGTTACAAATGTATTAAAGCATGTTCAATGACTGTATGGCTGAGCAGCTACAACGGAATAATTTTAGTTTTGTTAAAACATGTTCCGTGTAGCTCTGCACCTATGACAAAATAGGCTATATTTTATTCTATTGTACTGATATTGAGAAAATATTTTATTTATAAGAAGCAAATAATTTTAAGTTCCGTGCCCTATCATCTATTTATCCATTCATTTTCTTGATGTTATAGTTTTTTTCTGTGGGATCGTTTCAGTATTGGTATTGGATTATTTTATGCAGGTATCATATCAAAATCATGATTTTTGGTATTGTGACATCACTGCAACAATCTGCCAGCGCTGGGATTTGCCCTGGAAGCCGTCTGATCACAGCCATGCTTTCTGAGCTGCACAGCACCAAAATGCTCTGAGATCAAATACGGTGAGAACAAACCTCCCACTGGTCAAATGTGCCCTTGGAGGCACCGGGAGGAGGGGGGGTGGGGCGGTGGGCGGGCGGATGACTCACATAGCTGAGGGAGCCTCTGCAGGTCAGGCCATCACCTATGAAGCCCCTTGGGCAGGCGCATGTCCTCTCACCGGGTCCAGTGTATGTACAGCCGGCATTTGGGCTGCAGCCACCATTGTTCTGGGGGAGTGAGAGCAAGGGAGAGATACATCTGGTGAGTTTTCTGTCATAGTTTTCTCGTTCCAGTTCTTCAGGCTTCTGGTTTGGTGGTCAAGGTGCCTCCTTGCCCACCAAGAAGCAGCAACTTGATGGTGGCAGAAAGTGAGCACACAACTTGGCAATCCGCATGCCACTCGTTGACATACTCTCCAGACAAGTCCTCTCCTAGGTTTGGTAACTTTCCAAAATCTACTAGTGTCCGAGGGACATCTACAGCCCTCCACCTAGAGCTGGGCCCATTCTCTCAGTTTGGCCTGAGTCTGATGTTCTGACTGACCATGCTCTGCTTTTAGGGGCATCTGGCCTAGACTCGAGACAGTTTCCCTTTTGAGGATACTAGTCATCGTCTGTGCACCAGAAATCAGAATCGGGTTTTCTGGCTGATTATGTTGTCACACGCAAGGAATGTGTCTCATACAGACAGCAGCCACAGATGCAGGTTAGCAAGACAATGGTGACATGCAGTCTATTGAAATACAGTACCAGTAAAATCTCTGTGCTGCATCTGTCCTGTCCCTAGTTTAGCTATTAGTTTAGCTTATAGCAAAACTTATGGTAAAAGGCCTCAAGGCAATGAAGTAATACATATGAAGCATTGCAACAACCAAGAGAAGTGTTCAACACCTCAACATTTTTCCAAATTTTAGACCACGGGTGCCCAACTCCAGTCCTGGAGGGCCAGAGCCCTGCACATTTTTGGGTTTCCCCTCATTTAACACACCTGATTCAACTCGTTGTACTAATTACCACACAGCTCTTGAGGTGAATCATTTATGGCGGAACAGGGAAAGAACTAAGCTACACAAGGCCCTCCGGGACTGGAGCTCCGAAGACAGCATTGCCAACTCTTAGCATTCTTTGTCTTGTAGCCACCTGGAATGCTTCTCCAAAAGTCCTGAAGGAGTTTACACAAGTTCTGGACACAAGTCGGCTAACTTGCTCTTACTCTTCAATGCAACTCATCCCAAACCAGCTCTATGGAGTTTAGTATGGGGGATTATAGGGACCAGGTCTTCTGTTGCAGCACTTCGTCTCTTTCCTTCATCACAAAATAATGCTTACTACATTACCATGAGGTGTGCTTATGGTCATTATCTAGTTGAAAAACAAATGATTTTCAGTAGCTGTGTCCAGACATTTGACTGGTATTGTATACAGCCTAGTGATGCACCAGTAAGGAAATTTTGGGCCGATACAGATTATTTTGAAATTAAAACTGACACTGATATTGATTGTTTGGGAGATTCTGAATAAATAAGCTTATAACATTTATAACAGAAAAAGGCTGATCATCAAGTGTGACAAACCCCGTAATTTTCTGAGTAATACCTTTTGATTTCGTACTATGTACTTCTTTCGCTATCAGATGCCTGCGTTACTGAAGGACTAGCATTATTCCGCAGCACTGCAGCCTTCTTTATTGGAACGGATTTACTTTTCAGAAACTGCTCATACTCTTCATAGGTGTGCAATCAAATTTCTTGTGTTGAATTGTTTGCTAGCAGATCCTCTTCGTAAAATTTTAGCAGAGCAATACATTTCTAATGTTGTTTTCACTAACATTAACATATTTCCGCACAGCAGACATTTTTAACTAATTTTTAACCATTGGCTGATGGCCAATAGTTGGCCGACACAATCAGTGCATCTGTAATAAATGTGTATGTTACTGCAAGGAATGTAAGAATAAATACAGTATATACAGTATAACACAATAAGAACGGTGAGGTATTTACAACAATAAGGTATTGTGTAGTAATTGGGGGGGGGCAGCTGAGCCGGGGCACCTAAAATGTAATATAAAATGAATTGTTTACCGTCTTGCATGCATTTATTGGCTCACACTGGTGTCCATCTCCAGAATAACCAGTCATGCAGTTACATGCAACCTGTGAACCAAGGAATGATGAGCTAAGTGAAAATCATATTGCTCCGAGAGCCACAACTGATATAGAAAGCTCTCTTTTACAACCACTTTAAACACAGTGCATTTATGACAAAATGTAACACACTAAAGGAGCATGACTGTGCATCTGAGCATCCGTCAGCAGAGGATGGGCTTGGCTCACCTGATTCGGCCCAGTTTTGAGGCAGTCTGCATTTGTGTGACACCCCCCATTGTTCTCCAGACAGCCGTCAATTTCTGTGGGCCGGAACAGAAATAGGGAATCGAGAATTGTGACTCTTTATCAAATGCTCAGTGTCTGTGGCAAGCTCTGCCTTAATTACCTGTAGGATACTTTTTCTTGGAAGAGGCAGTAATAATGTCGACTGTGTGTCCCTGAGGACTGGGTTGGGGAACACTGTACTAAAGCATTACAGATCTGCAGGTTTGTTAAATATGATTTATTTGTTTAGCAGACACTTTTATCTAAAGTGATGAACAATTAAAAGTGGGCCCAGACAGCAATTGTCAAGAGCAATTGGTGGTTAAAGGGCTCGCTCAAGGGCCTAGTGGTGAAATTACTTTATTATACGTGGGATTTAAACTCACAACATTCAGATCACAGGGACAGACTCGCAACCTACTAAGCCAAACAACCCCCAGAATGCTTCAACTGAGCAATGGTGGGATCTGTTACCTCCAAACAGGCAAACTTTAGCAGTTCTTAGACTCCGGGCCATGACCCTGCTCTCTGGTTACTCACCCAGACAAACGACCCCGTCCCCTTTGTAGCCATCCAGGCAGCTGCAGGTCCGCTCCCCTGGCAGGGTGTTCATGCAGCTTGCATGTGCCGAGCATCCGCCGTTGCTCTCCATACAGGGGTCAATCTCTGTGTGTGAAAAGTACGCATCCAGAGGGCACCGCCTTAGAGCAACTGCTCTTACACACAGCTGCCATTGCCTGCCCTGACTAAACTGCTGTTCTGAAGAGAATTATACCGCCCAGTCACTGCACAACAGACAACATGACACATACAGACACATATAGAGGTGAGAGTTCAGCCATTCATCCAGCATCCCTGGACATTTTGCAGAAATGAAGGGCCTTGCTCAAGGGCCCAATGTAGATGTGACATCATGTGAGTGCCTTGCTGATCATGGTGTTCAATCAGCTAACCTCCTGATCCAAGGCTCCCCCACTGAGCCATACACCATCCTCCTAAATTTAGCTTTAGTCAAAGCAGGAGCTTTCAAGTCTAACCCTAAAGTCCAAAGGCTATAACTCGAGCTTACCTTGACAGGAGGTTCCGTTGCCCTGGTAACCAGCCATACAGGAGCATGTGGGAGAGAATGTTGGACCGTCAGTGATGCAGCTGCAAGATGACAAAGATCTGTTAGTGTCGGTGGAGAGAGATGCTCTGCATTGCTTGGTTACTTTTAATGTGGTTGTTACATACCACCCATCCCTCAAAAAAGAGATGAAAATAGTGTTCAAGTGACCTTTTGTATGTGCATGATCTCTCCGCAGCATTCAGACAAGGCAGGTATTTTTATATAGCACATTTCATACACTGAAGCAATCCTAGGTGCTTTACAGAGAAAAAGATAGTAATATAGTAATTGAATATAGTAAAAAAAAATACTTCATAGCAGGTAATTAAATATGGTAAAAGTAAAATAAGAAAGTGTAGTGCAGTGAATAAATCAAAAGCACAGCTGAAAGAAATTAAACGTTTTCCCATTCTGTGGGCATGCAGACTTGCGTCCACTTCCATACTGCTAATGTTTGCTTAGGAATGACAATAGAAGCATTGGATGATGTCCAGGCATATTCTTGACATCATTTCCTGCGGCATCATTTGCTCGAGTGCTAACTTCCGAAAAGACATTTGGGGCGAGTGTCAGAATGACATTCCACCTGTCACTGCAGGAAAGAGAAGGCGCACTCACTTGGCATTGTCATCACAGACACCCCCACAGGCGTCAGATGCTATCTCTGCAGAAAGAGCCAGGCGAAAATGGGCCAAGTCAGGGAGAATGAACAGATAAAAAACAGTGTTACACTAAATTACATTTAAAATGCTTCTTGCATAGGCCACAGCCCCTTTCATTCCCACCACTGTTATCCAGTACTTATTTCCTTCATTTTCTGTTGTAGAAAATTCTATTTGTCTATTGTGTACTTTCTTAATTTATATACACTATGTTCACACCAGTGGTGTAGCCGGAAATGAAGTGGTAGTTGAACCAGGATAAAATTTGGTGGCCCACACAATCCAGTATAGCTCAGTAGCACTTACAGTGCAGTACAGAAGGAAAGTGTTCTGTTATACGTTGGCCTGCTGTGTCATCATACTGACAACCCTCAACAGCCATAAAAATCAAACCAATCCCCTATGTTCAGTTACTACTAGACAATATATTCAGAATCTGAACAAGCACCCATAGCAGATCTAGGGGCAATGAAAACAGCTTCACACACAACGACCGCATAAAGTATCAAGCAACAAACCCAAGCGATGTTATACAATAAATCTGCACTGCGCAGTCCAAAGGCACTGTAAAGTTCCAAAATCAAACTCCGACATGGCAAAGTGTTATTTAAGTTCTTTAGCCAACTTATTAAATTTCAGTGGTAGCCTCTTTCGTCTACCACACACCTCTTTGCACTTTAATAGTCTTCATTAGTCATCAAGTCTCAAGGTTTTTCCAAGCATACTATAACAATGAAACAATGATGCCTTCACATGCTATTGGAATTTTGGTGGATGGGAGTTGCCCACTTAGAAGTTGCACATGAAGACCCCTGCAACTCGTACTTGCACCCCAAGTTCGTTCTTGAGAGGTAAGTTAGCAAGACTGGACTTGCTAAGACCACAAGTGTGATCTTTGCGTTCTTGGTATTGAGAAACACCTTTTGAGTATTGGAACTGGACTTCAGCAATGGAAGATGATGTATAACAAAGACACAAGAACACAAGTACTGTCAAGTATGCATATTGAGAAACACCCCGCATTTGAAGAAACCCTCGAAATGGGGCAACCTTGCCACGCTGCTGTGACGCATTCGCTTTTTGAATGCGGCCGAAGGGTTCAGCCATTGGCTGTTTCCGAATTCAGGTGTGTTGTGTATGTCCCACTTACACACACATTCAACCTTACATTCAAGGCAAATGTGATCTTATATAAGATCTTTTTTGCTTGTCTTGTTCCAAATGAACTCCTGGTCAGATGTAACTCGCATAACAACAGATATCGAGCCGCCAGTTTCACTATTGCATTACCCATTATTATTACTATGAATGTGCCACACCATGTGTTAATATAAGGATTGCACAAAAGAACAGTGCAACAGAACTACATACATAAGAAGGTGTTACAAACAAAATAAGTTCCAGCAGAGTGAAAGTGCCTGTAGTCAGGTGGATCCTTTGCAACTCGGCGAAAGAAGGACACGTTCTTCAAAGGTCAAAGGTCGAACCAAAATCACTGTCGAATGGGACGGTCTGGCCTATGGATAATTTCCTACATGCATCACCAGTTGTTCCCTGTCTTGCCCTTAAGTTACAAAGCACTGCTCCTATCACCTAGTGGGGACACACCCACTCTACCTCTGCACAATGAATCTTGGGATATGTTGGGCTGCGAAGGATCCATCAGGTGCGTCCTTCACGGATTGGGAAAAGAAGGGCGCTTTTCTGGACCAAATTTAAAGGAGCCTTCAAAATGGGACTGCCTTCCCACACCACTGTGACACATTCAGTCTTTGAATGCTGATGTTGCAACCCCTGAATCTGGACACAGCCGCAGTCTACATATGCCGTCTTCACACAAGTTCTGGAACCTGGTCCCAGTTTACAAGTCCCTGGTCTATCTTGACCTGGAACATTTGTAGCTCCTGGCCACTTTCGTGTGTGACACCACACAACAGAAACTGGGACCTTTGTGCTAAATAAGTATAGGAGACGCAAAACGTTTGTAGGTTAAAATTCACACAATTTCATATGAAACTACACTAACCAGCTTAGCTAAAATATCACAATTATTATGATGCAGAAACACTGAACAGGTTACATAACAGGTTGACAAACTGACTACTGCAAAAAAGGAGAACACTTTTAAGCCTACCTTTGATGTTTTCCTGGATTCATATTAATACTTTATTAAAAAATAATAATAACATTAGCTAAGACTGGCTTTCCCACCTAAATTCTGGTCTTTCTCGACCAGGAACATTTTTTTATGTTTCCCTTTCCCACCACACAACAGGAACTGTGACCTTTTCAAGCTCATTATTTTTATTAAATCTGGCCAGCAGATCAATGTATTGTTTTCCACATATTAAAAAACAATGTAATGTAGTGTTTTTTCCAACAATAAGGGCTGGCAAGTTTCAAGAGTTAGGCAAAAGTATATATAGAATAAAGTTATAGAATAAAGTTTCTGATAAGGGTGTATAGAGACGCAAGCAAAACTATATTCATTAATGCTTTCAGTGTAATTGAGGTACAAACAAGGTACAACAAAAATGATTCCATCTGTTAAATTTTTGCTACAGTGCTTTTAGTTATTTTCCCAGCATTTCCACGTTACTTGCAAGTTAGCACCGGTGCTTGTGGTCAACCAATCAGATACTGTTGTAAGCCCCTCCCTAGTGGTTTGTGGTCGAACGACAAGCGCCCACTCCAGAGTAGGAACTAAAATAAGATTCTGGAGTTACCTCCGAGAGACTACATTCAGACAATGTTCCTGCAATGGGAAGGCAACAAAAAGGTTCTGGTTCCTGAGAAAAGCTTCCTATAGTGGGAAAGCACTGATAAAATCAAATTTATTACAAAAAGAAGTAGCTATTTGATTGGGTTGGCCTACACAAAAACTGGGTGTGCCTAGGTTCACCCACAGCCATTCTCCCTATTCATACTGTGTTTTATGTCTGTGACCTTTGTCTTTGCACTATATGTTTTTATCTTGTCTTATCTTGTTTTATCTCTATGGCTTAGGCCTCTGTGCCTGTGATCGGATGGTTGATGGTTTGAGCCCTAGTCTCAGCAGAATAGTCACATCACTGTTGGCCCATTGGGAAATGTTCTTAAGGGGCCCCAATAAATGCCCTGACCCTGCACTTTGATCCCAAGCTATGCTCTCACCTCCCTGTATGTGTGTGTTTGTCTGAAAGGAGAGTAAGACAGGATATGCAAAAAGAAGCATACCAATGTACCTGTACTCATGTTTGTGCAAATGGAAAATAACATCTGTTTAGTTTTTAATTACAAACCTGCTTTATTCATATTTGGGGGAAATATACTGAAAAACTGCACTGCCAATATCTGCATGGCTGAGACACTAAATGTTCACATATTACAGACCTCCCAGACAGATCCCCTCTTTCATTCTAACACATATTACAGATCTCCCGGACAGATACCCTCTTTAATTCCATCACATATAATCCCTACTGAAACATATTTTAATGGCAATAGTATCGAAAAGTGATTAACGGTGCAGCTTTTTCCATCATAGTGTTTAAAATGTGTTCTCTGTGATACTTTACATGGGGTCATGTTTTAAACACCCGGTTGAGATATTGTATCACTTCATAAATTTATATTAATTTAGATGAAATCCCTACAATCAGGATACACTCAGAAATGAGGTACAATCAGAAAATAGAGTCCAGAAATTAAGGTAAAAAATCTTTTTAACAGGAACAAAATGAAGTTCTCTTATGGAATATTGTTCTCACAGTCATCCTGCCATAGCTCACCCACAGAGCAGTTCACGCCCTTCCAGCCCTTGTAGCAAAGGCACCTTCCATCTCCATCCAGGCCGTCGATACACTTGCCATTTCCACAGTTACACACTGCATAACGAGACAAAATATATGGCATATGATGCTTCATTGACAAATATTTCAATATAGTAATATTTATGCACCCCGATGGCTTCAGACCAGTCAGCTGCAATGGTCTCCTGCCAAACTAGCATTTTTCTCACGGTAGATACATGTATGTGTTCAGTCGCTTCAGATTTAAAGCTATAATTAACACTCACTAAACTAGTGGAACTCCCTGCAAAAGTGCCAAGTTATTTCTGGATGCTTCTGCTTGCCATTGTTGGGGGTGTGTGGCTCAGGGGGTTAGGCCTTTGTGCTTGTGGTCAGAAAATCAGAGGTTCAGATCCTGCGGCTGGCAGACCAATGACCCATTTGGGCCCTGGAGGTAGGCCCTTAACCCCCAGCTCTCGGGGGGCTGCACATTGGCTGCCCCTGCATTGTGACCCCCAAGCTTCCTCTCACTTGTCTGTATCTGCAGCCAACTCATCATATACAGCAACTCTACAGCCTACATTTCTAAATACTGACTTATTTATTCATATATTCTCCTTGCAGTACCATCTGTCACTTCACCGCTAATCACACATTATTTATGGATATTTATGATTAATGTTTATTGTATATTCTTTTATTTCTTAGAGGCAGGCAACCAAGCATTTCCCTGCACTTTATACTGAGAATGTGACAAATGAATCTATGATTGACTGATTACTTGATTCATTGATCGATTGACCACAATCTGCGATACAGTCCATCATAGCTCAGAATACGATGATTCAGGAAGGCTGTGTTATCAATGTGAGCCTCTTGAGAGAGACAGATGATTCAAGCACGAAGGTTACGCTACGGGGATAGAGATGGTAGCCGGTGTTCTCGTTATTACCCGACTTGCAGTCCTTGCCGTATCTCCCGGGGTCGCAGGTTTCGCAGGCCGTCCCATGGAAGCCCTCGTTACACAGACAGTCCCCACTGCCAAAGGTGCCATCCTGGCACCGCCCATTACCCGAGCACCAGTTACCCAGCTTTCCAGGGCATTTGAAGCAGCCGTGTCCAAAATACCCTGGGCAGCACGAGTGGTCCTGTAACACGGGCGGACACAGTGGTTCATCTGGCTGCATCGCAGCCCGACTGCAACTCAATCAGCAACGGGCAGTGAGGATAGCTACGTGTACCTTTTCCTTTCTGAAGCAGTCCATCATGCAGCCCAATACTGATTTCATTTGTTTCCTGTATTTGCAGTTTGGTTCCATGTTAGATGGGAATGCAAGTGTCACCTGCAAAGCCATGCATTCACCAAAGTTTAACTGACAGCTAGGAGATCACTGACTGAGAACCTGAGCATCACTGAGAAATAAGCTTACAGGAATGGAGTTAAGTGGACATCTTGGGGGCATTTCACAGGATCCACATTTTCCCTAAGGGATTCAAACATACAACACAAGATCAGCGCACTGGATAGTTTCCAGTGATGTCAGTTATATAAAAACAAAAGTACAGATCTAGTTCACTTCACGGTGTCGCACACAACTTCATTTCAATAAAATAACTGCTGCTTACTAGGACAAAATAGGTGCTTACTCTGATTTTTATCATCACATCTTTGATACAGCGATTCTTGTGAATTTCAAAGAGCTGGGAAATACCAAACACTGCCCCATTCTTGGTTACAGTGAAGTTTCCATCTAGGGCGACTTCATTAGCAAATATCTGCAAACAGGTAGTGAAGCACATGCTTAGAGTCAGTGCTGGGCATCAAGTGGCTAAGTCTCCAGTGAACTGGAGGTCATGTTGTGTAACTGCACCTCGTTCTGATGGTTAGTGTGAAACATGATCTGGTGGGCGGGGCCTAGGAGTGTGCTCTTCACCGTCCCGTTCCTGAGGTCATCAGGATACAGCTGTTCGCTGACAATGACGTGATACCTGAAGGCATCTTCATCCTGGCGGGAAATCATCGTTCAAACTCTTTTCAAATGCTGATAAACAAAGTTGAAATAGTGAAACATTACATCACAACTCAAACCGTAACTAGTAACCACATGGAAAAGTATCGACTCAAACAAAGCAATGATATAAATTTTGGTATAATCAGTAAAGTCGACAAACCATTCCTGTAGAATTCCTCTCACTCATATGTTTCCTGATGGCATCATCAAGTGGGACAAAGACAGTATATTTCTGTGACTGGATGATGTCCGTCAGATTGTACAGCTATCCAAAAATAAGAATAACATTTCCACTTGAACTTAATCACAAACACAGGCAGTTATCAACCCCATACGTAAGTCAGATTTCACCTAAGTCAAATTTACCTTCTAATATCCTTCATTCTTATAGCAAAAAACACGTACGTCAAAAATATACTAGTAATATGTATTAAAGAACACATACAGATATATGGACAAAAGTATTGGGACACACCTCTTAATCACTCAAGTGTTTCATTCAGACCCGTTGCCACAGGTGTATAAAATCAAGCACCTAGCCATGCAGTCAGGTTGACAAACATTTGTGAAAGAATGGGTTGTTCTTAAGGGCGCAGTGAATTCAAGTGTGGCACTGTCATAGGATGCCAATAAGTCAGTAAGAAAGTTCATGAAATTTCTTCTCTGCTAGATATTCCATGGTCAACTGTAAGTGGTATTATTGCAAGGCGAAAGCATATAGGATCAACAGAAACTCAGCCATGAAGACCAAGTAAGTAACAGAGTGGGTGAATAGAACGTTCAAGTTGTCTCAATGACTGCAGAGTTCCAAGCTTCTTCTGATATTAACCACAGTATAAAACCTGTAAAAAGACCTGTAAAAAAATGGTAGCTTCATGGAATGGGCTTCCTTGGCCGAGCAGCTGCATGTACACCTCACACCACCAAGCACAATGCTAAGCATCGGAGTGGTGTAAAGCACACCGCCACTCTGAAGCAGTGGAGACATGTTCTGTAGAGTGACTAATCATGCTTCTCTGTCTGGAAGTCTGATGGACGAGTCTGGATTTGGGAGATGCTAGTGGAACATTACCTGCCTGACTGCATTGCACCAACTGTGAGGTTGGTGGAGGAGGGATAATGGTATGGGGTCGCTTTTCAGGGGGTTGGGCTAGGCCCCTTAGTTCCAGAGAAGGGAATTCTTAATGTGCCAAACACATGCCAAAGTCTTGTGGAAAGCCTCCCCAGAAGATTGGCAGCTGTTACAGCTGCAAAGGGGGGACCAGCTCCATTTTGATGCCTATGGATTTAGAATGGGATGTCATCAAAGTTCCTGTAGGTATAATGGCCCAATATTTTTGTCCATGTAGAGTAAGTGAAAACATAAAGTTTAAATATATTTTCAATGTATGTCGCCTTTTTCCATTAATAAGGTCTAAGTATCACAGATATCAGTCTGGATGTACATGAGGTGGTGTTACGTAAGTCTAGAGTCGCTTGTGTGGCCATGGCAATGCAGAAGCTACATAGTACAATGGAAAGAACAGTGACATTTCACCTCCGTAAAACTTCTGTCTTACCAGTGTGGCCTGCCTGAAAAGACTAAAAGCTGGAGTTTGGTTCAGTAGCTCCATCAACGTGGGGGGGGGCTGGGGCAGATCTGAGAGTCGTGGCATCAGAACCTGAGGAGAGTCCCTCACCTATGTCATTATTATCGTCACATCACTGTTGCATCATCAAGTTACCAAGGTGGAATTGAATTAAACTGAATTGAATTGAATCTTTATTTGCAATTTACACAGACGGTTCTCTTGTGTGGTTCCCTGATGGTGAAATGAGCTGCTGAACCACATCTGGTCATCAGACTTCCTCTTCACCTTCAAGAAATGCCTCAAAATCCATCTGTTCCATGAATTCCTTTACTCCGATTGTTCTTTGAATGCTCTTATGTTGCATTTACTGGCCCTTGCATAGTCTTATTAGGTTCTTACTTTGTTATGTGTAGTTTTGTAGTTGTTTGTAGCTCCTGCTCCAAAAACTCCTTAGACTTGGCACTCATTGTAAACTCTGCACTTATGTACAGTTAACTCCCAGACAGCACATTGCAAACATGCATGCTATCTACCTCGCTGTACTCTGCTCTGGACCAAAACGACTGCCAAATATGTAGATGTAAATGCACAGTTACAGCAAAACAAGTGCATTGGAATTATTGCATGGTTCCCTCAGTCAAACAACAGACAAGACTATAATATTACAGGGTGCGTGAGTAATCACATTGGCAGGAAACGCAGAGGAATACCTTATCAATGACATGGATGTATCCATTCGTAGCAGGGATGTCTGGGATTATGATGGTTGCATTCTGTACCATGACCTCCTGACAAATAGGAATCACACTGACATTTAATTGGCACAAACCTGGTCCAAATCCACATACTGTGTAGGCTGATGTACACAATAGGCGAAGATAAATGACACAAGGAAAATAAAATGTAAAATGATAAGAAACAGAGAAAAACACATTCATACCTGATGAAGAAGAATGCGACATCCTGTCATTTTATAGTAAATAATTATTAATGAACAGGAGCTCCTAGTAAATACCAGTAATGATGCGATGTTCAATGTAATGCTAATAATGTAATGCGAAAAACTGTATATAAGGTCTGGCATATTCATGCCATGTAAGACAGATAGACTGATAAATTTTGGGTTCAGTCTCTGAGGTGATCCACATTATCATGTTCCAGGAATTTAAACTTAAAATTAAAGTTTTTCAGTAAAATACTGAGCTAGTAATGTATAAGGCAGTTTTCAATTATTGATGTCAAATTTGAGAAAGTTTTTGTACAGTTTTTCTGTCGCTTAATTGTTTGAGTGGCATGAATATAAACAAAAACAGTACAGCATCAATTAAAATAGTATAACACTAATAAAATAATAACATTAGCTAACATACCCCATTTTGGTCCTTTATTCCCCATTTAGTGTGAGGGTTGAGGGTTGCCAGATCCTTATTTACATGCTTCTTCAGGTCCTCATATGAAAAAGCATCTTCTAAAAAGTGTACCCTGGCAACACAAACTGGGAGCTAAATATACCTGTCAGCAATTGTCGGATCATTTGCTGATATGTGCTATGCTACTTACTTAAGTAAGTACGGAAGCCTGTAAGGGTCAGTCCAAAACTTTATTTCATTATCATTTAGATTGTTGAAGGCATCCTTTGATGGTACCAGTGCTGTTACATTGCCTTTAAGGTTCAATGTAGAAGATTTCTGTTAAGGGGAAATAAGCAATGTAATGCTATTGATTGGAAACAGTTAATGGTTAAAAATCCATGCAAATTGAATACAATAAACACAATTCTAAATAAAATTCTATTGAAAATAAGCAGTATACCTTAATGAAGTCATTCAACTGAGAAAAATCTGAATTTGCATCCAGCTCCTGAATCAAATACATTAGGGAAAAATTACAAAGACGCAATGGCATTTATTGGGCAGGATATATGTCCAAAATAATTTTCATGAAACAGATGACATATGACTTTCACCAACAATTAATATGCTGCCGTAACACATAGTCCCATCTCCACTGTAGCCAGCTGGACAGACACACATGTACGTCCCACCTTCCCGCAGCTCACAAGAAGCCTGATTGGAAGGAAATTCCTCAGTGAGCATCTATGAGGTGACATTTCGAGCAATCCCTGCAAAATATGTCTGACATTTATAAATTAATTTATAAATTCACATTGCTAATGCTTTGATTCACTGTGACGAGGCCATTGTGGCAAAAATCTCATATTAGCCATTGCAAACAACAAACCAATGCAGTACTGATACCGTGGTAAACCGGTCAATCATTCCAGTCTTTGCACTTTGCTCCTATTGGCTGAGAGGCGTTGCTAGTCAGGAGAGGCTAAATGGATTCACCAACCAGCATGTGGCAGCCTCCGTTGTCAATGAAACAGGGGTTGATGATGTCACAGGATATGCCATTGCCCTGGTAACCTCTATTACAGATGCATTCGTGCTGCAAACAGAAACAAAAAGCAGGCTGCATGTGTGTTTGCTCGAGCATTTGTGAAGCAAACTGATAAGCTGTAAACATGCATTATATCCAAAATGTAAAAAAGACAAAAAGGGATCTTCCGCATGCCACACAAATACATTTCACCAAGTTCTCGCATACATTTTAATGACTAACTACTTAAATCAGATATTAGAACACTATATGTTTGTCTGTACTGTATGCACAAGGATTTCCTGCTGGGATGAACAAAGTTTATCTTATGTTACTTTGTCTTAATTCGGAATTAAGTAATTAAGAGCTGCCAGTCAAAGACTGGATTTGTATAGTGCCGTTTTATCCCAAAAGGCAAATTTCTGTAAGGCTAAAATCATGTGCTTATAGGTACCTCCCCAGGGCCCATGAAAAAGCAGCTTGCATTTCCATGACAACCGCCATGACTTTCCAGTAAACAGTTATTAACTTCCACACAGTACGTCCCATCTCCAGTCCAGCCCTGGTTGCAGACACAGGAGACGTTTGCAGGCCCTGCGTAAATGCACTGGGCCTGAGGAGAGATAAGAGGAGCTCTGTAGGGGGCTTCAAATTTGGTATTTTAAGCAGAATATTTCATGGTACTTATCAAAGCAAAAACAGGAAAGGCATATGTATCCTGGAAAGCAGAGCAGGGCAGAAACAGGAAGAGAGGAGAAACACTTTCTGTGTGCAGATCTTGTCAGGCTTACATTTTTATCACACCCTCCTCGGCTGGCACTGAGACAGAGGTTTATGGGGGTGCAAGAGTGTCCATCCCCTTCGTACCCTGCTCTGCAGACGCACCTGCAGTTCAAAGGCAAAAACAAAACCTTATTTTATTTTATTTTATGTTGATATTCCCCTGCGACCCTGATCAGGACAGGCAGTTAGGAGAAGGATGTTAGATGGATGGATGGATGGACGGATGAATGGATGGATGGATGGATGGAGCAGAATAGAAAAGAGTAGAATGCTGTTATTGTTATTGTACATAGTAGATCCAACAAAATGTAATAGTGAGTGATATTTCCAAAGAAAGAGCAGAGAGAAATACATAAATTATGCATACATTAAAATATGAATAAATATGAAGCATATTAAGTATTTTTGTTATTATATAAGTGGTATAATAGAATGTAATATAATGAATATAAAATATACATGTAGGATATATAATATATAAAAAGATTGTAGAGATAACAGTGCCTTTCAACCATGAAATAAAAAATTGCAATAATCCAACAATGTCTTCTACTTCTAGAACAGTCTTTTAACACAGGAAACTAACATTGGGTGGAGCCCAGAGAAATCACAGTCTGCGTGAATGTGGCAGATCTGGAAGGTGCCATCGGAGTCACAGGGCTTGACCGTCTTATCGCAGAGCTCCCCGGAAAATCCCTGTTGACAAGAGCCTCTTCTGCAGATCCCCGTGCTGCCTGGCCTGTTGTCACAGACTCCATGCACACAGCGGCACTCTGAAACAAACAAAAACAAACTCAGGGCAAACAGCGGCACCCTGAAACAAACAAAAACAAACTCAGGGCACACAGCGGCACTCAGAAACAAACAAGAACAAACTCAGGGCACACAGCAGCACTCTGAAACAAACAAAAACAAACTCAGGGCACACGGCGGCACTCTGAAACAAACAAAAACAAACTCAGGGCACACAGCGGCACTCTGAAACAAGCAAAAACAAACTCAGGGCACACAACACCACACTAAAACAAAAATTAAAACAAATGTCAGGCCTCCCTGTACTTCTTTTCATGGACCTTCATGCAGGTACTTGTATACAGTTTTTCTTGATTGCTTTGACCTGCTTAAAGAAACTGGGATCCACTCAGTTTTCATCATTACTATCTCCACAGAGCAGAAGATACCTCTTGCAAATGTGTTAACCCTTTCTCATTGGATTGACACATTTTCCCCACCGTAACAAAACAGTTAACACGGATGTCATTCAAGCAGTCCAAACTTCATTGTTTTAGCTATGGTAACCAAACAGAAATCACCTATTCCTAACTATTAGAAACTATCTAGACCAGTATGAAATCACTGAAGCACCTGTTTCACACAAATCTTCAATTAGCAATCAGTCTGCAGGCCTTAAAAGGTGCCACATCTGTGTTGTTCTTTACCAGCATGGATGGAGGAGGTCTAAGGCTGATAAGAGCGAGAGCGATACCGAGAGTGAGAGCGAGAGCTGGAGGTAGAGGAAAAAGGAGAGGGGTCCGAGGAAGAGGAGTCCGTGTGTGAGGTGAAGGTGTAGTTGGAAGGGCTCGAGTTTCAGAAGAAATTGTGAAGTTGTGAAAGATGTGAAGGAGGCCAGATGCCAATATGTGGAGGTAAGGAAACATTACTATACTGTAATACCTTGTCATATCATGCAGTTAGAGTCAACTGCAAGAGGAAGAAACAAGTCTGAAGATAGATAAAATAAGCATGACAGTTTTGGGGGTTTGAGGAGACAGAGTGATACAGTAACTTGGCCACACTTTCCTTAAGCCACTGTACTCACCCTTATCACACTCCTCCCCGTGTTTGGACTCGTCTGCGCAGATGTGACATGCAGTGCCCTTGAAGCCCGGCTTGCAGTTGCAGGTCCCGTTCCCCGTAATCCCGTCCAGGCACTGCTCAAGAACGAGGAAGAAACATGCAGTCAGTTTCCCTGCTTCCTTTTCCTTCTCAGGGAGATGGAGAGGATTTCCCACGGAGGCAGGCAGGTGACTTGCTTACAGTCCCTTTCCCGTAGCAGGGCTCCTGGAAGCCTCCGGAGCAGGGCTTGCAGTCGGGTCCGTAGAACCCCTTACAGCACTCGGCTTTCTGGAAGGAGCAAGAGGGTCACAGGTAGAGGCTGGAAATCTGTCCAGCTGAGGCCTTTTCCTGGGCTGCATAAGGGCCCCCCATGGTACCAACCGTCCGGGTCAAGTTGCAATATTTGGCACAGCCCCCGATGCTCAAAGCAGAGCTTGAAGAAGAAGCCTGGTATTCACAATCCACCATATGACTCTTCTGTGAATAAAGAGCAAACATAACAATGACTTCTTGTTTCTTCTTCATCCTTTGTTCCAAACATCTGATAATCCTATTACCTCACAAAATATGATTTTAAGTTTCCCTTTTCTTGGATAAGAGGGCACCTTTGGACTGATAGCTTTATTTGTACAAATATTAGACACACCAAATGTGTTTTTTTTGCATATCCCAACTTGTTCTCCTGAGAGCCAATCAAAGGCCTGATGATGATGCAGCTATTCCGCTAAGCATGGGATTTAATCTGGTGACTTTCTGATCAGGGGCATGAAGGCCTAATCTGCTGAGCCATCCCCCCAGTCCATACTGCCTCCCCCGAGTCCATACACACCAGGTTCTACCACAGAGTATTAATCCCCAGAGACGTGTCTGGGCTGTGTTTACCAGTTCTGTGGTTCCAGATGGGCAGTGGGTCTCAGACAGCTGGTCACACCTCACACATGGACCCTGAACAGCCAGCAGGAATTTAGTTTACATTACTTGTTCACAATACATAGCAAAAGTCATACATAGACATTAACTGACCCACTTGTCTTAGCTCCTTATGGGACACTTTGATCTAAAGCTGTTTATAGATTCTTCTGATATTCAACAGTTATCTATTATAGTCGTGTACATGCGTATCTTGTGTCTGGATTACTGCCTATTTGTGTTAATTACACCGGAAATCCATTAGTCACCAATTAGGTCATTTACATACTTGCCTCCTACCAAATTATGAGTCATCTACTATAACCATAGCAACGACATAGGAAGGGCATGAACTTACCCTAACCTAAGCTAACCAAAAGGTTGCTTGTTCACATCCCAGTCTCTTTGAAAAAGCTACTTCACCTGAATAGCCCTAGTAAAAATGTTTGGCATTTTTTTATTTATTGTTGCCATTTTATTGCCTAAATGTCTTTTTACTGTCTAAACGTATGTGTTCTGGTACTGTAAATCAGCACTATAATCGGGTCTTAACTTACCGTGGTGATTATGCTCTCAGTGACGTCACACCACTTGGGCAAGATGGGCTCAATGGAGGGCGGGACAAGAACACCATTAATCAGATGGATGATCCCATTGGATGCTATGATACTGCTGCTTCCTAATACCACTTCTTTGTCTCCAAGCAACATCCTTCCCTTTGGAAAAAAAAAGCAACCAAGGGTGTAAACAGTTAATGAAGAGAAAACTACACTCTTTATAATTCTTGACACTCCTATGATTCATTGCTAAAGTATTTTAAAAGTATTTTTTTGAAAGCAGTGGAGCTACTTACGTCATTGGTGACATTAACCGTTATGATCTGATTGGCCGTCGTTTTTAATTCAGACATGCTGGACAGCTGGTCTAATGCAACCTGGAAAAACAGTTTACTGATAAGGGCATGCACTGATGTAAGAGACCCAAATCAGAAAAAGGCTTAATCTGATAATATAATAAATTCATTGAGCAGCCTGCTAAAACAATATTTTGTTTTAAAGTTTTATGTGGTGGTTGAGTGAGGTGTTACTGTACGACCCTTCAGTGGAATAGAACATCCTTGATGAGAAGCTACTAATCATGCTGGCGTTGGCCCAGATGAGCACACCAGATGTGGAGATCTTACCGATGCCGCTGCAGAGAAGATGTGGTGCTTCAGGAGCTCCTGTAGCTTGTGCTGCGCCTTCAGAATAAGAACACGACCTTACGGCTAACGGTTTGCCAAACACAGGTTGTATTAGTCAGAATGGGAGGTAGCCGATGCTGCTAATGGACCTGCAGTAAAGAATCCAGTAGTGTGTGCATGTCAGGGCCTGAAATCAATGTAACTCACCTTGCTCTGGACAGCTAAATAAGTAATGCAATGCACTTCAATGGATCAACATTACGAATGATGATTGTACTGCTATTTGCACATTTGCATTTACATTTATGTGTTTAGCAAACACTTTTGTGAAGCAGAAGGTAATCAGTTAATGCTTTTGGTCCCAATAGCTGATTTTCACTAATACCCAAACATGATGAGGGTGGAGGTTGCAACGGTCACTCACATGGGTGATCATGTATGTTACAATGCCGTCCTGAAAGAGGTCCAGGGCCTCATTTGTGGGCACGAACACCGTGAGGGGACCAGCGCTCCGCAAAGACACGGGAAGACTGCAGCTCTGAGGAGTCAGAGAGAGCAGGACGCCGCTCAGGGGCTCATCAAACTCTAGCAGCTCAAACATCAACGTGTCCACAACGTCCCCTCTGTCTCCTTGCTCACTGTCACACATCCGCCAAGCACTTCCTGATGGCCCGGTGACACTTACGTCTAGCAGTGAGCGGAATCGGTTGAATCTTGGATCCTGAGCAATAATTTCCCCGACGGTTTCATTTGCAAGCTTGAAATAACATGAAATAAGATGAGCGTGTGAATATGAACTCCTGTAAACTTCTCTGAGAAGCAGTGGATTATTAAGATAAGATTTCTGCTGCTTTACCTGCTTAAGAACTGAAGTGACATCTGAGTGAGTATTTGTGATTGGCGTGTCAATGATATGGATAATGCCATTGGATGCAGGAATGTCACTCTGAATTATCGAGTACAAGATGTCCGGGTCACGGATGAGGCAGAATTGCTGTCAAGATATAAAAACAATTTCCCCACCGAAACATCAAACGTCAGCAGTATTAAATGTTATTCAATGTTCACATTGGGATCTGAAACAGACGCAGAACCTCCTCCCCTCCACTATAGACCGCACCTTGTCTTCCGTGACCCTGATGGCATCTCCTCCGAAGGTCCAGAAATTGTTGCCCTGCAAATCTCTAAGTAGATGCTGCCCGAGGATGAGGTGATGTCTACAAAAGGAACTCTCTGAGACTCCCTATTAAAAAGACAACCACGGTAGGATGTAACAACACTACGATAATCTCCCCTCAGTTTACAAAGACTCACATAATCGTAGCTCTTACTGTTGGTGCTGCTCTCAGCAATGGGACGAAGGCAGTAAACGGACCGTGTTTGCTAAGTGTAATCTGGCAGCCCTTTTCTGCAACAACACACAACAGGATAATTAGATAAACTGCATCATTTGTTTAGAAGCTTGAAATGAATGTAAAGGCAGGCAATATTAATTATTATTAATATTATTTATTGTTATTAATATTTATTTATGTTATACAGTGGTACCTCAGAACTCTAAATTAATCCTGATCGAATTTTCCCAATAAGAAATAATGGAAAACCAATGAATTGGTTCCCGGCCCCAAAAAATTACACGAGATATGTTTTTTTAGCATTTAAACACAAAATGAACCGGACAAAACAAGAAAAGCATATACAGTACTGTACTAAACACATGTAAGTACATTTATTAAAACAGTAATTTTTAAAGTAAGAAAATAAATGTATCCAAACAATTTGTAAAGTTAAAGAAAAACAATGTGTCATGCCTTGATCGTCCGCTCCTTCCGTGTGCCACGCCCCCTCGTTAACACCGTGTGGAATCCCCGTGTGATCAGCTGTTTCTGGTTGTTGTCATTAGCCCTCTGATATTTCCTCTGCGTTTCAGTTTGTTTCCCCAGTCCAGTCATTGTATTGTCCGTCTGCGTTTTGCCTGCCTTACCTGTAATTAAACCCCGTATTCCCCGGTACCCTGACGTCTGCGCCTTTGTCTCCGACAATATCATTATAATTAAATGAATTAATGGTTTATTATTAATATTAAAATAATTAATAAGAAATTATTATTTTTAAATGTATTTTATTATATAATAATAATTACTGTTACTGTCTATCATTGTCTAAATGTATTTTTATACTGTCTAAATAGCCTATATGTATTCAGTTAGTGTAAACATGCAGGATGCTATCACAGCGAATGCAAGGCTGAGACTGAAGCTTTACCCTTTGTTTCCACTGAGAGACGTGCGTGACTCATTTCCCCGCGCATGCAAGTTATCTTAGGTCGGCATTCTTGGTTTGACTTCTGAGATTCAGTCCGAGTTCTAGGTAATTTTTCTAACTGGTTGGTTCAAATTTTAAGAAATTCGAGTTCTAATGAGTTTGAGAACTGAGGTACCACTGTATAGTATTTATATTAAGGATCCTGTCCATGGTGTACCCTGCCTCATGAATGTTATCTTGATTGTATTTTGCGACATCCTGCATCTCATGATATTGTGAGGAGTCCAGCTGGCCGGCGTAAGCCTGTTACCAAAAAGAGTCACGGATCCCGTGATTTCTCCATTCTGCCTCCCACTCCTGTCCAGCTCCAGGACCCTTTCCATGATGCTCCCGAAACAGCGCCTTCCATCGCCAACCTGGTGAGCGTTGCAAGTGCAGCTGGAACAGAAATGCCCCGATCTCTCAGTGCCCAACGCGGCTTATATGAATTATAAGAATCTCAAAAGCCACCCCCCCAGTCACCTGGGCAGCTCGTCGGGGCCTGTCTCGCAGCGTGCGCTGCTGTCACACGTCATATCTGTACAGGCAGATCTTGGGGCACACCCCTCTGAAGGTGAGGACCCTTCCATTGTGCCCTTACAGGCGCAGCGGGACTGTCGGGGGGCAGCACAATGCAGCCAAGTTACATACTATACAGATTGAGACGTGGTCATGGAAGACGCCAGAGTGGAGGACTCAGGCCCTCACTTTTGACTGCTGTATGAGGCCTCTGTACATGATAGATAGATAGATAGATAGATAGATAGATAGATAGATAGATAGATAGATAGATAGATAGATAGATGGATGGATGGATGGATGGATGGATGGATGGATGGACCGATGATGGATGGATGGATGGATGGATGAAGGAAGGTGATCTAAAGTATCCAACAGCATTCAGAATGTCCCTAAGGCTGCTGGCTGAGAACATACAAATGGAGAGTGGCTCACCTTTCCTGGGCTAACATAGACACATGTGGTGGAGTTGGCAGGGCAGCCTCCATGGTCCACGGAACAGGGATTGACCGGCAGGCAGACTTTGCCGTCTCCTTCGTAGCCCACTTTGCATTTGCATTGGGGGCTCCTGCCACCCAGGTAGGTGCAATCCGCGTTCTCAGCGCATGTGTCGCGGACACAAATACCTCACAATATGAGACATGGTTGAAAAACTATTAAAACATTTATTTGCTTAAAGAAGGACTAGCGTGACAGTGATAAAAATATTATTTCAAATGTGCTATTTAAATGCACGTTGGATCGCAGATGTAAAGCGATGCAGTTGCTACAATGGGATTGTCACCTGATAGACTGTCACATGGGCAGGAGAAGGTTTGGCTGCTAAAGAAAGTAACATTTGGACAAAACACACTAAGAAGCTCTGGACAAACACTAACTGACACATTTTTAATCATGGACATATTATATATACAGCTGACAGAAATTTGTTGCAGATCCTCCTGGGATCAATAAAGTGCCTGTTATGTTATTTTTAAGAGTATTACCTGCACAAATGGTCCCAATCGTCTTAAAGCCAGGCAGACACTCACACACTGCGTTGCTGCCATTCCCTTTGCAGTAAGAGTTAGCGGGACAGTTTGAGCAGGATTCAGTAACTGAAAGACATGGATACAGTGAAACATTAACAACTGGTCTATACTAAAACACACACAGTAGATTGACATTGTATTAGTAAACCAAAAACCACACTCTAAAAATCCACCTATCCAGACCTTTTTTGCCCTTTACATCAATTATTGCAAAGGGAATCTTTGTACCAATCCCAGGATTTATACCAAACAAGACAAAATTTCGCAATGGGGAGGGGGGGGGGGGGGCTTTAC
>JAODJW010000127.1:7243117-7256758 GCA_026777045.1 Hyperopisus bebe | reverse complement strand
GGGGGGGGGGGGGGGGGGGGGGGGGGGGGCTTTACCTGCATTTATCTTGCATCTTGACCTTGTGTGCAGGGACTTTACTTGTGATGCATCTTGATCTTGTGTATGGGGGGTCTTTACCTGAGTCATATCTTGACCTTGTGTATGCAGGGTCTTTACTTGTGTTATGTCTTGGCCTTATGTGTGCAGGGTCTTTATCTGTGTTGCATCTTGATTCTGTGTATGGAGGGGTCTTTACTTGTGTCGCATCTTGACCTTGTGTGCGCGGGGTCTTTACTTGTGTCGTATCATGGCCTCGTGTGTACAGGGTCTTAATCTGTGTCGCATTTTGATCCTGTGTATGGGGACGAGGGTCTTTACCTGTGTTGCATCTTGACCTTCTGTATGGGGGGGTCTTTACCTGTGTCGTATCTTGACCTCATGTATGGGAGATCTTTACCTGTATTGTATCTTGACCTTGTTTATGGGGGGTCTTTACCTGTGTTGTATCTTGACCTTCTGTATGGGTGGTCTTTACCTGTGTCGTATCTTGGCCTTCTGTATGGGAGATTTTTACCCCTGTTGTATCTTGACCTTGTGTAGGGGGGTCTTTACCTGTGTCGCATCTTGATCCTGTGTATGAGGGCTGGCAGTAACATTCCCCATTCCCTCTCGGCCCCTTGTTACACTCTCCATGGACACAGCTGCACTCTACAGCAGGAGAGCAACAGAGGTGGAGATCCATCCTGATTCAGCGACATTACACAGGCTAGCGGGCTTCTGAATGGAGAGCTACTGCACTGAGGGATAAGCTGGCAAACATGTAATGCCAACTGATGCTGATTACACTGAATTACTGCCCAACTGCTCATATTTTTATATGGTAACAGGAAGCAGTGACCGATAGCTGAAATCATCCTCCTGAAATCATAATGATAATTTTAAATATTGCTAACAGGAATTAGATTGGCAAAATATATAAGTACCTAAATACAAGATGGGTTGTACTGGGTTTTGGGTCATTAATGCTAGCATGAACAGGAATATAATCTCAGTTTTGACTGATTTTGGCTTATTTTGATGCTTAAGCCCCTGCCCACCTGAATCACAGTGCTCCCCGTAAGCACTGCTCTTCTGACAATCTTGACAGGCCAAGCCACTGAATCCTTCCTGGATTGCGAGGAGCAAGCAGAGGAGACCATAAAATAGACTGAACTTTAGTGACACAGACAGCAGGTGGTATAGTCATTAAGAAACTAAAGGTGCACTCCATACTAGTAATTTAATGAAAAACTCACATGAAAAACCAGATTGATACATGACCTCTAAATGTATAGGGAAGTAAAAGGATATAAACTCCTGTGTTTGACGCGGAACAGGATGAACCAAAAGTAGCTATGCTAAAATAGCTTCAGTTTTACTATGCTACTTAAATTGCAGCACACAGAAAAACACCAGCACAACTCACATCACAGACGCAGGTGCCGTTTCCTGTGGCTCCATCCATGCAGCTGCCGTGCCCATTACACGCTTCACCTGACCAGCTGGGGCATGCTGGGAAATTATGAAAAAAAATCATTTCAGGGGCGTCGAGACCCCAGCTAACACCTGAAAACCATCGCGGGGAAATCTGGAAGAGGGACAAGCCACTCACGCAGACAGAGAGGCCCCCAGAAGTTGGGGCAGCATCTGAGCTCTGTCACCCTCTTCTCACAGGTGTGCCGGCAGCCGGGCAGGACCCGCAGGCGCCCCCCGATGCTCACAGTGTAACTGCAACACATAGCGGCACCATGACACAGAGAAGGAATGAACCATGATGGATCTATCCAGGGTTTTTATTTGTTGAGAGTTGAGGTATCAAGCCTAAGTGAGTGAAGTGTCAGCGACTCACCAGGGTCTGGGTGTCACAGCGCTAACACTCTAACAAAGTAACACACTAATATAAAACACACTGACACACTAATACTCCAACACATTAATAGAAGCAAACTAACACAACACACTAATACACAAACACGCTAATACACTAACAGCAACACACTCTTAAACTAACACAATAATACAGAAACACACTGACAACGAACATATTCATACACAAACATACCAACACATTGATACACTAACACACTAATACACAAATACACTAACGCACTGACACACTAATACACAAACACCCTAATACACTAACACACATACAAAAACACACTGACACACTAATAATGTAACACATGAATACACTAACACACTAACAGCAACAAACTAACACAGCAACACACTCTTCAGCTAACACAATAATACAAAAATACACTGACAACGTAACACACTAATACACAAACATACTGATACACTAACACACTAATACACAAACACACCAATTCACCGACATACACTAACACACTAATACAGGAATAAAACTAAGCTAACATAACACAGCTTTCTGCTGGTCTTCCCAACCCCGGAGTGCCACCTGCAGCCCCTGTCCCCGATGTCCCTGCTGGTCTTCCTGAAGCCCCTGGGGCAGGTCATGGCTGGGGAGGCGGCACAGGAAGTGCATGGTGTAACTGCACTAATGACTCGATGCTTGTCACAGCGGTTCGGGGGGTTCGGGTCCTGCTGGGGGCCGTAAGCATACCTGTCATCTCACTCACAACCGCCTCTGTCACACAGCAACCTCATGTGGTGTTTATACAATACCACTATGCTTTAAAATTTTGTTCTTTTCTACTTAAATTCTGGTTTCCTGTGAAAAATTTCACCATAATAGCAATTTGATGGAAGCAAAGAAAACAAACTTATTTTAAGTTAAAATATAAACAATAATCATTATCAGCTACAACTTCTCAGCCACTGGAAAAAAAAAAATCATTTTAAAATAAAAATTGTTACAAACTGAATGCCGGGCTTTTAGAGAAAGAATTATCATGGGATAAGAGAAGAAGCAGCACGCCTGTTGGCTTACCTCAAGCTCCTCGCTGAACGACATCACCAATCCCAAAATAATAAGAAGAAGGAGACGCATGTTGATCTCGGAGCGGCCGGCAGCTGAAGCCCACAAACTCACCAGTGCCGGAGCCCCCAGGCTCATAACTGGGAGGTCAAACGGGGTCCCTTGCGTCAGGGGGAGACCCGGTCCCTGGGCAGCCGAGGGACAGAAGAGCGTCATTGCTATGGATTTCAGGAAAATGACTGCAGGAAAACATCCTTTACTGAGAGGGGGGACAAAAACGGATTTCCTCCCCAGAATTGCCTTCGCGTCTGGCCGGATTTCCTTGTTTGTCAAATGATTGGACCTACGAATCAGCACATGCTTGGAAACAATAACTGTTACTCAACTGCAATTACGTTAATTGTTTTGAAGGACTCTGTGTTTGTCAAGCTTGGCAACATTTAACTCTGCCATGTTTGTACCTTTTTTATTTATACCATACACAGTTTCGTTGGATGGAAGACATTTTGTGATTTTCTTGCCCACGTCGAATACCTGGAATTCAGTTGTTGGGCTTTTTGTCATTTGTATTGACAGATTTTTCTAGTGGCAGAAAGTTAGATGACAGATTTTTTGAAACAGGATCCCTGAAGCGCTTGTAGAAACGTCATTAAAAGTGGCTGGTTGATTAGTACTGCTTCTTCACATCTCTGGGGTTGGGGGTTTTGGCTGGAGCCTGTTCTCTCTATGCTGTGTGGATTCCCGCCAAAGACATAAAGCAAATTGTCTCACAATCACCCACAGAGTATGACTGTGAGTGTATGAGCCCTGGGATGGATTGACATCCCATTCAGACAGTTCCTTTGCCTTCAGTTCTTGGTTATGATGAATAACCTCATCTTTAAATGAATCATAACTTCAGTGTTTGAAAGCAGGGTGTGGCATGGTGGTGGAATGGTTACCACTGTTTGCCTCATACCTCTGGGACGAGGGTTGCATGTTCTCTCAGTGTCATTGTGGGGTTTCCTCCAGGTACTCCGGTTTCCCCTCACAGTTCAAAAACATGCTGAGGTTAATTGGAGTTACCGAATAGTCCATAGGTGTGAATGGTGTGTGTGTGTGTGTACCCTGTCATACTGTAGGTTGATGCCCCATCCTGGGTTGTTCCCTGCCGAAGGGAAGGGAAGACATTCAAACTCCACACAAACCCTAACCCTAACCCCTAGGCTGGGACGTGTGAGCCAATGGCGCTTTGCAGCATTGCGCCTGGGGGAGGTTTCAGAAGAATTAAACTGGTGCGACACAATCCACTTTTAAATACCTAGCCTACTGAAAAAAAAAAAAGATCCTCAAAGCGACCAGTACCTTACAAATCGTCCTACACCTTTTAGAAGCTCACATAACCAGCCATCCAGCGAAGAGCACATTTTGACTTTCGGTCAACACACATCAGGAGCTGGATCTTAAGCAGGCAGGAAATGGCCGAGTGATGAGGTTGTAGCCGACCGTACGGAGCTCCTGTATCTGCCAGATGGAGAAAAAAGGAAAAGCTTCCTGTCTTTGTTTTATTCGCTCGAGTTATTCAGCAAAAAACAAAAAAAAAGAACAAGATGAGCAGTTACAGTGCAGCCAGTTTTCCAAAACTGCAGAGCACCCTCATTGTTGCTGTTTATCTGTGTGCATGTGAATGGCGATGGCAGAGACAGGCACAGAAAGTCAATGAACAGGGGCGAGAGCAAACAAGACACCACATCACAAGTGAGGAGGGGATGCAATGCATGTCTTTATTTTGTGTTTCATAGATACTCATCTCTGTTTATTAGACTTTAAATGCCAATAATAATTATTATTGTTTTTTTAAAAAAGCATGTTTAAATCCCAATCAATGCACTGAGCCAAAAACGCTGTATTCGAAAACATTGACCCAGAAGGTGTTAACATGCGATTATTATGTAAACATAGGAAGTGAGCCTTTCAGTTTCACCTCGACATCCTCTTCCATTTTAAATGCACACAGCCACTCCTCAGTAAAACACACACCTTTCAGTCACTACGCCTCCTAACCACTAACATACATCTGTCTTTTCTTAAAAAAAATTTAAAAGGTTGACGAGGTCAACCTTTCATCATAAACTCTGATAAACCTACTACTTAGAATAAAATACAGTTTCTTTTAATAGAAAGTCTAGATTACATGGACAAACATGCTTTTTTTTTAAATAATTTACATATTGCAGATTGTACATAGCAGCGACATAACACAGGTATGAAGCAGCAAAGGGGACAAGCTAATCAAGAAGAAATTATAATAATAATAATAGTAAAAAACAATAAATATTTAACTCTTGTGGACTCAACTTCCCAGGATGCTTTGTGAGGAGACAGTACAAAAAAAATCATAAATAAGAATGAGGGTTAGTGAAAAATCTTTGGGGATATTTTCCCTTTTTATGGAATGTGAACCTCCTCTCTCAGCCAGTCAACTCGAGTGGCAGCTCCCTGCTGCACAGCGCCTCCCACTGGCGGGCCAGAAGTGAGATTAACCGCTCACGGCTGTCAGTGCCGGGCACGAACACGCACCACTGCACCTCGTTCTCGTCCACGCCGGGGTACTGTGACCGCCTGGCAGTGCCAGCCTCCTCCTCGGCGAAGTGGTCCATGGTGAGGTGGCAGAGAAGATCCGGACCGGGGACGTCGTCGAACACTAGTGTCAGTGCCTGAGGGTATGGCTGGTACCCCATGAGCACCCGGTCCAGGTCCCGGATGCGCCGCGCATCTGTCAGCTGGTACTTGTCCCGCTGTGGTGGCTCCTTGGCAAACTCAGGGAGCGGGTAGCTGACGTAGTCTTCGTCCAGGAGGAAGACGTCGGTACTGGTGAGGACAAGTGTCTTGGCCTGCAGGTGCGGAGGCCCCTCAGAGGTTGGGCCGGGCCCGTTCACCTGGAACGCCAGCACGTACAGCAGGATGTTGAAGGCCAGCGAGTGTCCAGGGGCCCCCTTCCTGCCTGCCACGATGAAGGTGAGGTCCCCAATCTCCTCTTCGCTGGGATACACGAACTTCACTTTACTCGAGTGCACCAGCTCATAATTCTCCATTTTACCTACCGAAAAACATCCGTTTGGCTGTTAATTAGGGCAGCAGAAGGAAGATAACAGCATATTAACAAATTAGACTTTCACCAAAATCTCCATGGGTCCTGCACGAAAATATAATGAAGTACTGTAAGTCAATAGTTCTCAGTCCTCCCCCCCGCAAGTCCACATTTTTGGTTCAGTCCAGCACCTATATTCCCAAGCCTGGTAATCAAGGGTTTTATAATCAGCTGACAAGTAAAATCAAGAGTGTAGGTGGGGGGAACAGCACAGCCTGTCTGCAAGGGCCTGAGGGCTGTTCTACAAGGTGTGTGATGAAAAGTCATCTGTCTTCATTTCTTCAGTACAGGGCTGCAGTGAGTCTGGAGGTTATTCTAAGACACATGGGATGTGAGGCAGGGGAGATACTGGATAGGATGCCAGCCCATAACAGGGCCCACAAACACATACTAAGGATAATTCAGAGTCACCCAAAAACGTTTTGGGACTGTGGGAGGAAACCCATACAACACCGCCAAACTCCACACTAGCAGAGCTGGAGATAAGTTTGGGGCTCTAAACCTTAGAGGCATGAGGCAAATACCTACCTACTGAGCCATCCAGTTAAAAGCACTTTAGTTAAAATATCCAGCTGTAGTAATTGAGGAAATGTAAAACTTCTAAAAGATGCACAAGTATTTTTTAAACGGAGTGCCTGATACGCAGCTGGGTTACAGTGCCCACTGCAGTCCCATACCTGTGTTCTTCTTGCCAAACTGGGTGTAGAAGTCCAGCTCGGAGGGTTCAGGCGAGGGCACCTTCTCCAGCAAGGAGAGCACGGTCATGAGCTGCTGCAGGAAGCGGTGCGTGCTGTAGCCGTCCCTCGTCAGGCAGGAGACGATGTGGTCGGCTGACGGCCCTGCCAACATGACACGACACAAGATGGGGGCCCTCGGCATCCGCGCGACACTCAGAGCCCAGAACGTTCTGTGGCGGGGACACCACTCACCAACGACCCGGAAGTATTGGTCGAAGAGGCCCACGTTGACACTCTGCAGGTCCTTCAGCTTCATAGACAGGCAGTAGGAGATGATGAAGCCACTTTCCTTGTCCTCTGGGGGGCGCCAGTTCCACAACGCTATGCAGGGGACACCAACATTGCACACATAGATGTTTCGGAACATCCCGCTAGCTCGCATCACATCCACTGTCCCGTAACCAGGGGTGGGTTTGTGGTTTCTGATGCCCTGTTCAAAAAGTCACTGCTTGCATGTAACGCTGTTAGCAAATCAATAGAGTCAGAAGATCGTAGCTAGCTAGATGGTTAGCAGAAAAAGCCGCATCAGCATCTAAGTAAGGAATTTGTTTAATATTTGATGTAATGACTATTTGTGGCCAACAGGGGGGCCCAAATCTCAAGGGCTCCATGCGAATGCATGGTGTGAATGGTGGTAAACACTGCCACCACCGGTATTGCACAGCGGCCTTGCAGCCGTCCATGCGGCCCTCACCTGCCTCGTTGCTGAGCATGCCTGTGCTGTCGTCCAGGATGAAGTAGACCGCCTTGGTGGAGAGCAGGATGCAGGCCGTCGTCTCCACGTCAGGGATCTTGTAGAACAGCACGGACGACCATAGGATGTGCTTCAGCTCCTCGTTCTCCACCTGTTCGTTTCATAATGGAACACACAGATCAAAGGCGATCACACGACAGCAAATTAGCAGCCTAATTAGCCTAATTTGAGGACACATACACACACACCACAATCACGCAGTCTGGGCAATTCAGAGACACCAATTAGCTTAACAGCAAGTCTTTGGACTGTAAGGGCATTTTTCCACTGCAACAAGTACTGCACTTTAGGTACTTCAAGGTGTTGGTTTTCCACTGTAAAAACTGGTACCGGCACCAAATGACTTCACAGCATGGGGCGGAGTATTTTGCACTGAAATAGAAAAATGCCTGTAGTATATTATAGGGCTGGACGATGTGCGATATTAATACTAACATGTTATGCATATGAAGTTCTTATACTGCTAATCAGCTATACTAAAATGAGGCTTTTTCTTACTTTCAATTCTGTACGGACATTATAGCACAGGGGGTTAAAGTTTTGCTAAAATATTTTTAGTGTTACTCTGTCATAGGGGAAAAAAATTAGCAAGCTTTGAGATTTTAATTATTATTCCTTCTATAGATTCTTATACTTTTAAAAATGAGTTTAAAGTTTACCACCACTGCTTTTGCATGAATGCTGCATGCGTTCTCTGACAATCATTTTCATCCTTGTCATTTAAATCCCTCAAAGACAGGTTTGTAAGAAATTTATAAGTTTATATGTATATGTTTTATAAGTGCCCCAATATTTATTACAACAAAATCCCATCACTAGTATATAAAACTATATACGTTCAAAATTTCTTGTCACACCTTCCTGATCTTTTTGTTGCATCTGTTCTTCATTTGTCATCTGCATTTGTTGCTGAGTTTGCAACTGTTTTCAAGGTGGCATTTGTATTGTGTTTCAGAGGCTATTTGCATAACCGATCGACAAAGAAAGTCCCTAAAAGTACGAAAATACCAAAGAATTACCCCAGCTGGTTTGGCACTTTCGGTACTGAAACTTTTGGTACTGGTACTCGTCCGGAAGTCAATGAAGTACTCAAGCCAGAGTACTGAAAGTACCGTAACAAAAGTACCATACTTGGTGTGGTGGAAAAAGGACACTAGCACAACAGGGAGAACTGCATACACAGTGGGATTCGATCCTCTAACCCACTGAGCCCCTGTGCTGCCCCAATAACCATCAGTACCAGCTGTGGATAAGCTGATCACTGATTTTGTTATTTGTTCATGAGACAGAGCTGAACGTCACTGCAGGGCCTGAGCGGTACTGATGGGCCGCACCTCAGCCACACTGCTATAGAAGAACTCGAGCAGCTGCTCCCCCCGTAGGCCAGCCAGGAAGCAGAGGGCCGGGGAGAGGACCAGGTGAGACGGGCACCGGTTCTCCTCAGAGAGCTTCTGGATGAGGGAGCCGTCAGGGTACAGCAGGGACAGGGTAAGCCGGGGCCTCTGCACACCTGGGGGGATGCTGACAAGGGGACAGCTGGTGACATCAGAACATTTAGCTAACCACAGCGGTACCTTTACTAATACAATAATTTCACAGAGCTTAGCCTAGTCAGGCAGATTTCATTTCATAAGACTATAGACCATGGCTTTCTGGAATGTACTGGAATGTTCTAGCACAACAAGGAGACAAACCGATGGATACACTTACATAACCAATGTATCGTAGCACTGGGGGGTTCTTTTTTGTTAGCGGGGGTAACTTTATCATTAGCGGATTAACATTTTTGCTTCCGTTAAATTTAGTTCTGCTCCCATACTCCCATAACATTTTTTCCACAGTTAAAAGTAAATACAGTTTAATGATCAAAAACTTTTGTGAATCCTAACATCACACATATTTGTTCCGATCAGTGTTCACACTGTTGGCTGACTACATGTAAACACAAAACATGACTGGTTGATAACTTGTTGTATTTAAGATTATCTTTGATTAATTACATTTAACCCAGACTTCGTCCATTTCAACTGGGGTATCCTGAACTAAGCAGAGAACTGGGTCCTGTATTACAAACCTAGATTTCTTGCTTAGTCTCATAACTTATTGGATTTCAAGTATCATAGTTTAAATGGACTGTATCTTTGCTCATTTACATATAGCCCAGACTACCTTAAATACTACTAAGCAAGAAATCCTGCTTCGCCCCCTGGTTGTTTTCAAGGTTCTGATTGACAGAGCTATAGACTAATAAATAGCTGAGACTCATTCCTAGTTCCGGGTAAACAATGCCATGTTTGTAGTCCACAAGTGGCTTCATTAATGGTAAAATGTCAGCATGTGCCAGTGGTGAAATAGGACTCCTGTGACAAAAACTGTTATATCTCACAAACAGAATATTATTGAAAGAAAATTTATTCCAGTGACCTTACACAATCCAGTGATCCTCAGTTGGTTAAGTCCTAAATACCCCCAGGTAATCACTCCAGCTCTGTTGAACTAAATTGATGTTAAAATTTCAGCTCTCTAGTTATGTTTTTAAGGGTTTCAGAGCCCAAAACCAAACTGAAGCTAAATTCATATAATAAAAGTTAACAATTAGCTTTCACTAAATTATTTTTTGTGGTTTATCAGCTTATTGGTTTAGTATTATTGAATTAAACTTCAGAGTTAGCGGAACTAACTTTATCTAGCGTTATCAAAACTAACTTTTCAGTTACCTATGCCCACCACTGGTTTTATATAAAGTAAAATTTGTTGACCATGGAAGAAAGGGGGGGAGGGGCTTACAGTAAAACTGATAGACTTTTGGGGGGGGCACTGATGATGCAAGTTGTGAAAAAGAAGTGGTTTGGAAATGTAAATTTATTAAATTAATCAACCCTTCCCCTAAAACCCCAGCGCTCTGCGACCCAGAGGAATACTGCCTGCACAATAACATTGGGGGTCAGGAACCCCTGTTCTAGAATATTCCTCAGTGTTCTGGTACCTGTTCACTGGCACTTTCTTGGTCCACATGGAGGGCGCCTGCTGACCAGCACCAGTCCTGTGGCAGGACGCCGCCTGCAGGAAGGCGACAGTCTTGATGTCCCTCAAGCTGCCACGAAGCTGTCCAAACTGCCGCAGGAAGACGAACTTGTCATGGGGCAGGAGGAAGACGGCGGTGACGGGCTCCGGGCCCACCATGAGCTCCAGCGCGTGGCTGTCCTGGGAGCCACAGCAGCTCTGCTGAGGGTGCAGGAGCACGGAGGCCAGTGGGAGGCGCATCAGCTTCATGGAGGAGCGCGGGGGGCAGGCGTTAATGGGGCCCTTGGCAAGGGAAAGGAAATCTACCTTGAGAATGCAGAGGTGACGGGGGGTGAGGAGGAGAATGAGAGGCATGGAACCCGAGGGGCCGTCCGCATCTGGGGGCCATGTGTCTGACAGAATGTCTGAATATGGGGGACTGAGGACCCGAGAGGAATCGGGCGCCTCTGCTGCAGGGAGCGTGAGGTGAGCGAGGAAGGCCCCTTTCACTGTACAGTCCTTCTCCTCATACTCCCATGAGTTCAGGAGCTGCCGAATGAGGCTCTGCTGTGTGACAGCGCCCCCTGGTGGCTCGGAGGGGCAACTTGATGCCAGTGCAGAAAGCAGAGAATGCATGTCCCTCAGACTGTGGGCGTCGGATAAGAGGTAGAGGACTCCATCATTGCCCCGTATTCTCAGCGACAGGCACACCTCCGGTACTTCGAAGCGGAGCTCCTCGATGTCAGTGCAGGGCGCGAGCAGCTCCACCACCAGGCCAGCCACCAGGTCCGGAATGTTCCAGGGCTGCTCACGGTACCGAGCCCGAAGCACTGCCAGCCAGGGGTCCGCCAAGACAACGCAGGCCAGCAGCTGCCTGTCTCTCTGGCCGACCCGGATGCCGTGAGCCCAGATCACCTTGTTGATGCGGATAGCTTCCTGTGCCGGTTCCTCAGACACGCCGGGGCCCCCGAGCCCATCCTCGCGCCGGCCCAGGCCCACCTCGAAATAGCCGTCCCCAGAGGAGCAGCCCACGGGCTCCGCCTCTTCCCCACTCCTCTCACTCCTCTCCAGGGGCTCCTTCCCCCCCAGCTCCCGTGCCGCCTTCACCACCAGGGATGACAGCTCCACTGTGAACTCCAGGTTGTCGGCGGCATAGGAGATGAGGCAGAAGGGGAGCACCAACGTGCTGGCCCCGCCCACCCAGCCGGCCCGGTCCTCCGCACAGCGGCAGCAGCTGGGCATTAAGACAACACAGAGGGGCGCCGGTGCTCCAGTTAACGGCCTGGGCACAAACATAACCCCCCCCCGGCCACATTCACAGAGACGCCACTGCACAGAATGGGGGCTCCCAGGGATGGGGGCTCCACACACACACAATGTCAAGTAAAATCAAATAAGTGTCGATTATTCAAAAACATACACACACATCACAGGGTAGCCGGCAGCCTGCAGTCATACCTAATCTGCTGATCACTGACAATTTCAACTGAAAAGCAGGAAGGAAGTGGGTGTGTAATCTGAAAGGAAATGGCAACATGTGAAAGGATATCACGTCACGTATGTTCACAGCCATATTTATAGGAAATTATTTACGATAGAAAATCAAGTACACAGAGATCATTTACTTGGTAATCACATTAAGTCAGCGAATTTAAATTACAATACCTGTAGTGTTTCCTCACAAGAAGAGTTTTGTATAAATTTGCATCGCTGGGTATTTGATGAATCCACAGGAGTCAGTATTTGATTGGTAACTACCATTTCTTCTTTAAAAATTAATTCTGGAAAGATAAGGGGACTTGTTTAAGCAGAACACCCTGATTTTAGGCATAAACCAAAGGTTACAATGAAGTTTGGGAGTATTTCAGTGAAACAGAGTAAATGAAGAGCACATGATACCAGCAGATCATTCAGTGCAAAAGTCCACTTCATAGATATCCATAAAAAAACCAAACAGGTAAGATTTCTTTAGCAACCTTCTTGCAATTTTTGCTTCATACTTAATCAACTGGCCAAAATAGCAAAACAAAGCTATTTTAACTGACACTTGCATTTTGGCCAGAGGTAATAATGGTAACATTGATGTGAAATATTCCAGTAATAATCTTATAATATAAATAATGTTAACCATATAATTAGATGTATGCTAACATGCAAATTTTTCCACTAAAAAGTATATACAGGCAGCTAAAGAAAATATGTTTAAAAGGAAAGTGATTATAAGGTTTTAAAAACAGGAAACCTAAATAAAATGCAACACACAGGCAAACAGACAGAGAAGATTAGCAACACATGCTAGAGCCTCCGGCCAGACGAGTGACCAGTGAAGGTCATGTGACCTGCATGAAATGCCGACAAATGGAAACTGCCGTTTCGCCTTGAAACATGTCTCTCCTGCCCAGTGTTCAAAGGAGGTTGCCCAATGATTTTTGCCACCACAGACACTGATAATTTGTTCCCTTTTAAGTAGCTTCCAGCTGATCATGGCTACAGGGACGTTCTACGGCAGAGGAAAATGAGGCGTATCTACACTGACAGCTGATCTGCTCCATGAGTACGAGGCAGGAGAGAGGGGGGGGGGGGGACACCTTTAAGCGGATCAATGCTGCACAGTGAGGAAGGTCACAAAAGAGTGGAAAATACAAAGTAGCCAGGACTAGAAGTTTATTTTTTTTACGTTTATTTATTTACTTGGTAGATGCTTTTATTTAAAGCAAAACCCATTTTTGATAGAGCAGAATCAGACAATCCCTGAAGCAATGGGGGTGAGAGGTTTTTTAAGGTGATATCACTCTGTCAGCTTGGGGATTCAAACCAACATCCTTCAAACCATGGGCACAGCGTCCTAACCCTCTGAGCCATGCACCATCCCCCAAAGAAAGGTCTGCTTTCTGAGACTTTAACCGCTACACCTCCTAACTTAGCCTAATGGCTGTAAAATATTATTAGAGTAAGAGGAGGTGAAGGCCCGCGGGGTGGGAGGGTGGTGACTGTGCAGCATTGGTCGGCATGGAAACGCCTGGTCTGGCACGTGTGGAGTGGGCCCCGCCCAGCACCCCGCCCCCCCTCGTGCCAGCGTCCCTCCCTGCCACAG
>JAODJW010000127.1:7223686-7243017 GCA_026777045.1 Hyperopisus bebe | reverse complement strand
CCAGATACATACATGATTACCTTGGCTGGGGCGGGCCGGGGGGGGCCGAGGGGGAGAGGGGGGTGGGGCAGCAAAAAAGGACGAGGAGGAGGAGGAAGACGAAGGGGATCCACCCGTGGAGAGTCTGGAGTCCTCACTGATCTAGCAGAGAAAGTGCAAGAGCAGTCTTCAAGGAGGCCGCGTGACAGGGGCGGGGAGGTTTGTGGGGGCAGGTCTGCTAAAAACTCCAACTGTCAGGCTGCCTATGAGCCCCCTTTCAAGAAAAACCGAGTGACTTTCAGAAAGAGCACTGTAGCCAGTGCTGACCATAGCTACACTATTCCAAAGGGATTTACAGATACTAATATAAATTTCTCTCAACCATACAGGAAGAGAATTAAAAAAAAAAAAAAAAAAAAGATTTCAAATATGCCTGAATTTGTAATCAGTACAGGAAACTCGGGGGGAAGTGAAAAGGACTGCCAATACAAAATATTAGCTATCAGATAATACTGTTTATTATTAACAGATCTGGTGAGAAAAAAAGAAACAGAGGACTAGAGAAGAACCAAAGCAGAAAAGGCTAAAAGACCTTTAGCCTTCTTTATCTCACGGAGGGGAGACAGCAGCAGAGATTGAGGTCACTAGCGACTGGAAACAACAAGCAAAGCGGCAAGGCTGACCCAACAAATGAGGATGTGAAAACGGGTTTGAGGCCAGAGCTCAGGCAAGCAAAACACCAGCAAGACTGCTGGCCGTCAGAATGCTACACTGGCTTTCAGGGAAACAAGCCAAGAGAGTCTAATCAGGCTTCCAAACCCCCAGTCACCAGGAAGACTGCGAGAATAAAGCCTTGCTGGACCATACCACATGATATAACAAACGGGGGGAGACCACCTCAACGTGAAAAATCGAGGGGAGGGGGGCAGCTGCATGGTATCCCCCCCCCTCAAAGATCCTCTTTCGAGTGAAACTCTTAGGACAACATGTCCCTGTATCTCTATCAATATAAAGTTACGAGTCAGTGAAACCCCCCCCCCACACTCCTTAAGGCCAAACCACTTACCCTTTCAAACTGGGAACTGGAAACTCAACTTTTTAAACGTTTCATTGTTTTTGCATGTGCATGCGTCAAACAGTACTTCTGCCTTGTCAATGTATTGCTAATGTATGCTACTGGTTTTATCGAAAGCTATATAATTCATGCAGCTATTGATTTTACTGTTGTAAAAAACCTTTCAAAAGAGACTCTCCTGGGACTAAAACCTAAAGCTCGTTATAACTGGCAGAGGTCATACCTTCTGCCACAGGAATAATAATAATAATAATAATAACAATAAATTGCCAGTGGCATGGACAACTGATTCATGAAGAACTTAAGCTGTAAAACCACTTGTTAGCAAAGGTCCCAAAGAACAATAACTAACTAGTTTTTGGTTTAGTTCCCAGTGAAAATGCAACCGAGTGCTCTGAGGTCAGGGGGTGACATCATCACCCAGCCTTTAAGATCACTTTCCATTACAGGTCAAGACAGGCCATACCAACTCAGAAACGTGAGGAATGTCTGCCAACCTGCCAATGGATCATTCCAAAAATGGCATCCATTTAGCTTACACTACCATTAAGTGCCTCATAATCGACGAGCTGAAATGTGAGAAAGTAACAGCTCTACACCTCTAAAAATGATCAAATTATAACCAAGAATAAATTACTAATTGAAACAAACACACAAATGACCACTAAAAATGACAATTCTATTAAAAAGCCTCACCATTTATCTGTCATGCAGTATATAATAATCTCAGACTAACTTGAGCTCTTTTTATTCAAAGCTCCCTTTCGGCTGTAACTTTTGTCCTGCTATTCTGACAGACATTTCAGCGCGAGCTGCCGCTCTTGTCCAGCCAGTCAGCAGGGGGCGTACCTTCTTCTCGCTGTTGGCCATGCGGTCTTTGGCTTCTTTGGCTTTCTGAATGGCCTTCAGTACCTCCACTGTGTCTAGCTCTTTCTCCGTGGTGATGGTGCTGTCCAGGCACACCTACAATGGGCACCGGTGAGCTTGGTCACCCTCAGCATCGGTGCCGGGGTCACCGGCGTGCCGCGGAAACAGAACGCCTACCTCAGAAGCCCTGTCCCAGAACTGGGCCAGAACCTTGGTCCTGTAGTCCGGGATGATGCACATGGGATTTCCGGTGAGGCTGAGCTTCTCCAGGCATGGCAAAGTCCCGATATTTTTGATTTCCTCGAGCTGGGAAGCAGCAAGGAGATTTCCGGGTGAATTCGGGCGAAAACATTCCAAAAGTCATCAGTAAGCTTTCAAGTTACCGTGACAATAACAGTAATAACCGCAATAGCCAAACAGCTACAATCATAACAGATTTACATGCCTCTAAAGAGAGGTTATAGAAGCTTAGATTTGGTAGGTTGGGTAGATGAGCTGGTAAGTGTTCAGTGGGGAGAGACCCTACAATGTTCTGGAATTGGGGATAAATCATGTAATACAGTTTCTGAAACTTACACTCATGGTAAGAGCATATACAGTTGGGGCAAAGAATATTGGCATCTCTGCAGTTTTTTTCAGACAAGACAGTAACTCTCCCGCAAAAATATTGACATTGCTTCAGTATTAACATTGGCATTTTATTTATTTGCATTAGAAGTGAACAACTGTGACCGATCCACATCTGATACTTACTTACTTTTCAGTAGTCTGTGAAAAGACAGCCCCTATTTCTTGTTAAATCAATTTGTGCAATCAATCGCACAACAGGTCATTCCCATTTTAAATATGTTTTTTCCGCTAATGCTGCCACTCAGTGTATTTGCCACTCAGTGGGTGTGAGCGCAGTGACTTTCGCCTGCTGTGACATCATGCACAAACAAAGTTTTTAGGAGGTGGAAGTAGTATATAGTGGAAAATCCCACAAAATAAAGTGCACGCAATTGTGAAACAACTTGGTTAATATGAAAAAGGCAATGGGTGATTTGAGAGTCGTTAGCTTGAGCTGTTTTGCACACTCGCCAGGGCTTGTGATACACGAGGGGCTGCTATCACATTGGGGTGTAAGTGATGCTGTTGCCAGGGAGAAAAAAAATGTGGGACATTTTAACCTTCGTCCTGTGTTAGCTCTCCATAAAATTAATGGCACCTTTTATAAGTTGTGAGAAATAACTGCATTTCAAGCAGGTGATCCTGCTTGTATTTCTGTTTATTTTGGTTAAAGAACTGGAAAACAGCTAAAACTCACTAAACACAAATATTTTCTGCAAAAATATTATTAGGTATATGCTTAGTATATATAAACATGAACAATGGTTGTTTCTTTGAAGTGATTTTGGTCAAACCCTGATCTGCGCTAAGCTTGAGTCTAGCTGGTGACTAGGACAACAGAGTTTTGGCATTATGTGTTTTTAAAAATAAAGCAAATATAGACCGAAATAAACCCAGTCTCTGAGTGAATTCCTGCCCAACAGAGTAAACGTGGTATGCTGTGGTTACACATACCGGCCTTCACCTCACAATCCCTGCTTAGTGCACACAGCCCAGCAAAACCGTACCTGTGCTAATTTGTTGCTGCTTAAATCCAAGTTGACGAGGGAATAAAGCTTATTGAGGTCAGACAGACTCTCCAGCTGGTTTCCTGCCAAGTTCAGCGTCTTGATATTTCCCAGTTTGGTATGCACACCCTCCAGTACAGTGAGCTTATTATAGGACAGGTCCAGGTGAATGAGATTATATAAATGCTGCAGGGAGAGGAAGACCCAGACTGATTAGTGTGAGCACTTCAACATAATTATTCAGGGCTTTGTGAGTTTAAACATATTTAAAATCAGGGACTTCCCTCCTGATGATTCCAACCATAAAATACAAATAAGGTCTTGGTTTGTTTCAGCTGACCATAGAGAATGTGGTTATAAAAGATCTAGGGAACATTAAAGCAGATAGAATTATAAATGATTTAAAAATTGCTCTCCTAACAGAGGAATCCCTAACAAATACGACTAACAAAAGCAATAATTAACAGCTATTCACTATGTAACATTACAATTCATCTCACTCATCCATTTCATTAAACTGAACAAAACTAGTACCTGTATTACAATGTTTTCAGCAATTTTTTAAGTATTCAGTTACACAAGAATGTGGGTTTTTTCCGGACTAGCATTTTTGGTATTTGTTGCACACTCAGCTGACATGCTGCACACTGAATGGACAACGAGAGGTAAATGAAATTCAAGAGACCATTTTCTTACCTGGAGGTTTTCCACCATCATCAGCTCATTATAACTTAGATCTAAGAATTCCACTTTTGGTATTAATTTCTGTAAATGGCAGAGAGTGGAACATCTTTAAATTTTAAACACTGACAAGAAATAGCAAGTAATAAACTGATTAACGAGGGTGGGGTGTGTTATTAGGAGAGTACTTGTTATGTTTCCCAAAATACCGGGTACGTGTGAATCCAAAGAAAAGGGGGTGGGGCGCGGCTCTGTGGGTGAGGACAAGTCTGTCATCAGAAGGTCACTGGTTCAAATCCCGTGACTGGAAGCGATGACACCATTGGCCCCTTGAATGAGGCCCTTAACCCCTAAGCTCCAGGTGCTGCTTCTCAATTTTACGTCACTTTGGATAAAATGTATGTAATTAAAATTAAATTAAAATGTATTAAATTAAATAAGCGATTTATATGTGTAAAATACAAATGTAATGTGGGGACTGACCCCTAACCATAAAATCACAGGCATTGTGAGGAAACCATGAAGATGTGCTGGCCCTATAAGATCACTGCCATAAAACAAAACACCAATCCAAAGAACGTCCAAATGAATGAACATTGCCATTTGTGTCTCAGGGGAATCAGCGCCGCCAAAATGGACCCCTCACTCACCACTGACTCGTCTATACACTGCAAGCTATTGCGACTCATATCCAGGGTGGTCAGTGACTTCCATGTTGGGATGACGGCAGTGACCGGACAGTCTGAGGCCACGCCCTCTGCCTCCCATTGGGCAAACTCTGAGGCCTCGGGAACCAGGATATCCTGTAGGCGTGACAGGTATGTGTTTGTGCCTGCACAGCCCAAACCCAATGGGGGGCCCACTCAGTGCTTAAAGTGGACCGGTTCTCGCCAGTACGCAGTTGCTTGCTTTTCTCTGAATTTCAAGCACTGGGCCCACTGGTATCATACAAGTGATACTTTAGCAAAAATTAGCTACCAGTCTCATCCAGTGGCACCTCAACAACAGTAAAACACATTCACAGCCCTCCTAAACCTTGTTTAAGCGAGTCAAGCAACACATAACAATCTTGCTTTAGAAATGCAAAACATTAAATTAAATAAGGATATGGCTTGTGACCAAAAGCAAACAGTCATCCCCACAGGGCTGAACTGGCCAGTCATTCAGAAACGCTCCTCGCACATTTACTCCACACTTCCTCATGTTGCCGAAATCCAAAATGGCCATACCTTCATAGAGGCCGCTGAGTGGTGCACGCTCATGGTCACCAGTGCTGGCCTTAACAGCGGCAGGCCCTTGATCTGCCTGGACTCGCACTGATTGATCTGCAATGGCAATAGCGAAAACGACGATGGAAAAGTGGTGCCTTCGACTGCTGGCTAATGGTGAACCAGAGAAAGAGGCGGCACCTCAATCTGTAGAAGGGACTTGAAGACTGACAGGTCAAAGAGGAGGAGGTGCTCCTGGATGTTGCTGGAGCCCACTACCCCTCTGCTGCCGGGTATCTGCCAGCAGAAACAGGACATCATCAGTGCTGACGACACCACTGACCTACCATAAATATCCTTTTATTAAAAGCCCAAACCAGAGGTTTCCAGCCTGGGGTTTACAGAACTGATGCAGACTTATCATCTGCTTATTCAATATTCAAGCCCCTCCTCCTGTCCTTAGCTCATTAGGGTTAGGGTTACTAACGTGAGGGACAGTGTGTGCCTCAATGGGTTTGGATGCTGTGTCTGCGATTGGAAGGTCGCCAGTTCAAATCTCAGGGTCGGCAGAGTGATGTCACAGTTGGGCCCTTAACCCACAATTGCTCCTATTATTATATATTCTATAAATATTATTCTTTATAATAATAATAAAATCAGTCCCATATATGAAGCGCTTTTAGCTGCATCTCATGTATGAAAAATGCTATAGAATTATTATCTATGTGATCTGACATTAGGGGTAGGGGGGGTTCCTGTTTTCATTTGGGAGTCCCTAGTTTAATAAAGTAGGGCTTCCTAATCCGGTTCTCAGAGACCCACAGAAAGTCTGGGAGAAGGGAGCAAAAATGTGGACAGTCTGGTAGAGAGCAAAAACAAGGACCTACTCTGGGTCCCTGAGGACAGGATTGGGGAACAGTGCAATAAAGGATGCAAAGCCCAGTTTTAGACTGAGCAAGAATGTAGCTTCACCTTCAGATATTTCAGTCGACAGGTGAAGTCTAGTATGTGCCCAAGGTCAGCCCTGGCATCACCGTTGGCACACGTGGGCTTGGCAAGTCGCAGCTGCTGTGTGACAGCGTAGAGCTGTAGGGGGCGCAGTAGAAAGACCTCCCCTGCCAACAGGAGCTGCTCACCTGGAGGAGAACAGGGACACTGCAGCTTCTGGATGGTCCATACCGGGCAAACTGGAGAATTCATTCTGAACCTTCCCTTACAATAATTACTAACAAAATAAAATAATCCCAGCAACTCGGCATTACAAATGCAGCACTTCAATCGCTGTGCCACCCAACAACAACATAGCAATAACATTCAAAAACTGACTGGACCCTCACAAAGGCTCACAGTGAAAGAAAAGACAAACACTGCCTTACAGTTAATTACTGGCTGCTAAGAAGCAGAACCGGAAACCCAACTCACATCAAGCTGAAATGAAATATCAGGAAGAGCCTCCCAGACATACCTTTGTTATAGAGCTCCTCAGCCAATGCAGCTGTGATGCCGTTTATTTCCTGAAAAGAGGATGCAAAGCAGAACATCTGAACATTCAAAACATGCTGCATAAATTAATTACTCCCCCCCCCCCTTTACCGCTTTATGCGGATTTCTGAATTTACATATTTGCTGTGGTCTTAAGCTTCCTCAGTCATGCAAATAAACTTCCTGGACATAATGAAAGATTCCCAGAGGCCACAAAAAGATACCCTCCAGTAAAAGCAATAACGGCAGTTAAACGAAACACAATGCAGAATGTAGAACAGCAGAGGGTGTCCACTTCTGGGCAGTGGGATCTCCCAGGCTAGCTATGCACCATGTATGGTAGAATTCAAGGCAATAATGGAAAGCATAGGACATTCTGTGTTTAATGCTCTTCATTTCTATCACATGCATGTTTGGCTGAGCACCAGCCAGCAGGAATCTATCAACAGCATCTGTCATGTGGAGATTGTCTGATTCAAGTAGCCATTGTGTGATGATGACTGGACAGAAGCTCAAGCAGCCAATATGGATTACTTTATAATATGATATCTATGTTCTTATCTTATTAATGGAGACTGCACTAGTACACAACCAAAAGAAATCAGCTAGTTGTACAATACATTTTACTAAATAGAAGATGTCTTCATACATCTTTATTTTTAAGGATTGATAGACTTTGTCGTTCTTGAAAATCATGGCAAATATAGTCAACAACTTACAACACGGGTTACTGGGGACACTGTCAGTTTAAAAATACCCACTGAAGCAGATGCGATCAAAATGCAAGAATCTAAAAGAAAAAAAAACACACTTACATATAAGTGGAAATGCAGAAAACAAGATAAGACTTTGGGTGCCGCCACTGGGAATTTCACTAGCAGGGTCTCAAGGTAGATTTCCAGATCCTTTTGTCTTTTTTCAACCAAGCTTCTGGAATTTTTGCCGATCATTTTCTTCGGCGGTAGCAAGTTTTTGTCGATTTTCTTTTCTGCTGTCAGCTTGGGAGGAGAAAAAAATATGCACAATATGGTTAAATCAACAAGTACGCTACCTACAACAACCGCATAATTATTTTTTTAAACTGTGAAGTGAGACTATACCTGAGATACACAATTATAGGCTTGGAAATGCTTTTTATCTGACACCTAAAACACAAGGTGACTTGGAATTAAAATAACTGCATCAAGTTTGAGCAAAGAATCACCACAGCAAGCAACTCCCATCTCCCAAAGTTGGTATGACCCTTTGGCAGTATTATTATTATTACCAAAGTGGAGTAAAGAATAAACCATTAGCAAAAAATGAGCAAAGAGGGAGGAAAAAAACCCATACTGGTATGATACGAAATTCTAATGTATTTTAAAAAAAAAAAAAAGTCAATATCTAAAACACAGTCTAAAGCATATATTGACAAACCACCTTTTCATGTAGGTCATGAAAATCACTGTAACGATGTTTTATAGTCCACTGATGACAGCCCGCCATAACCTCAATGATGTACACCTGGAAAAAAACAGGCAGCATCTGTATTTGATTATGAACAGAGCAAATTTCCAGAAAAAAATGGACTTTAGACAAAGAGAAACAGTAGCCAGTTTAGAAGACATCTTAACATATCATTAAGCACAGAGATCTGGTGACTTCCCATGGTAATCATTTATAATTTGCTGATACAGCGGACAAAGGTGACTTAAATTTTAAGTAAGTACAGAAAGTGGCACGGAGATAGTGCTGTCATGTCTTAGAGCTGTTCTATTCTACATAAATCATATTCTCCTACAAACACAACTCACATAAAAACAACAGATAAGCAATATAGTGCAGAGATAGTTGCAAATTTAACTCCAATTTTAAAAAGCCATTTAGAAGTTAAAATAACGTAATAATATGTCTAAAATAATAGAAGGCTCTTTAAATAATTATTTACGTGCCAAGATTTTTAACAGGAAATGGTATTCAAGCAATAGTTTTGGATGGATGGATGGATGGACGGATGGATCAATAGGTGAGTGATAATATGAAGCAGTGGTATATAAAAAAATAACCTTTATCAACTACTCTGGGGAAAAGGGGAAAGAGTGCATGAGTGACGTGAACCAGATCTGCTGTACAAAGCGATCTGAAATGCCTACATTGAAATGCCCATTGCGCTGCAATATTTCCATTTAAATTCATATTTGGACTTTTAAACTGCACGATATGTAGCTACACAGCTCACGTCAACACCTCCCTCAAACTGTGTACAGGCTACATTTCACATATTGTTATGTGCAAAATCTGGAGCCTACGTTGATCATCAGTTACTTTACTGCACCTGAAATACATACGAAAAAATATACCGCACGGCTAATCCCCTTACAATATGTACTGTTACGCATATAAGGCTAGCGGTAAAACTGTCAGTCTTCCTGCGCCAGAAAATGCCGGCAGTGCATAAATAAGCCTTTCTCGAACTGGTAAACTGCCACTAACCCTAACCCGATTAAACGGACACATTTTACTAAATAAACCACAGATGTGTTATATACAAGTAGTTAGACCTGCTAAAAAGGCGCTGAATCGTATGCACCGGGTTAAGGACGTACGGTATAGTTGTCCACAAGCTCCGAGCCCACAATGCGGACCTTCCTCCGCTCGACGGGCTCGTCGTGGAAGTCGGCTGCGTCCATTATCGCCCGATGTGCAGGAACTTAAAGTGCGAGCGACGCGGGGGATTTCTTGGATGACATGTCTTCTGTATTCGTTACAGTGGTGGAAGAGAAGATTACGGCCTTCCCAGCTCCATCTTTGTTGTGCTGAAGGATGATTCAATCCTAGAAACTTTATTCGCAGCGTCTGCAGTGGGACACGCGCTTAGCACCCCGTCGCCTCGCGTCACTCGCACCTTCGGCCCGCATGAAGGCGTGTGTCAGACAGGTTGTGCATACTTAGCACCTGCAGATTATACATTTTTTTAGAATCTATAACCTTAAACGCGTGTGCAATTCAAGTGGCGTCGTGAGAAATATCTAGTGGAAAATTAAAGGATAAAAATGAAAAATGTCATATGTTGAGAAATGGCATTGTTTAAGGCGGAACGTATAAGGACTCTGAATACGACATACATCATAGCAGAATACTAAATTAACCCGATTACTTAAATGCCCGTGGCGTTCTGTGTAATACGTATCCAATACCTTAAGTAAAAATAGATTTGAATTATTATTTAGATGTGCATAGACAATAGTGAAGTAACGTTTGTTAAGCAACGGACTTTTAAAAAATACGGACAGTTATTATTATTAGTTGGTTGGATTATTTTAATTCTTATAACTCTAAAACCCAGTTTTTAAGATCTTTGTGCCATTCTATTCATTCATCCTGTGTTGAGGTAGACCTATGGTACTTAATTTCGTTGCTCGATCTCTTTTAGGTAGATATCGGTAAAACACGAGAATTAAGGTGGTAATTAAAACTAGCTTCCACGCCCGTTTTTTTAACAACTACGAGTTACACATTTCGATATGATTACCAGACACTACAGTTTGAGGTGATTAATAAATGTAGCACCCTAAGTACCCGGAAGTAAAAAGCTTTTAACACTTTGGTGCTTATTTACAAAAAAACTATACTTTTGTTTTTTTTATAGGCCTAACTATACTAAAACTAATTTATTAATGAGATATAGGCCTATCGATATTGTCAGACAGGCGACAGAAACGTACTACTGTGGGAAACAGATATGATGTAAATATGTATTTAAATTAGGCCAAAATAAATCTAGCAATTAGCATTGCAAATATGCTACATGTAATGAAACATTTATGCGGACGCTAACAAAATGAAAGGACAAAAATAAAAAAGAAAGATTAATTATGCGCGATGACAAATCACACTTTTTGGAGTAATTTGACAGAATTTTTGTTCAAAGCATGTTATGAAAATAATGACATAACTTCACATTGATAACTCTGCTATATTTTAATAGCATAAACTTTACTTGTATCACGCGACCCTTGATAACACGGATATTGTACATAGACGACATTTATGTATGTGTGTGTGTGTGAGATTCCATTTTACTAAACATTTAACGTAACAGCCTTTTCGATTATCATAATTACTTATTTTTTTTCTTGTCATCGTTATCCTCATTGAGATTTCTTTTAGGTTATTCATGGCTTGCTGGTTTGTTTGGTAATGGAATTGTTTAAATGTAGACCTATACAGAAACATCAGAACAGTCAAATTATTTCTTGATTTGGAAAAAATAACTTGAAAGAAATACATTTCTACTTGCGAATTGAAAACACGATTGAAAATGCAACTTTTAAGGTTATTTTTTATGTAGGTTGTTTTTTCAGCCGTAAAACACCTGTGGTCAGATCAAATGCAGAAAATGTTACACAATTCTCAAAATAAAATTAACTTTACCCAGACACACCAGGCTGGAACCATGATCGGCCAATCAGCTGCGTAAATGGAAATTTGTTTGACCTATAAAGCACAACTTTACCATACATCGTCCTTTGTCCAAGCTTGGCATCTTGCAGTACACTGTACACTGAATCTGCCAGTCAGCCTCATTCTCCCCTTTTACTTTACGATATAATTTATTCCTTAATGAAAGTTTAAAAATACCGTCGTAGTGTATGATGATCTCAGCTTGCCGTTTCGGTTTTTATGGCAAAAAGTAATTGAGAAGCACTCACTGATATGTATACGTGTTCACACGTTTTAACTATTTGTGGTTGCACTACTTCTTTTAGCAAAACAGGTTGCAAAAAGAATTTCTAAAAACCCTACCCCAGGAACACTTGTATCCCTCCTGGTGAACGATATATTGCTTTGATGATATTTAGTTTGATAAATAATTGAAAGGTTTGATAGGGGCATTTTGAAAAGCATTTGACACATTACACACGATTCTGATATCAGTTATGCCTATTAAAGTGTATTCTTTAATTTGCTTACAAAGAAAAGCATCGGTTTTCACCTAACCCATACACTGCAGGCGACTGACTCACAATAAAAATATGGCCTTACCCTACGTAACTAGCTCGGTTTGGCTGCTACTGTACGTGATTATGCCCAGCTGTACTTGTACGAAAACAATCATTTCGTATTTAGGAACATGTACAGGCTTATATAGAGCTTTCAATGTTGAAAACAACCATTTTATTCCACACATACATGTTCCGTCGATTTGTGCGTAACAGATGGATACTATATTTTTTGTTGTTTGGAAAAGTAATGCACTTACGCTAGGAAACATGATTCTTGTTATTCCGATAAGTACTTGCACTACATAGCACAGCAATTTACACAGAGAATCGCACGGGTTACGCACAAAAGTCAGAGCATGCAACGTGAGATTAACGTGAAGGCTCTTCGGAACGTCCAAAAAATAACAGATCGAGCCACTACAGAAATGGGAGGACACAAATTGTATTTAAATAAGTCAATCTATAACCTCTGAACAATGTGACATTAGTGTACTCCATATGTAATATAAAATAAAATTGAGTATTTTAATTAACAATTTAAACGGATATAATGGTATTTATATGTAGTAATTTGCACATCAGAATACTTGACACCCCTATGCGCCCGACTAAGATGAACCTGCCCATTCTATATATATTGGAGTACAGCTTGGGGAAAATTATTGGTAACTGAGAATTAAGTGCGCTTCAACTAGTCTTCATAATTTTAAATGAAGCTCAATATATGGTATATATCACCATTATTTTGCCTTTGATTCTCGGCTTAATATTCTGTGACTTACGTTGTTACTAAAAAAAAAAAAGTCGGAAAAACAGCCGAGAAAAGAAAAAGGGGTGTGATTTGCGCCTTAGCCAGCCGCCGAGCGGGGGTCAAGCTGCCTGTGCTGCAGGAGGCGCACCACCAGGCTATGTACTACAAAAAGCCCGTGGTGAAGAAAAAAGCGCAGCGGATCGTCAAAAGGTAGGCTAGTCCTGCCGCGGGGTGGTCGTGTGGTCAGCCACGACGGGCCCAGACCCTGTCAGCAGAGAGGGAGAAGCTCTTTGTTTGGCCTCCCAGCACCAGCTGTCAGCAGCCGGGCAGATTATGTGAATGAGTGCAAGAGGCAGCAGGACAGCTCGAGCCTGGCAGCTGATGCCATTCGTGGACGAAATGTGCGGCAGGGGCTTCATGTGTCATTGGCGAGGCGACGACGGCAAACCCCTGGAGGATTGCAAGGCCGGGGACGCGAAGCGCAACTGGCACAAGTGCACAAGGAAACCGCAGAGGTGGGGGAAGAAGTGCAGACCTGGGCATCACCTGCCCTACGGACGGCGGAACCGACCGGGACCGCGACTGTCACTGCGTCCCGTAAACAACCAAGGCAATAGGGCGCCAGGGATGAGAGCCCCGAGGAACACCAACCAGTTCCTCATGCATGAGAAGTACCAGATGATGCATATGCGATCGGACTCTGTGGGCACGGACAGCGGCTCGGACTGCGAGATGGACATCGCGGACATGGACTCGTACCTCGGTATGCTAGAAAACGCCCGCGGCGGCCTCATGGACGGTCCTGATCCGTTTCCAGCGCCTGCCAGGTTTTGTCCGCGACGGCTGGCGAAAAGCCAGCATTTCCAGTTGAGTTTAACCGAGATCCACCAAGAAGAGAGCATGCAATACTTCCCTTCCGAAGACGATGTCATGCAAAGTGAAGATTTCATGGAGAAAGATTTTATTGACTTTTGTGACAGGGTAACGTGTGTAGCACCCTATGCTGTGTAAAACAACGCGCACCATCAGTATACCTTTAAACAGTGGTTTACGTATCTTCTTTTTTTTACTTGGAACTTTTACACGGACAACTGTAAAATTTGATATGTAAATTATTCTTCGGCGTTTGCCAGCTTTTTGTTTTCAGTATTGGAAAGAAAAGGGTGGGTTGAGTAGGAGGGGAGTCAAACAGCCAATCATACACGATGTTTGCATTAAAGAAGGCAATCGTCTGCCTGTCATTGTAAATACGTTCATCTCCCCATAAAATAAATGCTGTATAAACTGGTGAACAGTCTCTAATGGTCTTTCTTTTGGCTGCGCTGTGGTTTGTAAACGCGTCCTGTAATTTTATACCCATAAATCGGTGAATACAGGAAGTCGTTAAATCCCACATTCATTAGTTCGACTTATGTTGAAGATTGTAATGTAAATTTTGCACAAAGAGACGTAATATTTCACATTTTCATCATTTACCATCCGGAGTTTTTCATAACATTAGCGACCCTCCGAAGTCTTTGAAGCAGCTTCTTGAATGTTGGTTTCTTAAACTCGAGCTTGACTGAACCAAATATATATGCACGAACTAATTATTTGAAATATATTAATCCAGTTTTACAACAGCAGGCAGCAGAAGCCTATATTATATGAATTGGAAATGAAGGTTAGGATGGTGCCAAACCATTTTAATACACGTCAGCCATTTTGGTCTGTCTCGGACAGCTGAGGAACCGTCCGGAATATTCTGCCATAGACCGAATACAGTTCTTTTCTTTCATTTTACATTTTTTTGTCAGACAGCCCTGTGTTCCCATTTTAGCTACCCCGTTTTTGTGTGTGTAAGCTTCTTGGACAAGCTATGCATGATAGTATTAGGAAATAAGGAGAAAAACTTTTCCAGTGTCTAATTTACAAATACTGCACAGATTTGATTTTTGAATGAGCAGTTTCTTATTTGTCTTTCTACTTTGTGTGATGTCTAAAATGACCTTTTCAATGTCACTTCATGTATATTGCAAAAGTACATAGAGAAACACTGATAAGACATGTAGGCCTAGTCTGAAATGAGATTATGCAAAACTTTCCTAGCATGATAAAGCCCTACTTATTGAGTAACATATTAGTCATTCACAGATTATGGCAGCATTGTAAATTAGGCCAGACAGGTTCATAGCCAATCAAAGGTTCTTTAGGATAATAAATATTATAGATTACAAAAGTAGGTGCCAAATTCTTTGTTAGACCTATGGATCTTTTTTGTTCTGCAAATGCAGTGTGCAAAGTTTTGTCTATATGAATTAGAACTGAATGAACTGCCTGTCCTGCATAATGATACCCAGTGCATATATGTGTCACTCAATGTGTCTCAATGAGAAAAAAGGGACACTTTTCCTTTAATTACACTAGCTACTTTGGAGAAGACAGGGTGCGGGTAGAGAGCGAGAGGGAGGAGAGTCTTGGAGATCGTTGTGGGGGGATGGGTGCCACCCCGGGGCTGATCTGTAACACATTCCTATTTCCATTCTTTATTACACACTCTGGAAGGACTTCAGGGACCAAAGATACAATTACACCTATCAGCAAGATGGAACTCTTCCCAGGTCTAAGAAATGATTTTCAGGGGCAAAGGAGACCTACAAGTAACAGGAGAGAGGCAGGGATCATGAGTTGGGCTACGGATTACACATAGCAGGAAGGCTTCTGTCATGCCTCCATGCTTTATCAGTAACCCACTCAGAATGTGTGGCCCCCCCTCCCCTCCCCCATGGATGTTGAAGGCTTGGGCTGGATTATACACAGAGGTAAAGATATGGAGAGATCCCTAAACAGCTCTGTCCTGCCCCCCCTCTCTCTCTCTCTCTCTCTCTCACACACACACACACACACACACACATCACACACAAAGTTACAAGCAACCCAGCAACTGCCAGGCCCTTCCCAGAGATCCCAAATAGCCTGTCAAGGCTTGCCAATCTAATATGGAGCAGTCAATGATGACAGGGCCAGTAACCGGACAGCCCCATGAATATGCTGACCCTGCTGTAATTTGAGCCCTTATTTAATTTTGAACTGCTTGAGGTGGACAGGCTCACAGGCATGTTGTATGGCAGGGACGTGCTTTTGGGGGGGAGGCAGCGGAGGGAGGTTGTGGAGTGGGAAGGGAGGGGTGGAGGGAGGGAGGGAGGCTGTTGGTGAGTGTGTCGAGCTGCCAGTGCGCACGTGTGGAAAAGTACTACAGCTTGTGTGTGTTTTTCAACTTCATGGGCGTTACACAGAGGAGCCATTGTTAGGGCAAGGTAGTTTTTCAATTTAAATTTTTTCTTACCAACCAGGGATTGGTCTGTGTTATTAATGAACAACTTATCTACAATTCATATATTAATAAACGTGCAGTTAAATAACACAGCATGGTCAAAAATTCAACTGCAGTTATTTCTGCTGGTATTGTTTTTACTACTTTAAATATCACCAGATCCAACACATTGGCATGAGATAAAAATCTTATAAAACTATATTAACTTGATTTTTGAAGTGAATAGTTAAATGGAGCTGTTGCTTGCATTGTATTTTTCAGTCAGTCCGTCTCCTTAGTGACTGTCTTACAAAGGTAACGGTGGGACTTGCTGATCTGAATGGTACATTCATCCTCTTCTGCTTCACTGCACTGTTCAAACAGTGGTGTGATGTAGATCCTCCGGAGTTTTAATATGTGTAGGAAGATAAAAAATTCCATATTTATCATGAGTGACACAGATATCCGATTTCTGTAACAGAAGTGGAAGCAAAATTAATTTCCATCCATCTTCTGTATCTGCTTGTCCCATGCAGGGTTGCAAGGATCCAAAACCTATGGGCACAAGGCAGGGAATAACCCAACATGGGACACAGACACTATTCACACCTATGAACAATCTGACAACTCCAATGCACCTTATCATATTTTTGGACTGTAGGGGGAAACCGGAGTGCCTGGAGGAAACCCCACGACGACACGGGGAGAACATGCAAATTCCACATGCATGGAGCTATGGCGGAAGCTCGAACCCTGGTCCCAGAGGTGTGAGGCAAAAGTGCTAACCACTGCACCATACACAATTTCATTAATTAATAAATAAGCATAAACTTGAAACAAGGTATGGTGAACGGTGATACCACCAAAATAAATCATTCTTGTCTTCACGTAGCCTAAGATATTTTCAAATGATGATGAATGGAGATATCTATGCCTTCTTATTTTTCTTTATGTTATCACACAAAAAAGGCTACGATTTTTTTCCTTTGGAGAAAAAAAAAGAAAAACATTGAACATAGCATGTTGTGCAGACTTTTAGAGAAACCTGAAAAAATGACAACCACCTGTTTAAGTTCGCTCTTTAAGGCAAACACCTTTACTATTATCCTTAAGGAATACTATTCTGCTAGCAAGTTTGGTTTCATATTAAACTGTGTCACTTTTTGTCTGGGCATGTTTTACCTTCACCAGCCTCCATCTTGTCAGTGGGTGTATGTGTGTCTTTAAACATCTGTGTCTCAGATGGAAATGGGTTTTTATATGTAAGGCAGGGGGCTGGACCTGTTTTCTCCAATCACATCACGCTGTCAAGGCCCCTAGCTGTATGGTAACTATGCAGAGACCTTGAGAGTGAGCTGAATTTATCCAGTTGATACTTCTGAAATGTAGCACCTATCTGACCCCTCGCGGTCTAATTTCTACACTGTTAAGCTTTACAAAACATGTTTCTTTACATGTTTCTTTGTCCAATATTGCCCAATGGAAATGTAAACAGCTCAAATGCAAGGCATTTTTTGAACCCATATAAAAACCATGATCAAACATTCTCTTATTAATCTGCGGCCTCTTTGTTGGCTGGGAATGGTTATTTCCACGGTTATAACACTGTCAAAAAGTTGGTATAACAGTGAATCAAAACCCATTATTGAAAAGCCAGCTTCACTTTTAAAATGTTGGAAAACAGTCTTTCCTGCAAACATATTTAAAACGATAAGTATAACAAAAACTAAAATGAAAAACACATTTCTTTTTTAAACTACAAACGAATTTAGAGATAGCTAATCTATCTTGTAACCTATTTTTTCATTGGCTTTAGGATGAATTTCGATAGGCTATATACATTGTAGTTCCGGTTGAAAGAAAAAAATAATTGTTTACAGTCTTTACACAAATGCAAAATACAGTCAAACCGTTAGTTCACTGAAACGATAAGCTGCCCCGCCCTCCTCCCAGTTAATATCTGAAGACAGGGGGCTGCGAGGTTGTTTTTGTTTTGAATTAATAAACCATAATGTCGTGTTTACAAGTACAATGAAAAAAGACAGTAGCCAAGGCAGCAGGATGTGCGCGTGTATCGTACTCAGCGTACCCTGTTCCGCGTGTACATCTAAGATGACGCTGTTCCAGGATATAAAATGCAATAGCTATGCATTATAGTGTCTATGACAAAAACGTGCACCTCGTGTCCCCACACCCCTTCCCTTCCCCCAGTGTTTGTACTGAAATTGTGCAACCCAGCAGAGAGCTACGTGCAAAACGAGCGAGGCGCTTCTTCTGCATAGCTGCCCACCGACACAAGAAGCCAGAAGTACTGAACGCTTTAACTCGTCGTCAATTTGATCAAACACGACTATATTTTCCCTAAAGATTTAAAACCATCCACATAATATATGTTCCCAAGTTTGTAAAAGCTTAAAAAAGGCGATCTGCCCCCGTTTCTGATAGAGCTAAAACTCGTTTATGCAAATTAGTGCGAGAGCAAATAGAATCGGGGACCTTGATTAAACGCCTTTTAGCTAGCTTATTCTTCATGAACTTACTTGCTGACACAGCGTTTACGTTTCCTTACTGGGCTGCATCAGTCATGTACTCGCCCGAAGCGCTTGGGGGCAAAGAGCTATTCATGCGTGCAAAAGTTCCCAACACCGCTAAAGGGCGCTGTGAAACGCTGTCAGAGTTAATACCCTTTAAACCCTAAATTCTAAACAGGTCGCCCAGACATATTTGGTTGTTTTAGCTGTAAAAGTGTCATAAAATCTACTGTGAGTATGTGCCTTTGTCCCTTTTTTCAGTACTACTTCTTTCAACATGTGGTAGTTGTTTTGCTTTACTGTATGCTAGAAGTGTCATAACAGGGTGTAATAACAGAAAAACACAAAAAACGAAATTGAAATTTTAAAGGTTTTTACTAAATAAGGCACTCAGAATGCACATGAATAAAATATTGTGAATGTTCAATATGAACTATGAACTATAAAACACTGAAAAATAACAAGAATTTGAAGTCTGGCCCTGTAGTTTTTTTTAGTCTCTTTTTTTCTAAAAAAGTCCAGGCGTTTTTGGGCCCTGATGGAACTCCAAAAAGCAGTTTCTCTCAAGTTGTAAGCAGAGGCCCACATTGCACTGCTGACACTTCCAAGGTGTGCTTCTCTTGCACACAGTGCACTGCTTCCTTCCCATACTTGCCCTCTGCCTGCGTCTTACCGATCTCTGCAGTGCTCGTAGGAACAGGAAAGTGCCCTTGACTTGTGGGCTCAGGCCTGGCATCCAAACGAACCCCTAAAGGCTGTGCTACAAGCTCCTCCTGGAAGTCCTGGCGTGTCTTGTGCTTCTGCTGCTTGCTGATGCACAATTCTTTATGGAGGATGAAGCTGTTTGTCACTGCAATGTCCAGA
>JAODJW010000127.1:7189880-7223586 GCA_026777045.1 Hyperopisus bebe | reverse complement strand
CCACTGTACACAGGGTGGACAGTGGAACAGAGTGAGACTTCACGAGTGTCCATCCACTTCACAAATAAAAGGTCACCGTCTCTGATCCACCAAACGGAGCCTCTTAGTGATCTTTTATCCAGAGCATTTTCTGGAGTGGTTGGAACGCCCACTCTGCCCTGCCTGTAAGTTCCACATGCCCCAAATCCTTGTTTTCTCAGGTGCTGGAAGAGGGCTGGGCTGGTATAGGAATTGTCACAATAGACAATATAACCCAATCCCAGTTACTCTTTTGTCCACTAAAGATGTAACCACATCAAAAGAGCCCTTTCCCCTGTAAAAACTTTGACTTCCCCATGTACAGTTTGAAGTCTATGGTGTAGTCATTCACATCAGCTAGCCCAAAAATATTGAGCCCCCACTTAGTAGGCTTGGCTTTCACATACTGTTTTATGGCTACTCTTGCCTTGGTAGCAACCATCCTCTCATCAACTGAAATGTGCTGTTTTGGGTGGTAGTTAGTCATGCAGTGATTCTTCATCATGTTGAGGAGGGGTCTGACCCGGTGAAGAATGTCATAGTCCTCTGTGCCTTTTTTTCAGTCATTGGCTGCATCTTTCTCTGGATCACTAATGTGAAGGTTAGAGGTGATGGCCATAAACCGGTCTCTGGACATGACTGTAGCAGGAAAACAAACATGAAAAATTGTGTTCCTTCTCCAAAAGTCTGACATTTTGGGAAAATTGCAGTCTGCCATGTAAAGCAACAAGCCCAGATACTTCTGAAGTTCTTTGGCTGTTATCTCCATCCAGGCAAATTTTTTTCCCCCTTTTGTTTATTTTTTGCAGCATTCTTTTTTTGTATTTTCACACAAGAGTTTTAGGACGTCTTGTGTAAATCTGGAGAAAATTTCACCTGGCGATTGTACATCTGACAGGAGGTTGAACACTGGGAGTTCTTTTTGGTCTGAATCTTGGAGATGGAGGTCTGCCTCTGTTCTCCAAGCCACCGAACGATGTGGCGATCGGCTGCGAGTGGCATCACCACCATCTTCACGGCGCTGTCCACGCACTTGACTCCGACCTTGACATTGAGTACAGACCTGTGCTGACGACCTCCTCATCATGTTTGAAATAAAAGCACGACAAGAGAAAAACGCGACTAAAACGGCAGAAAAAAAATGGTAAAAAGACACAGATGCAGTACAGTCTACAAAATGCATATCATTAACAAATTCAAATAAGTAGTGTGAGGTTGTACTTGGATTTACACCTAAAGAAGCACCTTAACTGTAAGCATGGCATAAAAGGGAAAGAGGGCTGGCAAACCAAGGTCAATGTGTTCAAATTGTAGATTAGATGACACAGTAGCAAATTAATTCAAGATACTGAACAAACACCAGTCAGATTCAGATTAAAAATTAAAATGAGTCACCATCAGGCCCTTTTATGGACTAACCTCAAATAAAAGTAGTCTAAATATTACAGCTATAAATTTTCAAGTGTGTGATTGGGCCCTGTGATAGACTGGCATCCAGTCCAGCTGCTGGAAAATACAACAGTTGCCCTTCCTTGGACCACTTTCGGTAGGTACTGACCACTGCATGCCAGGAACAAGACCCGGCATTTTGGAGATGCTCAGTCATCTAGCCGTCACAGTTTGGACCTTGTCAGAGTCACTCAGACCCTTATGTTTGCATATTTTTCCTACTTCCAACATATCAAGTTCAAGAACCAACTGTTCACTAGACAAGTGCCATTGTTATGAGATAATCAATGTTTTTCACTTCACCAGTAGGTGGCTTCAATGTTATCACTGATTGATTAAAAAAAAAAAAACAGACTCCTATATCTAAAGCAACAGGCATTTTTTTTTTTTTAGAAAACTGGGTCTGATAGTCGCTGGGGTCATTGGGGTCAGGTGCCCAGTGGTGAAATCACCTGCCAACCCTGGGATTTGAATCAACAACCTTCCGTGCTGAACCATACACAAAATTAATGAACAGATGTTATCTTTGGTATTTAGGTAGCTGTACCATTTAGTACAGCACTATAACTACATATTGACATATGCAAATTAAAAATGTACAGACACACAGCTGCTATTGAAACAAATATCCACGATTCCCTTTTATGTTCTAATAAGCTAATAATTTTTGCAGTTGTCATACGATCTGGTCTTTTAAATTTAGCATTCTGCCTGTCAGCCTGAACTATTTGGTTTAGGGGCGGAGCTAAATCCTGCAAAAAATGAGTACAGCACATCATGCTTTATCACTACTGATTTATACACTAGCAGCAGCAATCAAACAAAAACTGCTATTTGTTGCATCTGACATAAATACTAATCAATCAACATGAGACAAATCACGTGAAAGGTGAGATGGTTGGTAAAGATCAGGGCCTTTGTACTTGGTATGAACCGTCGCAAAGTGCACCAGGAACCCGTCTAAACATTTATGCGTGTGTATGAATTTGTATACATTACAAAGATTAAAAAAGCCTTTATGCTATCGGGGAGTACGCAGTCATTTTCCTTCTAAAGACAAACTATAACCAGGATGCTGAAATGCCAAGATTATTCTGAACCAGGTTTAAAACCAGATCTGTTTGAAAACAATTTTCAGCAAACACCTTTCCATGGCAATTTATTCTTGAAAAATTCTGTTTACATTTGCAAAATAAATGGATAAAGTAATTAAAAAAAGTAAAACAAGTTTAGGTGATCATGCTGGTATACATAAAGTTTTACCAGACCCTGGTGGTGGAAGATATTGAATCAGGTCAGGGTTATTTTTAGTTATAAGAAGAATACGACAGCCAGATTATCTGCCTTTTATTTGTGACAATGCTAGAAACTATATCCGTTAATCCAAACTGAATATTTAGCCAGCAGTCAAACCTATTTTACAGACGCCGTCACTATAGTGACAATCTGAGTGTGTCAAGTTGGTAGGACAAGCCAGTCCAGTTGTCTTCATACTAGCTCCTCCATGATGTTTTCACCCTTCGTTTTGCATTCCTGTGTTTCTTCCTGTACTCCTATACACACATTTAAATAAAACTATAGTCATTAAGAAAGACTGTACCCTTCATGACTTGACAATTCATTGAATATTATAAAATATTCATAATCAGAGCAACTTAGATAAATTAATTTTAAATGACACAGCTGACTTGTATGAAGACAGTTACCTCAATCAACAATGAACGAGTCTCCTCCCATGTCTCCCTCTGGTCTTCTAGCTTTCCCATTCGGCAAAACATCTTAGGTCCTTCTGAGCAACCAAATCAAAGCAGGTGGGTGGAGAGAATGAGAGTCACACACAGGAAGTTCTACCCATGTTAAATATTGGCCACACCCACATTTTTTGATGGACACATAGCACATTAAGAATTGTGGGATACACTTGCCTTTCAGCCTTTCATCATCTTCAAAGAAAAAGAAAAATGTTTTCTTCGGTTGTCCCAGTCCCCTGAAATAAGCAAAAAAAATTAAATTTAAATGGCTCTCCCCATGACAGTGTAAAAGCTGGTAGGCAATGTAAAATTGGTTTACTCATTGGAACTGGCTGGCTGAGGCTGATTTTCAGGCTCCTTGTCCTCCTGGCTCTCCTCCTCCTCCTGCTCCTCCTCCTCCTCAGAGCTGCTGTCTTGAAAACGGGGATCAGCTTGCCATGACACCTTTGCTCCTTTCAGCAGCTCCACCTTGTAGTTGTCTGAAAGAGCAGAAAGGTGAGAGATTGGGGGGGGGGGGGTTCTATCACCCCCCCCACACACACACACACAACAATGCCTGCAAAGTTCCACAAACAAAAACCATTCTTAGTACCCACCAGCTAAGCAATTTTTTTAAATTAGAACACGCACCAGACATGCTTATGCAAAAATCATATTAATCTGGCTGGATTTTCATAAAAGCTGCTCAGATTAACTCTCTGAAAGAACCTCTCCTTGAACTTGATTCAGGGGCCATTCTAGCACAAGCCCCCGATCTTTCCCGACAATCTAACCTTTTACAGTGGTATCCTCCACCGGGTCGTCGCCGAAGAATGAGAATTTGAAGCCTGACGATTCGGTTTCAGTTGTTGCATTTCCAGCTCTGTCATCCAGCTCTTTCGTCGTCTCTTCATCCTCTTTATCCCATGCTACAGAATCTTTCCCATCAGCAATGTCTGTAGGTCCGAACACCTCTTTCAGGTCCGCCGCCACATTGTAGAAGATGTCCTTGGACACTTCGGGGAGTTTCTCCGCCGCCTCACGTTTCTTACGCCTTGCGGCTTTGCTGTGGCGCGAAAACAAACAGGGAGACATTTATTTTACAAAGCTGTTCACCGATCGGCATGGGATTCCTGCTGCCTTTGGACTACGGTCCTGAATGGGCAGGATGAGGCAAGTTGAATGCACGCCGACACACAGCAGTGGGCTAAACCTGTGTGCCTGTAATCAAAAGGTCGCCGGCTCAAACCCAGCCTTGGCACGTCTGCGGGTCCTTGAGCACAGCCCTTAATTCCCAGCTCCCTGGGCGCCACTACGGGTGGCTGCCCTTTGCGGACAGCTTACTCTACAAAGAGCAAGTTGAGGGAGGCGTAAAAACAATTTCCCCATGGGGATCAATAAAAGTATCTATTATTATTATTACCTTTCTTTCTTGGGGTCTTCAGGTTTTGTTTCAAAAGCTGCATGTTCTTCTTTAGTGGGATCATAGTGTAAGGCTGACACATCTCTGAAGAGACAGAAGTTAAAACGTGAAAATGATCAGCAAAGAAAATGCTCTAGAACTCCCACAATATGCAATGTCGGAATTTCTTTGAACTCGGACAACATCCGACACACGTGCATCATCAGACAGACTATCATGACAGGCTGCAGGAGCCTGAAGGTGCCATATAATGAAAATAGGACTGACTTCAGCATAGTTAAATAAGGAGAGTTCAATACATGGAATTGACACACTGTGAATCTCAAACACTATTGTACACTCTGAAATCTGAATCCTGCATATGTCAAAGGAGGAGGTAAAATGGGCTGATTCAAAAATCCTAGACCGTTATGTGAGCCTTAACTACACCCCCAAACTTAACATACACCAGTCCACTTTCAAGCCCAATGGACCTGCAAGGCCGTGAGTGCGCAGTTTCCACAAACTGGTGAAGAAAAAAAAACATATACTGACAGCCATTAACGAAAGGTTATCTATTACTAGTTTGATAAGAAGGAAAGTCCTGATCAGGGGTAGGTTTTCCAAGAGGTTACTTGCATGGTTCCAGCTGTGTAAGTTGCCCTCGTAATAAACAACATTATGAACCTGGAATACTGACATTGACAAGGCCTTTGGTTAGCTAAGCAAATACCTATTCGATATAGAGGTAAAAGTAAAATAACTAAAAGAAGAAGTCCAGATTCTTCGCAAACAATATATTTACCAGCTGCTCAGCTTGCTGTTTGGAGTCCTTGACAAAACTTGCATGATGAAGCTAGCATCGTAAAATCATTTGTTGACTGAGATGCAAAATTATTTCCATGTTCTTGTTACAATGCTAATAAAGTTATGACTATGCCAATGTTTTTCTTTAGGCTGAAGTGGGAGTATTACAGTTATGTGTGGCAAAGCAGAAAGAGTACACTCTAAAATAATGGTAAAAAGTACAGAAGAGTAAATGCATAAACTGCTAACATAGTTGTTTATTATAGGGATGCACATAACTGGTACGCATTCACTAGTGCATCCTAACCTTTATACAGCTATAATGTTCTTCCTTCTTGGTATAAAGGTTAAAATTCATGGCCATTTTTTGCACAAACGCATTCAAAATAAGTACGCATTTGCGCTGTTACTACAAAAAATTGCTGCACATATCATTTTATATGGCGAATGCATACTTGCACACCTTATGTACATCCCTGTTTATTTTCATTGTATTATGTACTGTGCATTACTGCATGCGATATAGTTATACACGACTGGCAGGGCAGTGGCTTTGTTCACATAGCATCACCACGTTCACATACCTTCTATGTAGACACCACAGAACATTTCAAAACACTGAAAAATACATTCTATGGCACATCTAAGCTAATCCTTACCTAAATGTTCTGCTCTTTACACTTTCTTTGCTTGTCTCAGAAGCCTGCAGGCCGATTTGCAGAACGCTTTCCAAGATATTTAGATTCTTCTTTTTTTCCTCTTCCAGCTCTACCTCAAGACCGTTGCAAGACTTGTGGTCTATATTGAAAATAAGAAAGAATAAAAAGTTTAACAGACAACATGAAACATGAAAACGCGATTGTCTTCTGTGCCTGAGGTATTACAAGAGATTTCCGCAATGAAACCAAACATGATGTAACCAAATGGCTGAAAAAGAATATGAAAAATGTGTTTTTTTTGCATATTTTCCATCTTTTTTTTTAGCATATTTGATAATATTTTGCAAAATAAATGAGTATTTAAGGCTGGTAGAGAGCTGATAAACTATTTATTTTATCTAAGTCTCAGCATAGACACAAAACATTAGTATCATCTGCAGCCTAACCTGCAGCACTGGCCTCTTCATCACTTTCCAGAAATCTGGAATCCATGCGAAATCTCTCGTCAGTCCCAAATCTGGACTGCAGCTCCATTAGCTACATGGTGGAAAAATTGGTAACATCACTTTATTTCTGGGTTCCCCCCCCCCCCCCAAAACACTACACACTTCCGCATTTTCTCACTGACAATTTTTATTTCTTTAGCACATCTTATCTAAAAAGGGCTGGTGTGTGTGCGGGTTTTCGCTGCGACTGCCTAATTGTATTACTAATTGGAGGACTGATTGGCTAAAAAGTACTCACACCTGGGTTTGGACAGCTGACCTAAAGGTTACTCCAAAAGCCTGCAGACACACCAGCCCTTTGCAGATAAGATTGCCCGCCCTGCTTTAGCAGACGTTTTTATTTAAAGCAATGTGCATTTTTGAGACAGCAGCATCAGGCAGTAACTGCAGGTAAATGACCCAACACTGAAATCAGTCTGCCAACCCTGGGATTTGAACTGGTGAGATTCCGATTACAGATACAGCATCCTGAGTCACAGAACACAGAGCATTCTCACCTTCTGTCCAGCCTTGCCCTCAAACTGGGGCTTGATCTGAAACCTCTCATCATCTTCTTCTTCATCATCCTCGTCACTGAGAAACAGTTTGCTGCCTTCCTGTTTCTGAAATTCATATATAGGAATATATTAAAAAGTTCATCAAATAAAAATTAAACCAATGAAATTAGTGAGGTTTGCGTTAACTGATCTTCACACATTCTAGATTTTTTTTTCATGCAGACACCTGACAATTAACACCAAATCTTTACAGTGGTAACTGCAAAAATGCAATCATTCACCGACAATAAAAACACAGAATTATGATAAACTTAAATAGCTTACAAAACATACCTTGACAGTCAAATCTTTGAGTTTGCCTGGTTCCACTTCGCTAGCACTGTCTTCAGACAACTCAGAGCTGTCCTCAAACAAGGTCTTGCTTGGGGTTTCAGTGGCATCTTGTACCTCCTCTTCACTTTCGTCATCTGAGGAAAACACAATGTGTTTGCCTTGACTGGTCCCAGGTGTGTCCTTAGGAAAAAAAGAGAGATGATTGAATGCGCCGATTTTCCTGGCTCATTTCATTATGCCGAACTTGTAGCACTTGGCTGAACCAGCAAAACTTACCAATTTGGACAGAGCACTCTGAATGAGCTTCTTCTGCTGCTCGGCCTCCTTCTGTTTCTGCTCCAGAGCCGCAAGACGTTTCTGGTTGTCCTCCTGTTGCTTCTCAGAGCTCCGTGTGATCCCTGGACACTGAGGAGTCTTATTACGGGATTCTCTCTTCTCAGAATAAGACTCAGGCATTTTTGGAAGCACAATATCCTTAATCTGACCATGGTTCCCTTTGGAATCCCCGCTTGGTGAATACTGGGTATCCGACAAACTGGGCTTAGATTCGCAGCTGGGTGCATTATTGGTTTTTACTTTTATTTTAGGTTGTCGTTTAGACTTTTTGGGTAATCGTTCGGTTTCTTCATCCTCTGAACTGCTGGACTCCTCTGATGTTCTATTCTCTCTCTTCATTGCCATGTCGCCGTCAAATAAGAAAGGTTTTGAATTTACCGCTTTCTCTTTTCGCTGATTTGTTAGGGTTTCTATGTCGCTGCTTCGCTTTTCTGAGGGTACTGAATCTGATGAGGAATCCAGTGCTGGCTTTGATTCAGATTCTGTCATCATGAAGTCCGACTGCTTTTTTCTTCTCACGTTAAAGTCTGGCTGAGACCCATTCATTAGCCCGAAGAGGGACTTTGTTCCCATGAAGGCAGGAAGGCTCAGGGATGTGGTTTTCCTCTTCTTATTCTTTTTCATTCTATCACACATCTCATCGCTACTGTCATCTGCCAAAATAGCCGCCAAGATAGCATCGGGTGTGTTGCCAGTCTTTGCTGCTAATGGCTTTGTTTTGTGCAGCAATACCACTTCTGAAGACTGACTAGGTTCCTTGTGTGAAGTAGGCCTTTGGCAGTCCTCTTCAGAACTGGCTGAAGGTCCTTTCGCCAGGTTTTCCAAATCCGCTAGAGAAAGCTCAAGCCGGTAACAGTTGGCCATCATAGCCTCATAATCTGAATCTTCATTCCCACTGGAATCGTCTTCATCAGAGCTTGATTTTCCACTCTGACTAAAATCCCCAGTAATGAGTTTAGTGCTGGCCTTTCTCTTTCCTCTAGTTGCTTTAGTCTCACTATTCTTCTCCAGTTTGGCATTTGGACCATTTATAGTTTCAGTAATTACTTTTTGCTTGCCAGAACTTCTGCGGTTGGACAGAATTTCATCAGTATCTGCTGAATCGTAGTCCCGCTCGTTATCTATCTCTTCGGAAATTTTGGATCCTTGGACCCGAAGAATATTTGGAGTCAGAACAAAATCATCACCAACCACTTCCAGGTCAACTTCATTTCCCAGACTCATTTCCAAACTGCGTGCATTTTCTGATGCAACCAACATTTTAATTTCTTCCTCTGAATCAACATCACTGTCCCACCAGTGTGAACATTCACGATTTTTTGGCAGAGGATTTTGATTTTTGGGTGCTGAAGAACCACGATTTTCAGAAAAGTCTTGCAATACATGAACTTTACCAGCGCCATTCAGCGACCTTCTCTGGTTTTCTTCCTTTTGTTGACTGTCACGCACAGCTCCCGAATACGATTCCATCAAAATTTTGCTCACTGAATTTTTCCTGATCTTCGCAGGGAGTGATTTCTGGGGTGGGAATTCTCCTCTTCTTTTCTTGCTAATTTCATTGTCGGCATCTAGTATTTCCCAAGTTAGGTTTGACACGGGAGTCTCAGTTGTCATTTCGGTTTCCAGCCTCTTGATGTTGTGACAGTGCTTTGAAGGATCATATTTAAAAACGTGCTCCAGTTAAAGTATAACACACACAGAAAGCCTGACTCAGCAACACGGTACCCCACAGTAGTCACAGGGCACTCCTCTGACTCCAGGCAAACATGTCAGCTCAAATTGCACAACTTTATATTAAAAATTGCCTTTTTAAAGGTTAGCACAGAAAGTTAGCCTCCAGCAAAATATCTGTGTTTTCTTATGGCACCAAAGCTTATGGCTAGCCAAAACACAATTAATTTATTTGCATCTATCTGTAATAAATTAGACCTAACCCATCGCTTTTTGTATTGTTCTGTGCATAACGGTCTCACTTAACAAATAAACTGTATAACGCTAAGTGGAAAGCTACATCATCATGATAACATACAGTAATGTACTGTACCACAGTAGCTCATTAGAACTATATAAAATGATACAGATGGAAGCCACAGAGTGACTAAATAATATAATTACCATTTATTGTTTATAGTGTAAAGCGAGTAACCACGAAAGGATATTTTTTTCTTGACTTGATTTTTGAGATGAAGCACTGGGAGAACTCGCCCAAATTTACTTACAACCCAATCCTGTGAAGGAAAACAAAATGACAACAGCCATTAAATCATAATAGGGATGAACTACCTAAAAACCTATTAAATATATGTGCATTTGGTCTGTTTCACTACTGCAAGAAACTGATTTACTGAATAATTCCTTAACGCTCGATGTGAAATTCTAGAAGACTCATCTGACACACTGGCAACTAGCAGAAGCCTCCATAACTACTAGTATCTACTTGTTACCACTAACTTTAATAACTTAGCGCTACTGTAGCAGCAGCAATAGTAGTTCTAACTGAAGCATATTAAAGGTGAAGCATATTAAACGTGAAGAATGTAGGAAAGAGGGGAAAAACACAAAAAACCTTATGGCCTGGAATTTCAGTTCCTGGAACAGCTGACTTCATGTGGAAGTTCTCTACTCCCGCTTTCTTAAATGAGTCCATCAGTGTCTCTTTTGTATCCACTTTAGAAGTCTGAGTCTTCGCAGCTGCTTGCTGACGTTCTAAGGCCAGTCTATGAAAAGAACGTTTGTTTTTTTTTGTAGGAAATTTTAAAGAATTCACTAAGCACCAATGAATTAAGTCTACAGCAACCAGCAAATGTATTTTGTAACTTGCATCCATCCATTTTCCATATTTTCTAATTTCCATTCATCCGTTTTCCATAACTACTTATCCAGCAGAAAGTAATGAGGCAGGGGAAGATCCTGGATGGGGTTCCAGTCCATTGCAGGGCACACTCACACACTATGTGCGAGACATACCAACTTAACTAAGTGCATGCTTCTAAACTCTGAGAGGAAACCCACAAACACAGTGTCTAACATTTCAAGGATTTCAAAGGGTTGGGTAAGGCTTTAAACTCCTCTCTGCCCCAGGAGCAAATCAGTAGCTCTAGCATAAGACACAATAATATGTGGTTATGGGTTATGGGAGTAACAGTACTGAAAATAATATATTGATCTTCAAACCTTAAAGCTTAAATACTGTAGACTGTGGCAATTTCATTACTATTGTTCATTTTGATTCTTCAATATTCATAGCTTTTTAACATACCTGTGTAAAAAACTCTCTTTTGCCACTTCGATTTGCAGTGTTCCACCCTTCCATCTGGACTTATTTAATACTGTCATGCCTAAAAACGATATAAAATCAATTGACAAAGAAAAATGAAATGCATTCCTTAAGATAAAGTATTTTCTAGAATCCGCGTTGACATACATTTTTTTAGACTTGCATCGGAAATGTTTATGTTGATATAACCAAACGTCTTCAGTGGAGCACCTAGGGTAAACCATAAGGATTAGTAAACAACAAGGTTTAGTGCAAAGAGTCTGCAACAATGCCGGTAGCAGGCTGTTAGTCTTACCTGTTAAATCTTGCCTTGTTACGATTTCAACGTCTGACACCTCACCAAATTTCCCAAACCTGTCTTTAATGTCCTTCTGAGAAATGGTATGGCTAAGACCACCAATGTATAAACGCTTTACATCTTTCACCTCCTGCATTTTAAACTATTAAACCTATTTTTACTTAATTCATAAATATCAGCATTAAATGACAACATGAACTCTCGGGAAACAATCGTCGATGTTCGATTTAATACTCCACAAGTCCCCGCAAGTTTTATTGCAATGCGTGAATCTATATCTGAACGAAACAATCACTACAAATGACAAAAACGACTAAAATAAAAGAAACAAAAAGATTTCACATAACCCAAATCAACTATTTATAAATGCCTTCAAGATTACAATTACCCCGCAAAATCAAGCGGACAGACACATGGGTTTACAGCGGTGTGTACGTCGTGCTTTCAAAATACATTCCTACCAGAACTCCTTTACCGAATAATGGGTCCGCTTTGAAGGTTCCCTCAATATATTCTTATCACTAGAAAAAAAAGCGTATTCACTAAAAGGCGTAAAACAAAACAAACATATAATAAAGCAAATTAAATAGATGTATATTCAAATACAATAGTTGTTATCGATATTCGTTAATTCAAGGTAGGTATATTTTACAAGTTAACTACAGCAAAATTATGTAAGCTTATGGCCTGGAATTTCAGTTAAATTATAAATTCTCTCATTTATTACTTTTCTACCAATTAAAGGTGTATATTACAGAAAATTTTATAATTATAATTGCATATATTTATTCATTTTTTCGATGTAATCGGAAGAGTAAAGTAGTAAAAAGTACCCCCGTTTTGGTGTAGTTGGTAGAGTCCACTCTGGGCGCGCAGTTCCGCTGGTCTTCAAAATAACCCGAAAGCGGTAAGTCTGCAGTGTTTACGTCTGTTGGCTTTTAGTAGTTTTGCCGTTGAATTAAATGTTGATTGATAATTGTCGTGAACACTCATGGCATATATCTACTGTCGATTAGTGAAAACCGTATATGCTGTTTGAGCTGTGAACGGGATGGGGAAAGTGTCAGCCCTCCCCTGACACTGCAGCCTTGTAAACGGCCACGAATGTTAATTTTGCCAAGCGAGTGTCACGAATAAATATCGCCAGTGTTATACAGTAGTTTTTAAATAACACGAGATAGAGCTATCTTTCCAGTTTGTACTAAGCAAAGTGGATGAAATCTTCCGTTTTGTATCTGAAAAATTACGGACGAGCTTTCATTAAGTTTTTGTTCGACTTACACTGGATATTGCTATAATCTATATGTAGGTGATAGTCCGTTCCTTTTTGGGACAGGCTACAGTCCCCTATCGACCGTATACTGGATAAATGCTTATAGAAGATGGGTGGCTGTACATATTGATGCCATTGTAAATTGTCGTAGCAGTAAAACTACTGTATTAACCAACTCGATCTTATTTCCATTTAAGAGTTTCAGTCACTCAAATATAACCCTTGTATTAAGATATGTTGCGTATACACAGAGAAGGCTACTTCCGTTCATTACCACTCACAGGGGTTGTGTCCAACAGCTCCTTATTCTAGAGAGTACTCCTTTATTTCAGGTTTCATATTAAGTGTGGTTAAGCACATGGTTGTACAAATCAACTCAGAGAGAGAGAGAGAGAGAGAGCGAGCGAGCTATACAAGCAGATGTACTGCTGAGAACTAACAGTGCTCCGGGTCTGGAACTGGGGTGGTTTAATTAAGTTACACTTCACCATACAGGAGCCATCATAGCAGCTGTTGCAGATATTTCGTGCATTTGGTGAAGGGTGCTACCCTTTATGCAGTGAAGTTTGATAGTTGGGATACAACAGCAAAGCAAGTCCATTCTTTTCAGTTCTAATTCCATTACTGGTGCTAGAGAACTGGCCAGCTGTCCTCTCTTAAGATTTCAGAGACTTGGCTGGTAGTGAAAATGAGTCTTTTTCTTGTAAAAACTCCAAGCCACATTTTTGTGCCTGTGTATCCTCACAGATCTTGAAATGCTTGAATATTTGTAATATATTTTCATTTAATCCCAAATATAGAAAGCTATGGCGGAAGCTTATGAAGCAGAAATTAAACTTCTACAAGAAGAAATTGCAGAATTGCAAGAACAACTGGAAAACAATGAAAGAGAGGTCTCCTTGCACTTTGATAAGGACATACCTAGACTTTTGTAAGTTAACCGTTCTTTGTAATTTTCACAATTTATTATTTATTACTTACTCCCTGTTAAGCCAATGCTATTTTGTGTTTTGCGGAGAAGTGTTATGTATAAACAGAGGTGGAGATTTCAGGTCCAGAGAGTACAAATCCAGACCAAGACTTTATTTCAACCCGCCAGTTGAGTATGAATGGTCACAGCCACAGTGTACTCAACTGTTTGGTTGAAACAAAATATTGGTTTGGATTTGTGCTCTCTGGACCTGAAATCTGGACTTTCATGTGTGTCTGACAAAGTGATTTATCATGGTGTCAGTGACACTTGAGGACAATGTGGATGTGCTTATTTCAGGACATCTCTGAGGGCAAAGTCAACAACAGGATATGGGGAAGGTAAAATGGATACAGCTTCAAATGTTGTGATGGAATTGGAGAAGCTGGAGAAAGATCTTGCCCGCCAGACTAAAATGAACGGAATTGTTCTGACAGAGTGCAGAGTGAAGACCCTGGAAAAAAGTGAGTTAATCCTAAATTCAGATTTTACCATTCTGGGTTTTTGGCTATGAAACTGCAGAGATTGTAGCTGAAGACTTGGTTCATCATGCAGTAACCACTTTACTTTGACATTGTAAAATTATTCAGTATCTTGGTTGCCTTTAAATAAAGAGTTTAGCAAATAATTCTATTATTTCTGTTTCCAGGTAAAAGCAAAATTATCCAGCAACACAGGCTTACTGGTTACTGTTGTCAACTGGCTTTCCAGGTAGAATTTGAGTTGACAGATGTTCAGGTAACTATTATTTTTTATTTCCTGTACGGTATTGTGTACATGCTCTTAATATATATAAATATAGCTAAATTTGAATGTACTTCATCACAATTTATTTTTCCAGTTATTGTCGTATGCTTTTTGATACGTGCACTTTTTTGTATCCTTTCGACTGAAACTATTGTGTGAACCATGAGTTGCCATGCCGGTTTCCTAACACAAGGGGGTAGTATAAAGCCATGTACTTTTTTCATGGAAAATCTTTCTCTAACTTGTGCTTTTCCGGTTGGACGTGTGAAATTGAAATAACCAAGAAAACTGGACTGTTTTGGCCTGATATCTGTCTTTTAGCTGATGCTGTGGTTCAGCAGAACATACGTCTTTTTGTTGCTACAAAACTTTCCCAGAAAGTGTTTCTGTCTTAGCTGCTGTATAAAAACAAACTTTTTTTGTCACTTGATAGAATTAATTGCATTGGTATATATTCATGTGTTTGTATGGAACAAATGCATAACTGATAAAAGCTTTGACCTTATAAAAATGTTTTTTTTTTTTTAAGCAAATACTAAGGTTATATGTCCGTTGTAAGGGCTGCTTTGCTTGTAGCCTCAGTGGAATTTCCGCACACACTACATTAATGTTGAGTTGAATGTCAATTTTTTGTTTGGCCTTAAACATTTAGTTAGAATTCTCTGAACACTTCTCTGAAATCAAATGTCCTTTATTTGCAGGAGAACAATGGCCCTAGAACTGTCACCAGCCTTAATATAGTCATGGATGGCTCTGAGTTTGGTGAAATCAGCACTTTCGTGTCACAGTAAGTACTGCAGTGCAGAATCCTATTTTTGTCTTTTTTGAAATGATGGAATGTGATTGCTTCTCCAAAGCATCCTCAAAAGTGCCATCTAGACAATCATTGTGTACTCGAACGCCCCCCCCCCCATAAACTAAGTATGTAATATTGATTTTTCCAGCATTGAGCTGCTTCTTAAGATCCTGAGCTGTTACAGCTTTTGGCAATAGGCGTAAATCAAATGCTAATAGGGTGAAGTGAATCCAGGTCTGACAGCTGCTGGAGTGGCGGGTCTGCGGAAGGTTCCAGTGGAGAGACGCATGGACAGCATCAGCCGCTGCTGATGTGGAGCCCGCGAGCTCACATCTGGCCTGTCAGGCGCTCTGGGAGCTTCGTTCCCGAGACTTCCTCTCCTGGAATGAAAAGAAACCAAAGTTCCTCCACCGTCCGGTCCTGCTAAAGGACCATATAATAAGAGGCATTGTTTTCTACTGGTGGGGGAGGTGGAGCTTCCTCTGCCCTGGTTTTCAGATACTTCTCACGGCCTCATGAGCGCCCCCCCCCCCCTTCTTATTTAAAAAGAAAAAAATTCCAGGTCTTAATTTGCAAGGTGATATATTTTATAAATATGTTCAAATACTCATAGTCCCGATGTAGAGGCCGGTGCCAAGAGGGCTGTAAAACCAAGCTTTACCGCAGAATGGAGTCTCCTTTTTGATGATACGTCAACGTATCTGCATCCCCAGGCATCTTCTGTAATGGTATGGTGATATGTTTTCAAGACTTGCTCTTGCTTTTTTCTTTTCCTGTGGAAAATTCTCTGATCACATAAAGGCACATAACAGACCATTGATGCGTCTCCTGAGCATATGACCGGGCATTGACCATGGCGACTCAATGTACTTCTAACTTAGGACTACGGACACAAAAGAGCAGTCAAAAACCAGGTGGATCTCTTGAATGTGATGCCCACCCTTTTTAATTCGCTTGACAAAGCCAATACATGGAAATTGAAAAGGATGTTACATTTTGAATGTTATTTTATGCAGTGGTGTACCATCTTTTGTCTGGCAGTCCTGATGGTGGCTTGTCATGGAGCAGGTGTCGAACTTCGTATGACATGGGCTTCTCATTTGTGGTCCTGCTCTGGAGCAATACATTGGTTTGACAAGTTGTGTTCTTTCTACTAGCAACACGCGCACACCTGTTTGGCCCTTGACAGCACAATGAGGCCATGGTCCTTATCTTGCCTCCATCAAGCGAGACTTCTGGCAGATCAGAGAACTACAGGTCAAATCAAGGTGTGGTGTAGCAGTCAGGGCATAGTGGTCGCTACATAAACAATAAAAATATATTAAAATTGAGTTGTAATGAGTTTACAGAAGATTCATTGGGGTTTCTTGGGACTGCTTGTATAACCTGCATTGAAGGAGCCTATAGCCTTTGATCTAATGGCAGGCAGAGGTTTCTTGCATTTCCTGTCCTAATTCTGTCTGGTAGCTAATTCCAACATTGAATGTCAAGAGAAGAGATGGACATACAGTGATGAGAATGAACAGCAGTGCTAGAGATGCATGACATATCATTGACATATCAGTATTGACTGATTGATTCGTTAAAAATTAACACACTGGTGTCAGTCCAATATGTCAATCTTATTCGATATCGCTGGCCGATATTTACACTTTTGCTGTGGTGCTGCTGACTTTGAAGTCAAAATTGTTGAAATAATGGAGATGATTACATTGGATGATCAGCCATTTTCTGTGGCAGAGAACAAGGCATTTCGTCGGCTGATTCACTGCTTGGAACCTCTTTACAGTACAGTTACTTTGCTGATGTCTCACTGCCTGCATCATATAAAGTGTTGGCTACCACCTTCTCAAGATCTTAAGAAGTAATGTCACCAACACCAGTTTCACTACGGATTTGTGGAGCTTCAAGGTTAGCTAGTTATCATTATTGGTTATCAGTATCCATAATTCTAGACAGAAATATATTGGTTATAGGCATGGGCGTATGAGTAGGCGACCCCACTTGGCAACCGATGGAGGAGGACGATGGAGCCTTTGAAATCTGATGAAATTGTCTGTATAAATGTAGTGCACAGCTGTTCCTCTTTCTGATGAGATGTAGTTGACATGCATCCCTTTTCGGTCTATTCTTTCAGTGGGGAAAGTTTACTACTCACATGACTCATAGTACAGTACTAAAACTGGTATTTTGCTGAAATGTTTGAGAATGTTTTATTATTGCTCAAAAAATGTAAATGATGGTGCATTAGTGCGGGTTGAGTTTACATGCCAGGGTTGAGTTTGCTCAGATGGCCGGAGTGCTGCCACCTTAAACAGATACGAGGTGGGGGAGGGGAGGGATGTTGCCTTGGCAAGGAGGGTTAAGCCATGTTGTTCCCATGTGGGGAATCATGGTGTGAGAGCAGCTGCTCTGTGCAGTTCTGACAGGAGTGCAGTTTCTACACTACACTGACAGTTTGTAAGTCACTGGGCTGTTTTCCTGTTCGGGGGCCTACATCCTTGTCTAAATTATAACCAGACCAGTTCTTCCATGCTTCTAGATTGTTTTTCTGTGTTAATCTGACAACCTGATATATCATTTTGCTTCATACTCCCTAATGGGTAACAACTGAGCTGCAGTTTGACGTGTGTTCAGTTGTGCACATTTTAAGGTTTTTTTTTTTTTCCTTGTGAACCTCATTGTGAGCTACTCTCTGGATGCTACTAAACACTTCTGCAGTATTAATCTGAAGTATTAAAATGAACATTTGCAGGCTTCCATTTAGTGTTTTGTGCTAGAGCTGGGCAGAATATCAACTTTTTATAGTATATCAATGAATGATATAGGATGAGACTATAATGTTTGTATCAGTATACCTTTATTGCGTGTTAAAATTAGGACTGTCGAATTTAGTTTTTGTTCCTAAAATTTCACTTTCTGGGGTTTGTACTACGAAGCGGGGTTAGTGGCTTATCGGGGTAACTTGTCGGATTTGAGGTACCACAGTTTAAATGGACTTCATATTCATTCACTTACATTTTGCTATCTAGATGCCACAACAGGTTGCGAGGTCAAGACTGACGTTACGTGTTACAGCCCTGTCCTTCTGCCTTTGGAAGGCTTCTCTCCAGTGTTACTTGTTTTGTCTCTTCAGGCTGGTCAGCAGTTACCCCGATAAGCCAGTAACCCTACTTTGTAGTACAGGCCACTGTTTTGAGAGCAGTGTAAAACTGGGGGGAAAAAGATAGTGGAGTAAAACACTTTTATGTCGTAGCTGCTTTATTTGACACATGCAACAGCGATATTTATGTATCTTTTTATTTTGAGATTTTTGTTTGGAATAAATACATTTCTATACTGCATAGTTGTCTGTTTCCAAACAGGGAAGGAAACCTTGCATTTGCATTTTATTTTGACCACATTCTGTTTTAATATAAATGTTTGACATCTCATATGTGGCTTTGGTGCACAATATATCAGTTAATATCTCAATATTGGCCGATGATTGTTTAAGAGAAAAAAAAGATTTTGTATCATAATTTTGTCTTGGTCAGTATTGCCAGCTGAGAATTAGATTTTGGTTGATATTCAGTGTTAGCAATACCAGAGCTGAAGACATAACTATTAAAATAATGGAGATGATTGTGTTATAGTGGAGGATGAGGGATTGCGTTGTAGCGGAGGATGAGGGATTGTGTTGTAGCGGAGGATGAGGGATTGTGTTGTAGCGGAGGATGAGGGATTGTGTTGGCTCATTTGTGGCTCAGTGTGACGTGGCTTGATGAGCTATCCTTGTTTTTGTGTGAGTGTGCAGAACCACGTAGCTCTGCATCGCCTTTAACAGCCCTGTTGTAGTGTCTGGTGCAGCTCAGTCACTTAGGGAACTGCATCTATGGCCAGTAGGTTGTGGGTTCAAATCTTGTGGCTGGCAGAGACATTTTGTCATCATTGGACCCTTGAGCAAGGTCCTTAACCCCCAATCAGCTCAGGGGGTGTAGGACACTGACTGGTCCTGCTCTCTGATCCCAAAACTTGCTCTCACCTGTATAAATATATGTGTGTGTGTCCTATAAAGTGTATGAGACAACTGCTCAGTTTTTCCACTAATGAATAAAGTACCTCTGTACCTTTATGTTGTCATGCATTTGCCATAGGGTCCTTTCATTGGTTCCCATAAAGGTAAGGTCAGTGCTCCTGACTGGAACTGAGTAATTGTCTTGACCCTGTGACCTTTTTCTTTTCGGGGGGTTCAGGAAGGCAGTGACCTTGCCTTTAGAGCTTATTGTGGGCCCTGTCACTTTTTATGATTGTGACCCTGTTGTTATCAACAAAGCCAGATCTAAACCTCGACTGAGCCTATGTTAGATTTTGGGGTGAAGTGGCACTCTTTGGTTTACTCCTCTGAACCAGGCATGGGCTGAACTTCTTGTGGGAGAATGGTGCCTATTTTGCAATGGCTTTTTAAGCAGTTTTTACAGTGGCATTTATGTTTTATTGCCCTCTGCAGGTTTTTTATTGCTGCTGTTGCTTACACCCGCCACTGCAAATTGCAAATTGTTAGAATTTGGGTTTCTAATTTGCTAATTTATCATGTAGCTTCATGATACTATAATAAGAAGTTAATTGAGACTAATTTGTAAATTATTTAATTGAAATATCTATATTGTGCTTTCATTGTTTATTGTGTTATACAATTATACAGTACAGTGTTATAATTTTTTTTATAACAAGTATCCCATGTCCCCTACAGTACATTGTTTTTAATTTATATTAAGCTAGGGTTTTTTAAGGGTCAGGTGATCCACATGAATGGATCAAACTGTAGAAAAGATACGTGTTGAATGACACGCTATGACATGAGTTTAATGTACTGCATGTAATGTATATTTAATGGCATTTTTTTGGTAGCAGCCTTTTGTGGAGACTGCATTTTGCTGTGTAACCGGGTTGCTGGTCTCTGAACACATCTGGATCACATCGACTGGTCTGGCTTTTTTGTCCTGGCTCATAGAAGGGAAAAATACTGGAGATAATGATTCTGACACAAGTCTGAGCAGTGTATTTTTATACAGCACAAAGACAGCTTTTACAATAGGTAAATTCAAAATAAACCCGATGATTTAAAAACTTCTTAAAATTAACTGCCAATGTCTGGCTTTTAAATGGTGGCAGAGTTTTTTTCCATGGTGTAAAATTCAACAAACAAATATGTAGTTTTTGAAAACAGGAAATGCATAAAAAGTGAAACCATTGAAACACTTCAGTGTTCAGTTTTCAGAAGTAATAATGCATTATAATTCTGAATTATTATATGCCATATATTTATGTGAAAATGTGTGTCCTCCATAAGCCTCTGTTACCAAAAGCTGCCTGTTGGCCTAAATGACTAATACAAAACATCCTTAAGCCAAAGTTTTTGAGTTTGTGACAAAACTTTTGCCTCTGCCAGACACTCGTCATTTAATGTCTGTATAACAGAAGGAGAAGCCTCTTCTGTTGAAACCATTTACAGAAAATGCTGATAATCCACTTTGCAGCAAGCACCAGTCAGACCCACGTTGGTTTTGAATGACTTTTCCTGCTTTCTTGCATGTCTTCGTCCAGACCAGGCGATGGAACTCGCTTGCTAGTCCTCACGGCCTCGGTTGTGAATGCTACGAAATTAGCCGCTGAATATTAGTTTTGTGGCTTCTGACATTTAAGCAACTGGAATGGACTTGTGTCTTGCACACCTGTGTTATACCTCCTACTACCTGGAGTAGACACAAAGTGGGAGAATAGCTCAAAATATTGACAGATAATGTATACTAACCAGATGACTATTAGTGTGAGCGCATCAAGCATTGCATGCCTAAGTTTGATGGTTTGGTGGTTCATTGTTGGTAGCTCTTGAGTAAAAATTGAATTGTTGAAAGGAAACCTACGCAAGTCCAAGTGTTTATTCGCTGACATGGATTTTGAACGTTGCTGTTGCTGTTGTTGTTTGTTTTTCCAGAGCAGAGGACAGCAAGAGCCTTGTAGCTTTCTTCCGCACCCTCCGGCGCTTCTCCGAGTGGTGTGAACACCGCAGCCGGACCTTCAGGCACTTCCAGGTAAGACGCCACCTGCCCGCCACCTTGCCACATTTTCCAAGCCGCTGTATTGGGCTGGACTCGTACTATCATGAAGTGTGAGGTTTATCTGTATTTGGCTTCTAGCTGAGCTAGTCCAGTGGATATTTAGCATGCTTTCTCCACCGGAGGGGCAGAAGCGCTGTTGTGGTTTCCCATTCTGAGACGTGAGAGGATTATTTTCCTATGTGTACTGAGGCTTAATTTGTTCTCTTGCTGGTTCCATGAAAATTAAAAACTGTTGTCCTTAGCTCCGCCTTACACTATTCTTCACGTACGATGTGGGCTATGGCTCTGCTCATGTTCAACAAACAGCCTTTTGCATTTGTGTTCTTAAAGTTTGTTTACAGGCTCAGAAAAAGATCTGATGAAAAACCAGGAATACAAAAGTTGCTGGTACAGAGCATGGTTTCTGCATATACCGACTGCTTTAAAGGGAAAGTCAAGCATCAGTTGAAAATTTCTTGCCTTCCTAAAAAATATTTTCATAGCATCAATATAAAGCTTCACAAACACGTTGGAATACAAGTTATACAGCCACTATGCTAGTAGCTTGTAGATTTACAGTAGACTATGGAGTATAAAAGTTGATGATAACATAACATTGATGATACGTTGTTGTGCCTGCAAGTTCTAACGAAATGCAGGTATATTTTTTTCAAATGAAAGATAAAGAATTGAATATTCATTTAACATGTTGGTGTATAATATTTTAAAAATTGCAGTAAAATATAACTGCTAAGACCAGTGGTTTACTTTCTGTATTTGTAGTGAGAAAAATAAGCAAATGACTCTGGAGTTTTTAAATGAATGAATTTTAAAAATGACTTCAGGGACACAATGGCAGTATAAAGGACAGCAGCTGGGTTTATGGAATCCAGAAATGCAGAGCTGGGGCAGCTGAATAGAATGGGGCCCTGTCAGAGTCGACGGTGCATCCGACTGCCAGCAGCGAATGACGGCCCCCAAACCCAACGTCAGGTCCTGTACCTGACAGGAGAGCTTTATAGCTGTGGCCAGACGTCTGGGCACAAGTCCACCGTTGGGGTGACGCAAGTCTGCCATCAGTGCCAGAGGGCCTGTGGTTTCTCTCAAAACCGCCCATCAAATTTCCAGCTCCGAACGCAGTTGGAATCAACCGGCGAATAGTTTAAACTTTTAACAGCTTGTGGTTTTGAAGCATTAAAGAACTAGTGTTAAGTTAGGCAGGACTTTTGTCTAAGAGTTAGGTTGATGTTGCACAAACGCTATAACCTACCTGTTTGCTGGAAAATGCACGGGACGATATTTTCCTGGAAGTGTTACTGAAGTGACCATTAGCCAAGGTATTTTTATAGTAAGGTTTCATTTTTAAGAACTGGACATTTGAAATCCTTTTGAACATATAGCTTTCTTAAAAAACATTTCTGTTATATACAGTTAATACTAGATAATAGGCATCAGGCTGGCAGCCTGTCTTTAAGTGGCCAGTGGGTGATGAACAGGTGTAAACTAGGTAGCTCAAATTCGGTGTTTGTTCTATTTAAAACATACTTTAACGTTAGACATTATCTCATGATATTCATGATCATTTCATAGTTTTTCCTTTAATATATGTATTTCACATTTTATTGCCATTGTTGATTTGGGTAGATAAAATTTATTCATATTTGGAAAAAGCTTAAATAAGAGTTTTATATTTAAGAGGGAAAAAATGTTGAGTAGCTTGTTTATAATTGGTTTTACAATTTACTTTCTGTCACTGAAATGTGATGATGGAAACATAAAATGGTTTTTGGTTAAAAGGGGAATATAATCCTTTAGAGAAAAAAGAACTATGTAGAATCAAAAGGCAAATGCAATATGGACACAATTCCATTATTTACTTGGAATATATGCATAATTAGGCTGCCAACTTGGCCAGCTTAAAGGAATAATGTTAACCCCAATTTTCCATATTTGCTTGTGTGCAAATTTTTGGACTGGATCAGTTGTGCCCGTCGTTAATAGAAATCCCTTCATATTAAAAATGATCAGCAGAATTCTCACATCAACTCAGAGGTTCCAAGTCGGAACTTTCTCACAGTCCAGAGTGAGAACTGGTTACAAAACTGACCCAAGACTGCTGAGACTGACTCAAAGGATACAGACCTCCCTGAAACATGGTTGTTAATGTAAAAAAGTTAATTTTATTAAAATAATTAAACAAAATTAGCTATGTCACAAACGTTATACCGTAACGCCTACTTGTTCACATAGGTAGTCATTTCTAAATTTATTATTTGCAAGTTCAGAGAAATAATCAAGTGGGGGAAAAACACTTGTGATAGCTTCTCGATAAATCTCTTTGAGTAACTCACATTACAGTATAAGTGTCTTACACATACCTAGTAAGTACATTTTGCTCTTTGAATTAATAAAAGTTGAAATTAAGGTCATTCACAGAAACCCCAGGAAAAGCAAAAAGCTTTTACCTCTTGGTATGAGAGGACAGGAACAGTAATCAACAAAGGATGGGTGTATTTACAATAGAAGGTAGGTCCTGGTCTGTTATTCAGAATGTAATTTTTTTCTAGTCTGTTTTGTAAGTCAAGGGAGTCTGAACAACAATAACAAAATTCAACAAGTTGATAATTACATGACTTGCACAATGTCTTGATGCCAAATGTAGAACAGAATAGTAACACTGCATAAATTAAAGGCTAGCTTTCAGAAAAAAAACCCTAAAAAGCTACTGGGTAAATTGCACGTATCTGTTTGTAGTTATGCAGTTAGTTTGGAAGACATACTTGACTTCACTTGACTTTGCTAAACTGGGTTTCTCCAAATTCACTTTTAATTAAGCTATGTACAGAGGTGTTTCAGTAGTATCGTCCAACGGGCAGTGACTTCAGGCAAATGAAGCTGTTTGGGTATTGGGCTAAGCCAACTGGGTTGCCATCAAGTCTGATTTCGTTCATTCTTTCCCGGATGTAATGGGTTGTGTTGCCCTTGCAGAACGTTTCATCGCTGATGGTCGTGATGTTGTTGTTCTGCATGCAAAGACACAATGGAGGTTGAGTAGAATTGTGTTGTGTACCCAAAATAATTTTGTGATGCACATTGATCCTCTCCTCTCTTCAGGTGCAGCAGTGTGTATGTGGTTAGCATGAAAATAAGTCTGCAGGCTATAGGATAGTGAGAAAACTTGCCATCTGGAATAAGGGTAAACGACCAAAGCATAATCTGTTGATGACTTGTGGACCTGTAGAATGCCATGCAGGTACTATACTGATTCATTGCATTGCATTGAGATGCATTGCTTTTGAAGTTTGGGATGTTCTTTATCAGTAAGATTGCCTTAAAACTTTGGGGCCCCAGCCATGGATAACTTACTTGTAGATGCAGAACGCGTAAGTTCTCTGGGAGTTGTGGGACGGCCTCCAGCTCATTGTTAGCCAAATAGAGGTATTCCAGCTTGTTGAGTTTCTGCAGAAGGAAAGCAGGTAAACTGATTTACTCTAGTCTTCATCACCCATCATTGCCCTCCCTGGAATCTGAATTTTATTAATTCTGACAAAATAATGCCATATGCTGTTCTATAGATCATCTTAAAATATTCATGGGTATTCTTCATGTTTTTATAATGTGTATTTATGTTATTCATATTTACCTTGAATACATTGGCCTTCACACCCTTTGTTCGAAGCCGGTTGTAATTCGCATTGAAAGAGCTCAGTTTCGGTGGTAGCATGGGAAGTTTGACCAGCCTGTTCTCAGCGAGTGTGAGTTCCTCAAGTTGGTTGAGTTTGCTGAAGGCTCCATCCTCGATCTCCGTTATGACGTTTCCCGTCAGGTCGATTCTTTTCAAAGTTACTAGAAATCAACCGATGCATATGCAGTTTTTAGAAAATTCTCCAGCCAATTAATAGTGAATGCTCTGACCTCTGTTAGAGGTACCTGTGTCTCTTGTTTATACAGAAGAAAATGCTCCACGTTAGCACGTCTGTTCTTATCAATGAGCACATCAAATTTGAATTACAGCAACAAACTTGTCCAATGTATCTTTAATTTCAGCAGATAATATGGAATATTGAAATGCCTCAATATTAAGAAACTGATAGCATTATTACAAGACTGCTTACAAATGTCTGCAAAGTCCTTGGCAGTGATCTTTTTGATCTTGTTGTAGCGAGCATACAGGTATGAGGTCTCCTTGGGCAGGGCGGGAACAGAGGTCATGTCTGGGACCACCTCCTCGCAGTAGACTGAGCCGGTCAGGCACACACACAGCAGACATGTGGGCAGATCTGCAGTAGGTCAGATAAGGTCTTTGTGATTGTGTTGAACTAATAGAAAAGTAAAAGGGACAAAACAGCCAGGTCATGCTGGAGTCTCGAGTTTGTCTTGCAAACCAGCTGTTCGTGGGGTACCGGATGTGCAGTGGCATTCATTTTGAAAATAAAAAAACTCAGCAGTTGTTTGGACACCATTAACATCTGTTTCTAAACTGCAGGTATTGGCGTGGTACTGCACACATTCTTTATAGTTGGCCTATAAAAGTCAGCCCACCTGTGAATTGCTGAAGTGTTTTCCAGAGCTGTTATGAATAATCTAGAATGTTTTTGGAACGTGTTCCGGTTGATCACATTGCCAAATAATCATAGCTGTTAAACACTACTGTAGCAAGTCAGGAGAAAGGTGGGTTGTGCTGAAATGTCTGCCCTGAGTCAGGGAAGAAAGAGGCCCTTGGGAGATTCATAGTCACAAAAAAAACACACACACACCATGCTCATGGCTATAGAGCCAGGCACCCGGAGAGTATTCAGGAAAGCAGCACGTACTTGGGCTCATGGGGAGAAATATACACACAGGCATGTATGCAAGCAGCGTCTGGCGGGTTCCCTTTGGCCGCCTTATAACCGACATGTGACCGCTAGCGCACGCCGCGCAGAGCTAATAAATCAGGCCTGTCTGGTGGCGAGCTGGGCATCAGGCCAACTTACCACTGCTTTCCCCTACAGCTGGGTTTCCAAAGGGGTCGTCCGGCAAGTCGGCAGGTGGGAAATCGGCGGCCTCCTTCTGTTAATCAGTTTCAGGATTAGTCAGAAGTCCAGGCCTGACGACCCGCATGCATTTGGAGACTGAAACCGTAAACAGATGCCGGGTTTGACCTCCCACCAATTCCTGATGTGCTGCCTGAAATGAAAACCTCATTATTTGGTCATTATTACTATTCTAATTTATCTGTAAAAATAATAATTGAGAGCATAGCTAAGCCTGAGACTTGATCACGAGACAAAAAAGTTACTTTGTAAACACTTCATATGTGACTTGCCATAACCCCAGTGCTGTGTGGTGAACTTACACTGTTTGTATTAGTGTATAAAGCACTTATCTGTCATAGCTCAGACAGAATAAAACTCCCTGAAACTCCTGCGATGGTCTTTAGTTGATTGTGGGGTTGTTTGAAATACCAGATGGTACAGCAGCAGCCCATGCCCTTGGGATAGGCACATTTGGGTGGCCTTTTGGGTGGCTCCAAGTCATAGTCCAGCGAGCAAGCAATAACAGGTGTCAGCATTTCCCAAGCACACCAGCTGGCTGACTGATCCCAGATCAGAGCAGTGGCCCAGATTTAAGCAGAGAACTGCAATTCACAAAGATGCAGACGGTCGAGAAAGACACGAGAGCATGCTCAGTGTACCACTGCAGCAGCTGTGAGGGCTCATGTGTGAATGGGCTTGGCTCTGACTGGTGTCCAGCGAACTTTTTCTCTGGCCTCACATTTCGGTTTGGATGGATCACTAAGCATAATGAGGACTTTCTCTCCCCAAAAGAATGGAAATCGTCACCTAGTTCTCAAGCCCTGTAGTACACATACCTATATAAATATTTTTATTCATGCGTGTACAGCTATGATGTTCCATCCATTAAATGAATTTAGGTGTCGTTAAATAATAAATTGGGTGAAGACATATGCAAGGTTATAGAAACAATTTGTATGTTTATGAATCTATTTGTATATTACAAACAAAATGAAAATACATGTATCTTTGCAATAATATTATTTCATAATGTAATTTCACTGCATGTTATACTCTGCAATAATTAGGATATTCCTGGACATTATGACCTGTGTCAACCAATAATATAAAGTACAAAACGTAGCTGTATTGCCATGCAATCATATGTTGTTGCTAGGATGCCTGACAATTATAACAGTAATTAAAAATTTTGAATGACATAGACATATGATACCAAGGAAAGAAGCATATTGCCCTGTAAGAATCCATTAGATGTATGCATATTGTCGGTGGGATGACCGGCAAAAAAAAATAATCACGAATAACACAGACTTGTTATTGAGGAATTTGAAAAAAAGTGTTTGTCTACCTCTATTGCGCGTGCATCATCATGGAATAGTGTATCCTCCTCAAAGCTGGAAGGCTGTTCCAAGGAGGAAAGAACCCAGGGCAGGAATACGAAGGAGAAGAGTAAGGTTCTTTGCGTGATCATGGTGGTGAGGAGGCTCCAGGGCACGTTGGCCGCCGTTCGGAGTCGAGCGGAGTGCGGCAGAGGCAGCGCAGGCAGCGCAGACGGTGCAGGCAGCCCGGGGACCTTTCCTTGGTGCCTGCAAGTTAGAATGTGATCTGTCAAATCAGTATTTAAAGCCTTCACGAGTAGCTGCCAGGAGATCCTTATGCAGGAGTTTAGGGAACCAACTTTAACCCTGTACTGGCCGTCAGGGGGAGACGGAGGGAGTGAGATGGGAGTCCCCTAGGCAGTGACTTCTTGGTATTTTATGCCGAGTGGGGGGCGGGGACGAAGGGAACTGGAGGAGGGAAAGGGCTGTTTCTGATCGCTAATCATTGTTCGTGGGAAGGCATCTTCAGTACAAGTATGAGTTCCTGAACTTTGACAGTACGATTTATTTAGGACTGGGGGAGCCTTTTTTTTTGTTCGTTGTTGAGTGTCTCAGATAATCTGATCCACCCGCTCCTCCTCTTAAAAAAAAAAAAAAAAAAAAAAAAAAAAGATAATCTTGCAAATGGAAATTTTAATTTATAAAAAAAAAAAAACATTGCAAAATAAGTTGGGAACGTTTAAAAGAATGTGCTTAAGTAAAGGCACACGGCACATCTTTTTCTCATTTAGGGTCGCCTAAGGCTAGCTGAAGCCCACGCTAATGCTGGCAGTGTGTTATGCAAAGACTTTATTGTGCTGGACATATATTTTCTTGTTTCTCCCCATATTTCTTTTCTTGAAATGTTTATTAGTCTATTGTGACTGTTAATTATAGGCCAGACACAGTGTGGCTTAGATTACCTGTGCGTTAAATATTAACGGCGAGTAATAATTTCCAGACTCTTGTTTATTGCTGCTGTTGACATACCCTGTAAGCCCTTGCAGTGTCTGCGTCTGTTTCCACAGAATGTATCTGAATGCATTTTAAATGAAGGTTGTACCCATTCAGGGGTTTATAACGACCTATTACTTTTTAAATAATGGAGCGGGGCTTTGTGCACCCATTTTCTATGAGTCCACATTTGTCTTTGAGATGATGCTGTTTATCTTTCAGGGGTTTACTGGAGGTAAAACTTAATCCACCTGGTCTTTACATCCTTCCTGGTGCAGATGAATCAGGCCTGAGGGGCCTGCAATGGGGGACGTATCTATATGTTATCAGTAACTGCCGTTTAGATCGTTATCTGGCTCTGGCGGAATAAGAAGGATCTTGACTTGCACAAACCCGAAAACATGTCTCAGTTTGTAAGCAGTTGAATTGCAGATGCATGACTGGAAACTCCAGGGAGAGCAACTGAATGTTTATTTTATGGGATGCTTGTGTCTCACCTCCTAGCTGTGCAGTGACACAAAACGATCAACCTCAGATTCACCTTTTAAACAAAAGAAATGCTCAGCTTAAGGCATTCCTCACCGCGCGGCTGCAAACTCTCCCCCCTTTCTTGCACCTCAGAAAATGGAAAGCCGGGCCTCTGAAGTAAACATCCCAGGAATGAGGCTAAGTGGTGTGCGTCTGGAAAAGCAGTACTACAGGTGTGCTTGCAATTATACTCACCAGGAAAAAAAACTGCATTGCAAGGGGATCTGCTACCAATGTTTTCTGCCATTTCTGCTGTCTGTAGAAATTTCCTGTTTGGGAGATAGATCAGTCCATGACTGGGTTTAAGAATCCGCCATCGCTATCAAAACTTTACATTTACAATTCTTTCTGGGCATCTGCCTGTTTTCTGAGTGCCTTAAACAAAGTGTATCATCCTCATCATAGGTCTTGCACGCAAGGATCGTTCTAACTTGAAAACAATACATATATATATATAATTTTTTGAAGTCATGAAAACATCTTTTAAGTTACGTCCTATGCTCTTACCTATTTTACAGTCTTTATATGTAATAAAAAAAATGTATCATTGAATATGATGCAGAAGAAATCATGCAAAATATTTTTTTTTAATATTTGAAGTGTGTCTTTTGACAGTGAATAACTTTGTTTTTGTTGATGTTTAATATTTAAAAATTGCTCTCAGAAGCTTTGAGTGATTCATGCACATTGATTTAATTGTGCTATACTTCCATTCATACATTATTTAAAATTTCCGATATCCATCCACAGACTAGATGATGTTTTGCCAGCCCTGTTTTCCTTCAAGTGAGAAATACTTTTAAGGAAAAATCTAAGATTAAAAAGTCTGGATAAGCCTTTCAAGGGAAACTTTATTACTGGCAACAGGTTTCACTTTTGAAATAGAGAAACGCCGTAACCACGGGAAGCTGCATTTAAAAAAACAACTTTTTCCTTCTAAACATGTTGAAAAGTGTTGCGTGTCCTTGGGATTTTTTTTTGTATTTATTCACGACTTTTAGCTTGAAGCTACTTTATTTTGCCCTGAAACTTTTACCCATAGTTTATACCTCCATTTACACCCTTCTGTATAGTTTTTCTTGGGTCTGTCTGCAGGGGGATTCGTGCCGATGGTGCAGCATAGAAGTGAGGATATGGAAACTAGACATGGAAAAATCCATGCAAAAGGGTTGGCGAAAAGTCAGTAGACAAGGAAACGAGACAGAACTGCAGGACTGCAGTGAGAAACATGGATGGAAATGTAAGGGAGGTGACTTCTGAAGTGATGGCTCATATTGAGTCTGAAAAACAAGCCGCCAAAGCAAGCTGAGGGTTGAGGATGCCTGTGACCAGTGTTTCCCAACCCGCTGCTTGGGGAATTGCTGACGGTCCACGTTTTTGCTCCCTCCCAACTCCCATCCAAACAGTTCACATTTCTGCTCCCTCTCAGCTCCTTATGTGCACTGTCTGCATGTCCCCGAGGACTGGGAAACACTGCTCTAGACAAACTCAAATTGTGGTCCTTTTGGAGTCCTGCAGTCCTCCGCATATTTCATCTTAGTTGAGTAGAAAGGTACCTAAAAACTTCACCTGAATTGTTAAGCTAGCCGATATTGCTGTTTGAGTTTCTGTCTTAATTTCAAAAAGTGCCTTTCAATTAAGCATAGGACTTTTATTTTTTTATTTCCATTTTATAAATTGCCTTTCTCTGCTCTCTGGTTCATACCAACGAGTAGATATTTGCTTGTCATCCACCATTTTAATTGAAGAGGACCACTATCTTTTCCCCTGTGGTTATTAAGTGTGATTGTTTTGTGAGGTAATCCTCCATTGTCATTAGGTTGTGAAGACATTTAGCCTGTTGGTCTATTAAACCTTTGAGTTTGATACTCTGTTGTTTGTGTTTGCCTGGGCTATTTTCTAGATGCCGTTCCTGGACGACGTGCTGGCAAATGGCCATGGAATTTCACTCTTGTAGGAATTGTGGGATGGCTTGATTGGTAAAACAGAAGTTTCCCCTCACGTTCAGGGACATGCGCTGGGAATATTGGAGGTGTTCGAGTGATTTTTGAGGAAATTTATTAGGAACTTGCCATGGTACCATGAGAATTGTCAGCAGATCTGGTCATGGTCTCACACTTTCAAGATGGTTTTGGGGGAAAATGGCTGGCTAGACTAGAGACATGAAAAGCCATGAATTTTGTCATTCTGTAAATTTGACAGTATTTGCACTGTATATAACAGATGGCATGTCCAGACATGTCTGTTTCCTTCCATTTCCGGGAACACAGGTTTTCACGTGCATCCCATCACATTGGTCAGATTTTGTGGTTTTCAGTCTTTGGATAAAAACAAGGTTTTTTTTTTTTAATAGTTTACATATGGATTAAGTGATTCTTAGTATAATCATGGTTCATATATTAGGCTATATTCTGAAAACAATTGTGCTGTGTTATGTTTTTAAATGTTACAAATTAGACCTTAAAATATGTTTATTCAGATATAAAATGTAACTACATCACGGCCTTGACTAGGATAAGTGGTTAAGATGGATGGATAAATATTAACCAAGATATGTTTTCTTTAATTTAAATAATATTTTTGTTGCTTATTCTTATTTTTGATCTGACATCAAATATAAAAGTTGACATAATTTTCCTGATAATATTTACTTCTTAAAATGGACTTTAATAAAGTATTAATAAAGTAATGCCAAGTTAGAATGCCAGGCAAAATCTGCTTTTTTCCTGGAAAGCTGAAAAAAAGGTCATTCTAAGCACTTAATACAGATTTTAAATTTAGGTGTTTGCACTCTACTGGCTTGTAGGCTTCGTGCTGCTGAAATTTTGTTTTTTGTCAGCTTTAGATATTCACTTTGTTTCTCTACTAAGATATTTAAGTTATGTCAAACCCAATTGTGCTGTGGTCCTTCCTGGGATCTGTTATGTTGGTGTTTTCTCTTTGGTCCAGATTATTGATGTGAACCAGGTCGCTGCAGATCTTCTATAGGAGGTTTTACAGGGTCAACATTTTGTGTCTGAGTAATATAATGTAAGCCTAAAATCTACACTAGGTAAGTTTGTACATGGAGTATAAACAGGGACGGTACATAAGAAGCCAACAAAGACATTCCTCCTGATGGACGGCTCAGTTCTTTATACGCCTGTTCATGGTGGAGGTTAGGAGCAATTCAGTGAGGAGCATTTCCTCTGGCTGTCTGAAAGACTTTATCTGTCAGTTCCCTACAGACTGAAGGTTACCGCATGGATGAGTACCCAGTTTGTAGATTGAGAAAAGCTCTGCAAGAGTATCGTCAAGTCAAGAGGGCTTTTTTGTCATTCCGTTCCTAAGCCAGTGTCCAGTGGCAGGAAATGGTGTTCCCCCAGGCTCTTGGTGCAACATGCGAACAGCAAATGGCAAGGGGGGAGCTTTCACAGGACTTAAAGCACGAAACATAGGACAGAGCAAAACTGACGCCTTGGCACTGCGGTTTTACACTTGGGTTTTCATAGGTTCTGCAGATTTTATCCTGAACGCTTGGGAATTATGTAGGCGTGTAACTGATACACTGTCCTCACATGAGGAATTTTCTTACGGTAATCCTGCCTTCATAGTAAAGTGATTTCTTTTACATGATTGCAGTTTTTGATGTTTTTTTGTTATGCCAGTGGATCTTCAAATACAGGCAAATACACTAATGTTGTTCTGTACCTAACTGGTAGGGTAGAACAACTAAATGTGTCTCTTCTTCCTGCTGGGCTAGTATCTGTATTCTGCATGTGTACCGAATCTGTGACCTGGCTTTAATAATAATAATAATAATAATAATAATAATAATAATAATAATAATAATAATAATAATAATAATAATTAATTAATAATAATCCTAGCTATCTTGTGCCAATTGCCCTTGCATTATTTTGAGATCTCTCTAAAATCAGGGTTTGCATGCCACTGGCTCTTTTGATGGTTATGTTCTGCGGACTGTGCCCATCTAGGAAAAAAAACATGCTGCCAAGATGAGATTTTGCTGTGGTGAAGTTTTTGGGTTAGTTTGAGGATCTGTCTCAGCGTTTGGTGAAAGGATTAGCTGTAGATACTTCAGTGTTGTTAAAATAACTTCCGCTGCTTGGTGTATGTTTTTATCAGAAGAAGTCTGCTTTTGCTCTGTTTTTGCTGAAACAATCAGAGTGCCATATTCCGAACTATAGTGCCCCTTCTGGACAAAATCTTCATGACAGAAAAATTTGCGAATACGGGAGAACAGGTAAACTCCGCATAAGCTCCTGGTGGTAGATGTGTAGAGATGTGTAGGTGGAGTAGATTAGATAGATGTTATTCATTCATCAATCTTCTAACCTCTCATCCTGGTCAGCATCGCTGGGGGGGGGGGGGTGGTTGTAGGGTTTCCCAGGAAGCACAGGGCACATGGCTGGGAAATACTGTCAAGAGAATTTCTGTCTGTCTGTCAGCCTTGTCTCACCTGGGAATGATACTCATGACCATTAAGGCCAGAGATGCATCTTTCTTTCTTATTTAATGGGGACAGTGTTCATTGAGCAACAGAATTAAAATTTAGTGACCAGTATTGACACACCACAGCACACAACAACGAGTAAGGAATAATTGACGACGGGCCGTTGAATTATTAGAAAATAATGCACACCCGAGGTGGTGATGCGGCCACGACG
>JAODJW010000127.1:7140568-7189780 GCA_026777045.1 Hyperopisus bebe | reverse complement strand
AATTGTGTTTAACTGCCTCAAAGTAGGCTAAAATTAAACTTCCCTTGGTGATGGTTGAGACATACAGTTTCCATTATAAATGTCACATACAAATAGCATACTTACTGTACAGAACAATACCCAAACTGATACAATGCGCATACACAAAAACACACACACACACACACACACACACACACACACAACAGATCAACAAAGAGTATGCAATACAGATGACAGAAAATGTGGATATTATTCCATAGTGTGTCTTGGATTTATTTATTTATTATTGGAAATGTTTGGTCTTTGAGCATAAGTGACGAATAAAGGGCTTTCCTTGTCTGTTTCTGTGTGACATAAACTGCTGAAATATTTGGTGCACCCAGTTCTCTTCATAAAACTTAACAGAAGCAAACACATTTGCACAGATAACAATGACCCTACTGTTGTGATTTCATTGCATTCTGCTGTGTCATTTATGTGGCTCTTGTGGTTTGAAAAAGGTTGGGCTGTGAAGATCAATATTCTGCTTCCTCACTGTTCCCTCCGGTGTTTTGTGCTCTTGGACGCTGAGGGAGACCTTCATTTATTTGTTATTGACATTTTTGCAAAATGACTCTCCCGTTGTGGCTTCGTCTGCACGCATTTTCTTGCTCCTTGTGTTGAGTTATGGTGGTGTGTCATTGGCGACTTTCCTCCCCGAAAATATCTTCTGAGATCACGGCTGCATGATTCCGATGCGTTTTCTGGGACAGCATATGGATGTTATTACCATTTCAATAGCAATCTATAGCAAAATGGGGCAGCTCAAATAGCTGGGAGTAATGGGGTGGACACTGACAGTCGACTCATTAATCAGATGATGTCTGATATTCTCCTAACATATTTTGTTTATTAGGAGAGTGTCACTCAATGAACACCAGGATGAGTACAAGTTGGAACCAAATGATGTTGGCTGCTAAGGCAACACTGTGCAAAAGTCTTAGACAGCATGTTTAAATAATCTTCATGCTGGTGTAAAACCATGATATGTTGTCTGTTAAAGTGTGTCAGCCTAGCCATTTCTAAACCTCTCCTAAAGCCACCCCAATATTTGCACCAACCATCCAATACACAAATGTATTTTTTGGCTTGATTAGCCATGCAAGGTGTGCTAGTAATAAGTGCCTCATGAAGTTATTTAACTAATTAAATTAATGAATTAAACTGGTGGTGAAATTAAACAAATACCTGGAGTGGCTTAGGTGTCTGGGAACTGAAGTGGTGTTCATCTAGCCATCCAATGAGATATCAGTAAGTTTTTCAAGAACAGAACAAATTCCTTTTAGTTTTTAGTGTGTTGCTGTAAATTTGCATATGTTCTAACATATGTTTGTGTGTTTTTTTCTGGGCAAATTCACACTTACAACCTAAATAAATATCTTTTAAACATTTTCTTTCATTGTCCAAGACTTGCACAGAAAGCTTCTACAGTGCTGCAGCAATCAGTAATATCACAGTGAAACTTTAAAATGTATCTCTGAAGTAAAATCTGTTTAGCTGAATCAGAATCAGCTTTGTAAGTCAAGTGGAAGAAAATTCTTATTCTCCAACTAGCATTTACTGTTTTATTCTACTAGGATAAGATGAATTTTACTGGGGGTGGCCCCACTGTTGCTTCACACCTTAGGGTCCGTATGCATGGAGGTTAATTGGAGTTACCAGATTGACCATAGGTGTGCATGTGTGAGTGAATGGTATGTGTGTGCCCCCTGCGATGGGTAGGCACCCCATCCTGGGTTGTTCCCTGCTTTGCGCCTGTAGCCTCCAGGGTTGACTCCGGACCCCCTATGACCCTGAATAATGTGGCTTCAGAAAATGGATGGACAGATGGATGAACTTTACTGATCCAAGGGGGGATTCTCTTGCACTCAGCAGCAAGGTGCATAAAGTGCACAGATTAAAAACAAATGTATTACTTATTCAGGGTTTTTAAAGTAGGTGAATCAAATCAGAACTGTTATTGCATAAATTTTCACAAGATACAAAGTTATATTTTCAGAGAAAGGCAGCCATGTTGGTTATGTGCGTAGCACTGTTGGGCGTTGTGCCTGCTACCTCCAGCTTTGGGGGTTCGAATCGCACCCCTGTTCTGTGTGTTTGCATGTTTTTCCTAGCATGCAACGTTAAACTGCATGCAATGGGCATGTGTGCCCTGTAATATGCTTCAGATGCTCCTCAGTCCTTTGCTGTGTGATGTCTGGGATGGGCCCACACATATCCCCATACTGGTAGCTATATTACATTGGAATTTTCTGATAAAAAACCTTTTTATTTGTGGACTGCAGATAGGCAGGTGTTTTGCCCCTTAGTCTATTGGCTTTTCATTAACCGTTGATGTTAGTCTTTTTCTGGGATTGCAATCAACGCAGGAATGAGAGTGAAATTATACAGGCTGACGTCTGATGCCTTCAGAGATGGTGTTTGATAATAGCCGGAACAGGCCAAGACACACACACACACACACACACAGACACAGAGACCTGCACTCATACCTTTTCGGGGACTCTCTGTTCATTTCTATGGGCAAAACTCTAATCCCATCATGATGACCTTAACCATAAGAAACCAAACAAAATACAAGATCTTTTAGTTTTTGATTGCAGTCACAGATTATTATAAATATGAATTTCACCTTGTGGGGATTGAAATAAATGTTCCCCACAACATCAGAATAACAGGTTTTTATCACACTGTGGGGATATTTAGTCCCCACAATGTAATGTATACCATATACCTGGACCACACACACACACACACACACACACTCTCACACACAGGGCAGGAAAGACAGCTGCTCACAAGATAAAAAGTTACATGTTTTAATCCAATTGTGGGGAACTCTGGTCCCCACAATGTAATAATTACAAAAAAAAAGCTTACTTTGCTTGGGGCCAGGGCTACCCTCTTATCTTCAAAGCGGGAGTCTGATGGTTTCTGCTTGTTGTCAGTTGACAGGTTTATTTAGGCTGTGATGACAAACCACCTCATGTGCAGTTTCTGTCCATTTTTGCACCCCTTGGATTAAAAGCCTATGAACACCATGTTCCAAAATCCACAACAGCTTTCCAGGTATTCCAGGCGTCTTACCAAAAAAAAAAAGAAAAAAAAAAACAGCGCTTAGTAATACAGGAAAGTCGTCACTGACAGATGTATATACAAGGGACATCTGGAAAAAAGGTCACTGCATCAAAGAAACCAAAAAGAAATATTAATTTGGACTTATGCTGCAGAATAACCCAATTGTCTTATGCAAGATTTTTTAATAAGAACTGGTTTAAAGTAAGTCTATGCTGAATAAATTACAACAGTAACAAAATGAATTTGGTTTTAATAACAATAAGAATGAAACAATACAAATTCAATAAAAAATAAAAACAAGGGTGACGGGCTGCAGGGTTGATGATAGATTGTCTTTGAAATGCATATGGTTAATACCTTAAATTAGTACTAGCATTCAATGGTGTCGATTTGGCAAAGGCAAGCATTAGCTTACTTTGCTGTTTCTTAGTGGAACACTAAGGAATCGCTTTAGAAGGGAAAACCACTTGCAGATGCTTGGAAACCACCTCCGATACTCGGAGGCGAAGTTACCAAATACCGTCAGTCAAAGGAGAATGATTTCAGACAGTAAAAATTAAAGACTTGCTCAGCGGTCATGTGTAGAGTTTGTTTATTGGTTTGTTAGTAAGATTTAAGCATTTTTTTAAGATTTAAGCTGAACAAATGTCGGTTTTGCTTTTGATATTTTATCAGCCTCGTTGCTTTGGATAAACACTTCCCCTACTCATTTATCAAGCTGTTTACCTTCTGATAAAGCAATTCAGGTTAGGTGCCTTATTCAAAGGTACAACAGATGCTCCAGGAAATATAATTGGTAACCTTCAGATTTATTTGCCATTCTGCCTGTCTACTCAATAATATTATTATTTATTAGTTTCCGTTAGTATTGTGTTATAAAATACATCATAACTGTACATGGGATTTCCCCTATCTTCTATTGCCTTTATTCTGTTTACTGTTACCTTTTAATAATTGTGCTTAGGAAATTTTCCCCCAAAGCTGAGCTGGGAAGTGGCAGAGTGTCTCACCTCCACCACCTTTACTGCCTCAGCACTATAGTCATGTCACCCTTTATATGTATCTCTTGTTTGTCATGCATCTTTACCATATGCAGAAACACATGTAGCCACTCTGCGACAGCTGCTTTTTATGAGGGCCCCCCTAGCATTTTTCTCGTAGGCAGATTTTTGGCTAAAAAAAATAGCTTGAAATTCATGGGTGAATCTGCCTTTCCAAAGTGTCCTTGAATTGTTGTATTATACCAGGTTTGCTTGATGAGTTCCATACACCAACCACGTGACAGTGTGTCTGATTGGTAGAATGCCAATTTCGTATTTTTAGTTTGTAGTGCTTTAGTGATTTTTTCGTGCCTTATATATTTATGAATCCGCATATAGTATTTGGGTGGCGCAGTGGGTAGCACTCTTGCCTCACACCTCCAGGGTTGGAATCCCACCTTGGGTTTGTAGTGTGAGTTTCTTCCCACAGTCAGAAGACTGATTGGCATGTCTGATTTGGACTGGAATCCTGTCCAGAGTGTGCCCCAATCATTTATTTTCTCCTACCTGGGTGGTTCCCTCAGCACAGGACCTGCACCCAAACCTGCTGAGATGTACGCTGTCTGCAAGGCCAGCACCGCTTTGCTGAGAAAGCCAAAACAGTTGCAGAAGAGAAACGACTTTGAAGGACTTTTAAAAAATGTTCTGGAAATGCATTCAGGCACTTGAGAATAGGTCAGAGCCATACAGCATGAGCTGCGTTTCGTAACAGACGTGGCGAACGGTTTAGAGGTGGAAAAATCGCCCCAGTGGACAGGCCTCCATTACTTGAGTAGTACAGAGAATCACAAAGGTAAACCGAATCTATTGCTGATTCTGAAGTGACTTATGCTGGGAAATGTATGTCATGGTTATTGAATATTAGTCCTGGGGTGTTTTTTTAGGAGACCATAATATGGGTTCTTGTTGGAAATGGGACATACTCTGCAGCTTCCCCATTTAAGCACTGGTCTGGAAGCTGAAATATAAGCTCCGCCCCACAGTCCATATTTTTATGCACTTTTTAAAGCACTTTTTATAGGAAAATAATAATCAAGTTTATTTGTGTTTTGTGCATCTGTGGACAGAATGTGATCTACTTGCTCCCAAAAGGCTACTTTTGAAGATCTAGATGATCTGGGATGTGTGACTGAAGTGATCCTATGAATTATAAGTGCATGCGCATCTATTTGTAATGCACTGAAATGAAAGTGAGTTGAAAATTAACTGACAATCAACTACCACACATATCTTTGTTTTATGCATCTTATCTTTGCTGGGCTACCAGGTTTTTGGTACTTCAACCCTTCACTGGGGAGTAGTTGCTTGTCAAGTTAAACTGTTTTGACTGTAGTAGCCAAAATTTAAAAGCACTTTCGGGCACACTGCTTCCCCTATAAATTGTCTTGGAACTCCACTGATCAAGCTGCTTTTACATTCTGTCTGATAAATCAGTGCACGTCACCATGGAGATGATTTACAAACATCTGCTTGGGTCATTAAGTGATGGTCTGTTGAGATATATGGTGGCAAAAGCCCCTTTTTGGGATTCCTCTTGCCCAAATTATAGTTAGCTTTATTATATATTTCCTGTATATTATTTAGAATTTATATTAAGAATTATTTGTAGAAAAATTATGATAGAAGAGTCCTTTCAAGTGACATTTGTAATCTTTTCAAATCCCATTGCCTAAACACTCTGATCAAACTTATTGTATATATGTGTGTGTTTGTGTGTATCCCACATATATAATGTTTGCCATGTGAGATAGATGATCTGAATAAATAACAGAAAAATAAAATTTATTAGGGTGATATATATTTACTTGACCTTCCTAGGATGGAAGCTTGAGTTCGGCTATCCTTCTTGTGAGTGAAAGTGCCCCGCTGTGGAACCTGTCAGAAAAGAAAAAGTCTTTTTTTTTTTTTTTTTTTTGTATGGTCATACTGTTCTGTGTGTGCAGATGCGCATGTTGCTTTGAAACTCCTTTGAAATGAAAGGTAATGAGTTTTTATTTTTGGGCCATATTTTTGTTTCTATGTTCGGGCGGTTCTCCAGGGAAAACATGGAGTCTCATGTCACATATATATACTGAGCTTCTTGTTACTGGCTGAACCAGCCGGGTAACATTCATTCTGTCAGTAGCCTGGTTTTATTGTAACACAGCTACACATCGTAACGCAGTATTTGGCCTCCATAAAAACTCTCAGCTCATGTTGGGTTTGTTTCATTTGACAGTTTACTGTTTTGAAACTGTCTCAAGCTAAATTGGCATTTTCATGACCCAGCATATCTGAAACCTTAAATGCAACAATTGATTTGTTTTGTCTGGTGGTTTATTCGTCATTTGCGCTCATTTTGCTGTCATCACGTTAACTGCCGTTTAGCACAATAGATGCAAAAATGTTGCCATGGAAGTCCTATAGCCCCTTTTTCGTGATGAAGGCCAGACCATCAGTATCATTTTTTTTTTTTTAACAAAAATGCAACATAAGTTATGCTCTTCAGTGGTTAATATTATGGTTATTTGTCCACGCTAAGTAATACTCAGTGAGCATGCAAAGCACCTTAACTGAGAAAGTAGAGGCTTACAGTGGCGTCATTTGGATCTCAGACATTGTTGTTGAAAACAAAAAGCACTTTGATGCGGTAAGAAGATTTTCTGCTGGCTGGTCTGTGATTACAGCGAACATTATGGCTGTGTGTGAAGCTGCATTTAGTAACTGAACTGAACACTCATTTTACACCCCCTGGATGAGGTGATTATCCCCCTTTGTGACTCTATGAGAGCTAAAGTACAGTTTTAGTCCTTCAATGTTGAATGCATTTTCACTACCTAAAAAAAAATATTTAAAAAATATTAACATATTGTTTCATTTGTTCCCAAGGGAACAGCTTATGAGAACCATCTAATCTGAATGTGCATAAAAATTTATATACCTTTGTGCAGATTTTAAATCTTTATGTGTATACACTACCAGTGAAAAGTTTTTGCACACACTGAGATTTTCCACGTTTGCATGTCAATCACTTAACATATATCAAAAATACACTCGATATTCGTTAACAAGTACGTTTACAGTATGTTCACCCTTCGAGTACCTTTATTAGCAAGAAAATGTTATATTATTGATGCATCAAAGTAACCTCCTCTAGCAGTTTTAACAGAGAAAATTTAAGCATTGTTTTTACAAGGAAAATTAAATACTTCTCTGTTTTGTGGGATGAAACGGTTAACTAGTGCATTTAAAATCACAGAAATAAATGGAAAAGTGGTAAAAGTCTGTGGTGTGCAAAAACTTGACTGGAAGTGTATCTTTGCAGTAAAGGACTAGTAGAGCTCAGGCATGAAGAAATGTGCCACACAAATTGGGCGATTTGACATGCCTGTGCTTAAAGATTATACTCTTGGAAATGATTGAATCTACAGATTTTGACAGTTTGAATTACCAACAACTGAATACATATACTAATTAATGTCTTGGATTGATTAACAAGTTGACTAAAGTATCAAGATCGTTATTTACATGTCATTAAGAACATTTCCATATAAGCCCTCTGGTTAGTGGAATGGTGTTGCTTCTCTGCTCTCTCTCAAGCCACTTTTGCAACTCTGTGTGCCTGATGAGATTGCTTCAAGCCTCCTGGCTGTTGCTTAGTCATCAGGCATCCAGGCCTTTTTTTTTTCAAAACAAGGCTGTGGTTTTCAGTACGAATTTTCCCAGACTTAAATCTGAAAGCCTAATTAAAGTACGGAAGGAAATCCTTGAGTAGAAATACACAGCAGGTCACCTGTGTTCTGTGCAAGTTTATGGGTTTAAAGACATTCTCTTGGGATCGAATGTCTCAGTGGGGCTTGGATGCTGATTACATGTTCTCGTTTGAATGACCATCACCATGGATTATTCTCATTTTATCCTCATTTTCATGTTGTTTTTCTGGGAATGTTAAAAATAATCTGAAATGTATGCATGAGCCTGGACTAGGAAGCACATTTGTTTACGCCAGTGTGTCTCTATGGTCATATTTTATTATTTTCTTGCATTTTCCCAAATGTAAACTCCTGGGCAAAAAATGGGCCAACGCTTAATCCTGTGCAATTTTGGTTTGGCCCATGCGTTTTTGCCCAGGAGTGTACCTCAGATTGTCGGTAATTCACTCCTTTCGTTGGTTAGCAGAAACAGCCCTCGAGGGCTTCTGAGTGCCTCAGTCTGGCTTTCAGGGTCTTCAGTCTAGTAGATCATGCTGTGGTTTTAGCCTGAATGTTGTCCCCAGCTTCAGTTGCATGGCGGTGGACCCCAGCTGGCTTTGTCGCGCTGTGGCTAGATCGTCTCAGTTTACTACCACATAAATGGCTCCTAAGGATGCGTCAGAGGCCCCCATGTTGATCCAGAAGACACCAGTGGGTACTTTCTGTCCAGCTTGGGCCCCGGGGGCGTTCCAAAGACTGGGGCAACCAGATTTCTTGGTTACAGCATGAGGGTGACATGGCAGAGAAACATTCTCAACAGATGGGTGTGTGATCTCCTCGTTCCTGAAATCTCCTAGGGCAGTGTCTCCCCTGCAGCAAATTTAATGTTCATTGAGCAATAATATTAGGTGTGACAATGAGAAATATTAGTTCGGCAGGTGAAACTATATGCAGAATCTGAAAAGGTGGGAACTGACTTTTTGTGTAGATTATGTGACTTCGTAAATGGCTCCATTACTCATGTCTCATGGATTAAGGAGGAGCCATAGCTACTGTAATCTTGTGTTGTGTTTCCTATTGCATCTCGTGGTTTTATAATGGGCGCCATGGTTTGTGGATTGGGAATTGCCATCTTAAATTGGATCTACTGTGATTTCAGCCCTGAACTCAGCTATGTAAACAGGAAATAATATTTTGCTATATATCACACAATAAGTATAGAATTCAGGCCATTTATTTACTACGCAGTGACGAGATCCCACTACTGTGGCTAATTCTGTAGAGGTTCTGAAAAGCATCTGGTAAATAAATGTAATGTCAGAAAATGCAAGGACTGTACCAGTTTTGACCAGTTTTAATTTCTTGATTTCAGATTCTCGGGTTTGTTACATTGTGGGATTCTGTGATTCTGAGTGCGACTGTGCTCGTATCACTTTGTGCTGGGACCACCCTGTATATTTATCCAGTTGCAATTATGAGACTTTTTGTGAAATATTTCACTTTTAATAGGAATATGTTTACCACATGTGTTGTCACCAGAAATGGCAGGGTATGAAAAGCCAGACCCCTGGGTGAGCAGGATTTAAAGTGCTCTACGGGGTGGACTTGGCTGTGTGTGGAACAGGCTCCTGTCTCCAGAGACTTATGAAAAACTCACCACGCAGGTGGAGGAGCACCTCTGTGACCATTTCCTTAATTTATAATATTTCTGCATGATGTTAATAACCGACAACCTAATATACTGTCGGTTCCTGCAGTGCAAAGTATGCCAAAGCTTTTTGCTTTGAAAATGTTTTCAAGTAGTTTTAGGAATATGGAGAAACGAATAGAAAAATAAAGACGTGCATTGTTGAAATGTATTTGTCTCTGTTTCTCTGTGGGACGAATTCAGAAAAAGTGTGTTTAAATGTGGTTAAAAAATTAATTTGAAGAATGCCTTTTATGTTTTAGAAATGAATGCCATTAAATACCAATGCAAACTTAAATGCATGGTACTTGAAGCTGATGTGGTTGGCAGTCTAATGTGCTCCTGTGCTATATGCGTAAAACAAACGATTGAAGTGCTTTCCAAGAACATGCTGCTGTTATACATCATGCTATTGGTTATAGTTTGCTTGCCAGAACAAGCTGGAATGCATTCATGATGCCAAGTACACTAGGCCTGTCCACAAAGGGATAAATGCAAGTTGGTTGGGATGGATAGATCCCATTGACACACCAGATCAACTGACCACCCTACAGACACACAGCTAGGCCCACTGATCTCTCTACAGACCCTGCCGGGGCCACTGACCACCCTACAGCCATCACAGGGCATCAATGACCACATCTGTTTATGGGAAAGGCCCCTGTCTTGTGCTTTGTTGTCATGTTATTCTGAATGTTGGTTGTTTTATGCATTTGTATAAGCAGCTGTATTTTTCTTCTGTAGTGATACAGGTTAAGTGCCCATTATCACAACAGGGTGCCTCTCTGGAATCGATCTTGTAACCACCTCCACATCCTTAACAGCCGCTCTTCCTGCACATGGGGGCACATTGTCTGCTGATGATATAGGGCCAGCTGGACGTGTCTGATGAGCTTTTTGACGTGCTTAGTATGTGGAGTACTTTATTTGCTTTTGGTTCTCCGGCACACAAAATAATCAGTGCTGATCTGGCTCTGCACACCTTCCATATTTAACATGCTGTGCTCCATTATCTGCCAACAATGACTTAAAAAAAAATAGCCTCAGCTGATTATAGCTTGAAATTTAATATCCAGAAACATTCGTAAACATTTGTGGCAAATGCTCCTTTCCAGATTTGTTAAGGAATGAATTCCCCAGCGGTCTTTCTTTTCCTTTTTTTTTTTTGATTGTAGTTAGAAATATTTGGAAAACGGTGCATTTGCATGAGTGATTCATTTCATTCTTTAGTCCTTAGGCTTTTTGAGGCGTGCATTCAGGTTTTAAAAAATGCACTTTAAACTCTTCCTGTTGCCCTGTACCCCAGGGCTGTTGGAGGTAAACTCTTCTGGTCACCCTGTACCCCAGGGTTGGTGGAGGTAAACACTCCCGCTCGCCCTGTATCCCAGGGCTGTTGGAGGTAAACTCTTCTGGTCGCTCTGTACCCCAGGGCTGGTGAAGGTAAACGCTCCCACTCGCCCTGTACCCCAGGGTTGATGGAGGTAAACTCTTCCGGTCGCCCTGTACCCCAGGGTTGATGGAGGTAAACTCTTCCGGTCGCCCTGTACTTCCTGGACTGGTGGAGGTAAACGCTCCATGCTACCCTGTACCCACAGACTGTTGGAGTCCCTGTCTCTCTGTAACCCCGGACTCCTGGAGATAAACACTCCCAGTCACCCTGTACCTCCTGGCCTGGAGAAGGTAAATGCTCTATGTCATTCAGTACCCCTGAGCTGGTGGAGGCAAACGCTCACAACCTATGGGTAGCTTTTCGGGGGGACCTCACTATGTGAGACGTGGCAGTAGGCCCCGCCAGCCTGCAGATCTCTTCCATATGTTTCCTGCACACAGCCTCCCTCGGCATCGGCCGGGACGTCCAAGTCGTGATTAAGGGGAGAAAACAGACGGGCTAGACGCCCTTTTTGAAGAGAAACAAAAGCGGACACGTGCTGAGATCGTGGAAAACTCGCTCTTGCTCTTTTTGATTTAACCCTTCACAACGTTTCTCGTCTCTCAATGGAAATGCTGTCTTTACTGAGCAAAGTGGAAAATGGGTCAGTAAATAAATGAGACACCATCGGTATTTGTTGTGAAGATCTTACAGTAAATTAATGGGAGGAAGCGCGTGTCCCATTGCAGGCTGCACCTGCAAACCACGGTTGCCGGTCTGTTTCCCGGTATGTTAGGGACGCGACGGGGGATGGTAGCCATACACTCGGTAGCACTGCCTGCATGTAGTGTGATGTGGGCGTGGGTCAGCGTGCCCTGAAACCTCATTCTGTAAAAGCGGGAGTTTTAGGACAGGAGCCCAAACATGGAGGTGGGAAGTAAAGGGCTAGGTCTGCCTTGTGATTGGCCTCCTTTGCAAAACCATAATGAATTGACCTTCCTTAATTTCTGTTGTTGCAGATGTTCAACCAGGGTGATAAAGTATACGTGACTTGACCAGCACTCCTTGTAGTTGAAAAGAAAATCAATGGAGTAATCTTTCAGATTTGATGTTTGTGGTAATCTTTATTCTTATTTATATATTTTTAAATGCCTTTTTGCCAGTTTTTCTTTAGTGTGGACATGTACCCAATAATATTTTTGGTGAAGTTTACCATGCATGTGCTTGCATTGATGCAATTTCAGTGGCGTATCCGTGATAGCTGAATTACGACAGCCCCATCTGCTGGCCCATTGTTTAATGACTCCTCTGCAGTTGCATATTGCGATGAATGGCTTGTGTAAAAAAAATATTTAAAAAATAATTAATTTAACATGGATAGGAATGTTTAAGTATGTATTATGAGAAGTTCTTGTTTAAAAATTAAGTAGAACCCATAAACTTTCTTAAAAGAATTTGCATGAACTATTTATTAAAACAGAATAGATATACAGCAAATATTAATATGGAATTTATTCAGAAGAAAATTTATTGAACAAATCAAACAATATTCTAGGAGAGCTTTTCTCTGACATAGTAAATTCAAGAGGACGTTTTTCCACAGATACATTTTCTATTAATGCATGCAGTTTAAAATTTAATGAAACAAAAAAATATCTAAAGGAGGATGTGAAAAAAGTGATTTTTGTCATTGTGGGCGCTGGGAAGCATGATTTGAAACCCATTTGTGTATATAATTTAAAATCTGTGTCTGAAATATGTCTATATGCTTCTCTATGATGCCATAGCAGTATATCAGTGGACAGCACTGGGAGGGAGGTACCTTCCGCCACTTTGCATAAATCTGAGTGAAAAGCACTTCAGTTCACTTATTCAGTTTGATACGTACAGGTCACCATAGGGTTCAATTCAGTTTGACAGCCGTTATGGGTACTAAATGTCAATGTTGCTTTATGCTGTTACGTCTGCAGTTCCCAAAGTCTTAAGATGGGTGGATGTACATAGCACAGGGGAGAAAAACAGTCTAGTTGAGGGTATGATGCTTATATGTCAGACATCTAGTGGCTTCACTGTCATGTGGTATGTTATCAGCATAACTATGGTTACATTGATGATAAAGTCTGCAACACTCTCTGTGCAACGTTGCCTGAACTTTACTACTCTGTCTTAACTTTACTTCTTGCAGTTGGTGCAGAACACATTGAGTAAAAGTGGGTCTCTTGGCCCACTGCTGTGGCAATGAGCTTTCAGGTCATGCACTAGTAGCCTTCAAGATCTTCACATCATCAGCAGCTAATTACTGCACTTAATTATTGTAGCTGAATCTGGATACAGTGACTTACCAAGTAAGCACCGTTTCAGACCGTATAGAATCTGAACTAAGTCCGTTTTAGGTAGAAGTGGACATTTCTTGAATATGGTCAATAATGTGCTTTCATGAACCACTGAGCACATGTTTTGTAATTTGACTGTTGATTCCTATACAGCTGAGCTTATGTAAGGTGATTTATTAGTCTCTGACTGGGGTTGACCAAACCTGGCCCCAGGGAACCTTCCCATAGCTGGTTTTATACGTTATGTAGCACCGCCTGTTCCTGGCAGAGGTTGATTCACCCGTTGACCTGGTTTGGCTGCCACTGTGCTGCACGCTCTCAGTGCCTCACGGCAGGATCAATCTAAGCTTTAGTGGCAATTAGCGGACCCCACTTTACGGTAACTGCCACTGTATGGGAAATAAAGAAAATACTGTTGTCCTTGAGCTACCACTCTAATGTTTTTCGCTCAAATTTAAGAGAGGATTCAAACATTTCCTTATAATTCCTGCATATTTACAAAAAACACGACTGCAGCTCAGTCTATGTCAGATAATCTTAATGTTGACAGTTCTGCTACAGAATTACAAGACGGTCTGTATATACTGTACTAAAGCACCATATAGACAGTTATTTGCATCTTTCAGTCTTTGACTGTGGTGACATTTGCGCTTTGCATGTATAATTCAAGGTAAATTCAGTACCTAGTAACACACATTAATGATTTCTTATTGGTATCTTGTTATTGAAGGTAAGCATTAGCTTTGTATTAGAGTAGTTGCCATTTCATCCCTGCAGGTTTCCCATTGGTGGATTATACTTTTCCCCTTTTTACAATGACTGATTTTCAAGTAAGAGCTGTTCTCCTTCCTTAAAGCTTTAAATCTGTGTTTAAAGTGTTGCACTGGGAGTTCCCAGTCCCGGTCATGAACAGCCAGCGTTCGTTCGACCCGAAACCCCCGGCGCTGCTCCTCCCATCTGGTCCTCTTAGAATAATAGCTAATCTGAGGCGGTGATCTGCCGTCGTGCGGATCTCCATCCCAGGATGTGGGGCTCTGGGTGTTTCATGGGATATGGGGTCGGGACCCCCCCCTACTTTCTCCTCCTGAAGTTGCCCAGCTGCACCCCCCTGCGCCCCGACACGCAGCGGAAGGTGGGTGGCTGGACCTCCCAGTACTTCAGCGGGTTGGCGAAGAGGCTGATGCCCATGTACGGCGTCTTCTTGATGCCAGCCTTGGTGGGGCAGAAGTCGTTAACCCCCACATTGGTGATCTGGTTCCCGTGGAGGTACACCACCTAATGACAAGTAGAAGCAACAACAGTGTGTATCATGCTGATGCAGCGGGTTTTGACTTATTTATACTTCATTTGAACAAAGGTTAGATGTTTGGAATCATGTGTGGTGTGTGTGGACCCAAAACAAAGTATTTATTCCCACTTTACAGTGACATCCCACCCCAGCAACTCCAAAATGCTAATGGGAAAATGGGTCACGTAGGAAAGAATGATGTTAACTGTATGAAAGGTTCAATGTTTCCTGTTGACTTATGGTTAAAACATGTGACTAACACAGATTTATTTATATTATGGTGCATCAAATGGAGAATAATGTTGGTGTTTTGGTAATATTTTGTTTTATTCTCCCGCTTGTTAATTAATCTTTGTTTTCTACCAATGTGTGCTGCCGCGGTGTATAATTTGAAGAACCGTCTCTCGTTAGCTGCAGTGCTAATGGCAGTATTCGTAAACCCAGAAACCTGCAGTCCAGCAAGGTCCATCTCGCGTTCCACATGCAGATGGGCGGCCGGCCCAGAGTGGCTCACCTGCAGGTACTTCAGAGAGTCCAGGCCGGGGGGGATTTTTCTCAGTTTGTTGTTGTCCAGGTGAATCTCTCTGACACTGGGGATGCTGGCCAAGCTCCCATTTTCCACAAACTTGATTTGGTTGAATCCGAGCCCCAGCCTGTAAATATTTGGAGCAGTTTATTTATGAAGAATTTTCAGTTGCTACATGCAGTTCTGGTCAATCCATTAGATGGTCTGGGGCGCCATCTTCTGACAGCGTGTTGACTAAGCAACCTGATTTCACTTTGTCTCAGACAGGGGGCGCCAGTGGTGAAGCTTGCTTAGGGCGCCACATGGCATTTGTCTGGCACTGGCCACAATATTTTCAAAATGCTCAGTATACTATGAATTATTCAGATTATTGTTTTACCTCCGCAGTTTTTTATACCGGATAAAGTCTTCAACCTCCACTTTGCCGATTTTGTTGTAGTCCAGGTGCAGCTCGGTGAGGCTGGAAGGCAGGTCTAGAAAATATAAATTATGAATTAACGGAAAGGTCACCTGACCAATGTGATTCACTCTACTGAAGGTATTGGATCCCTTCTGGGAATTAACACTTTAGGATATGGCTGAAAATGATCGACCTAGATGTCATACCTCTTAATTATTTAGAAATACAGTGCTGTGCAAATGTCTTAGGCAGTCTAAGAAAATGATGCTTACATGAGCTTCCTGTTAATGGAAAAATATGATATGTCTGTCGAAGTGTCAGCTTGGTTATTGCAAAACCTCTTCTTAAGTCACCACAGTGTTTCACAACAATCACCCAGTACACCCACAAATCCCTTGACCTGAACACTGGTACTTGTTATATGGCTAATCAATACTTAATTAACTTACTTAGATAAATACATAAGTGAGTTAGTGGCGAAATTTACCAAATACATGGAATGGCTGCTGTGGCCCTGAGGAGAGGTTTGGGAACTGAAGCGGTGTCCATTTAACCATCCAGCGAGAAATCACTAACTTTTTGGAGAACAGAAGAAATTCTGACTAGTTTTGTTATGTTACTTTTAGTTTGTATATGATCTAATGCTAAATTTTGCTTTTGTTCTGAGCACATATACTCTTACTACCCAGATAAATAGCTTTAAACATTTCCTTTGACAGCCTGAGACTTTTGCACAGTACTGCTAGTTAGACAGCAGAATGTTTCTCTAGCTGATATAGCTGACTCAGAGAAATGGGATAATTATCCTGTAATTATCCTACATCATATTAATGAGTTTTATAGTTAATTTCAGTTGAGCTCTTATATAAACCTTTATCATAATATTGCACTGAAATATTGTCAGGCTCATTTTTGCATCTCATTTTTGTCTTACTAAAACCCCCTTAAAAAACACACTGGATTCTGTGAAACCCTTGTTCCTTGTTGCACCCTGGGTACCCAAACGATGATGAGGGACGCCCAGTCTGGTGTGACGAAGGGCCGCGTTTTTACCGCCACGCGGCGCTCTTTGCCAAGCGTACCTTTGGGCACCGCAGTCAGCCGGGCTTCAGCTATTCTCAGGTAGAGGGCAGCCATGTTGTCAAAGGCTCTGAGCTCAATCCCACTGTTTGCAATAGGATTCGCGCTCAACTCTAAGAAGGAAAAAAAGAATCTCGTAAATGGGCGACATTAGCAAGTGCATCCTGGCTGGACCTATGCTAGTTTAATATTGCTCAACACAGAACTATTTATTATGTTTTTGTTGTAAATAGCATAAAAATTAAATTAAAAGCAGGGTTTTAAATCAAAAGTTAGTGCTTAAGTGCAGATGGACCAACAGATGCCTGATATTACAAAGTGAATTTTCTAAACTTTGACGCAACTACATTTCTGGTGACTTTGAGTAATTCAATAGACCATCGTGGTCTTGTGTGATGCTACTGGTATGGTGGTGCAGAGTACTGGAGCCCTTCTGAAATGGCTCGAGCTGTTCAGGCTCTGTTTGCTGGGGATAAAAATGCTAGTGTGTGTCTTTTAAGGAATTTATGGTTAGAGTCAACTATGGTGTAGCTCTTGGCAACCAGTGCACAGCAGCCATGTTTACCACCCCTCAAAGCATTCTTGGGGCCTCTGAGATTTGGGTGTCCCCCCTGTTGGCCACAAACAGTCACTACACTGAATATTAAACACATTCCTTATTAGGAGAAGCAGCTAACAAACTAGCTAGCTGCAACCTTCTAGCTGCGTATGCTAGCTATTTATTTAGTTTTACAAAAATTTGAGGTGGGGTAAGGAGCCCTAGAAGCAACTTTTTGAGTGGGGCGCCAAAATCAACGCCGCCACTGCCAGCGCTTTCTGAGCCACAGGAGAGGCCTACCAAGGACATGGAGGGACCTCATTCCCTTGAAGGCATCCTTCTGGATCCTGTTGATCTTGTTATCGTGGATTCGCAGCTCCAGAATGCTGCTGGGCAAGTTGGATGGGACCTGGTTCAGCAGATTGTAGGACAGGTGGAGCAGCTGGAGATGCTTCATGTTCCTGAAAGCCTGTGGATGGATCTTGGTGATCTTGTTGTTGACCAGGAACAGAGCCTGGGGGGGTACATTGAAGGGGAAGACACTCAAATGATGGTGCCATTTTCTATTCCAGCTGTTTTTGTATAACAAGAAACATTATCTAGCTCTTGCTAATTTGAACTCTAGGTAAAACAACCAAACTGTTGATATTGCAACTGGTTGCTTCAGTATATTTTGAATATTTTTACATAACTGTACTCAATGTCAAAGAGTTCATAGCATCCTAAGGTTTTCAAACGATTTGACGAATCTCATTGTCTAGTCTTCTTTCGTTAAGTAAAATAACATGCAAAACATCTCTGTGAGCAGACGGAGAGGTTTAGCATACATAAAGGTTATTAATGCCCTTGAAGTCGTTTTCCTTGATTTCGTTTATCTTGTTATTCTGAAGGTCAATCAGAAATGCATCTGTTGGGATGTTCTTCGGCACACCTTTCAAACCTGTTGAGAAAATAGTTTAAGTTTTAAAAAGCATTTAAGTCACATACAGATTTTATTTCCTGTCTAGGAATCACTCACAGAAACTAAAGTAAGATTTACATAAATGCAACAATTTGTGTAAACGTCATCCTAAATAATTTTTAAATGAAATGTTTTTAAAAGCATAGAAGAATGCAATATTACTAGAAACAACTGTAATGTGATTTTTTTTCATGCAGTGTGGATTTGGCCTGACCAGATTTTAATGAGTTTATTTTCTCTTAAATTGTTTTCTATTACATTTAAGTGCTCTTAAATAGCAGTGGCCCATTTCACCTTAGTAAACTAGCGTTTTGTGCTCTGAGATTCTCCAGTCTGTTCGCCATGGAATACACTATACCACAAGATGGCAGAACTGAGCAATTTCTTTGCAGTAGTTGTAAAAACATGCCAGGATATTTTCAGGAAAAGAACAGCATCCATAGTTTAATGGAGCTGGATCTGTTTGCACTATAGCTTTATAGTTATTTTGGGCTCATATTGTTTGCTACTACAGTGTAATAACTAAATATGTCACTATTGTACATGAGTATTGGCTTATTAGATTTTTTTGTATCTTTTTTTAAAACTCATTCAGGTAACCTTTGAAGTTAACATTACAAACTGATGAACATTGGTATGAGAAGTTATGCAAAGTCTAAAACTGTCATCAAAAAATTGATGTTTTGTTTATATATTCTATATGACCATAATAAGCAAATGAAAAATAATGGTAATTATTTAGTTATACCACAGTTCTACCATTGACACTTTCTGATTAAACTTGGTTCTTATTCTGCCACTGATGTGAAGAAATTCCCCTTTGCCTGTGAACGCAATAATCTGCCTGTTTTATTAATTTTACTTCTAGTGTGTTTGGATTTTTCCGGTAGATTTTTCCGTCATGATGCACTGTTTAGCTGGCTAAAAATATGTGATGCCTAGCCTCAAGAAAATATGTCTTAAATGAACTAAGTGTACTTTCTACAGGGGTTAAAAGGTTACCTTTGGAATTTCAGTACATCATGAAGCTACTCGCTTGGTATATTTTGTCCATGTACGTCATAAAACGATTGAGCGTTCATCCATTCATAAATTCATACATTGGCTTTCCATTACTGGTTATCCTGCCCTTGCTCTGGGCCTGGAGGTGAACCCTGGAAGCTTTGGGCAGAAAGCTGGGTGTACGTTGGATGGGTTGTTACAGGAGACTAGAGGTGCCGTCTGTTTCGCCTAAGCGACATGTGTATGTAAGGGTTAGTTTATGCTCATCACATGTACGCAACATGTGCGCTTGTGCTCAGACCTACATGTGTAGTTTATGTCCACTAGAGGGCAGTGCAAGAAAACCAGTCTTGGTCGGCTCCTTTGTTTCCGGTTTCACTTGTTTGTATGAGCTTCTGGCCTGAAATGTCTTACACTTGTGCCTCCTCAAGCTACCAAAGATAAATATATATAATAAATGTATTATTGCTGATTCTGTAATACTGCTGCAGCCTTCACTATATTCTACCCACTGTGCCACTTCATATTGGTACTTCATTCTGCCACATATCACTTTTCTATCTTGTGTTGGATGTTATGTTATTTGTAACTAAAAAAAAATATTTTGTGCCTAGTATTACAGCTGCATGATATCAGAATCATTTGTGATAAATATTGCAAAATTTAGAAAAAAAGGATTTCAAAATACATTTCCCACAAACCTGTCTGCGTGATTTAAACAGCAAGGATGGAAATGATTATGACTGATCACTATCTTTTGGTGGTGCTGCATCTCACGTACGTGTGCCGTTAATTGCATGCATGGCTGCACAAACATCATAGAATGAACGCAGGATACGCATGGTGGCCATGATGCTAAAGCAAAAGTGCAGTGAGTGTGAAGTCTAAATGAGCATTAAGAGGAAATCCACAAAAACCCTGTATACACAGAGCTGGGGAACCCACAGTCCCAGAGGTGTGACCCCTACTGGCCACCTAAGCTAACATCTGTGAAAGAAGCTGCCATGAGCGTGTTTGCGTTGGACTCAGTGCTGTGGTTTAATGATGAGTCTTTTCAGCGACACCACATGATGCTCTCCCCCAATGTGGCGGTGAAGCTGCACATATTGACCGCTCCATCGGCACTTGTGTAACTCTCGGTAGGTAGTGGTTTCTTGCTTAGCATGCTAATCTCACTTATCATGACAATCTGCAGCCGTGGGTCTGACATTACGATGGTTACTTTGCCAGTAAACCTCTTTTGTTCTGATGTCAGGCTATAGAAATTTAAAATATTAAACAAAACATGTCAGTGTATTGGTTCCTATCCTTTCTCTTTGTACACACTTTTATGCTGCTTTGTTATTTAAAGTGCGATACTCTTGCCCATCGTCGTAGCTAATTTGTTTGACTGATGCAGACAAGCTAAGATTTGAGGCCTTACTTGTAATTCCTGGAAACCTGTGATGTGTCACGCCCAGCTGTCTAGGGTAGATGAATGTGCTTTTTAGGTATGATTAAATAAGCCTGTGGGGAGGGGGACTGGACACCCCCTGCCCACCCCCCACTCTGTTTGATGAAGTGTTTTTCGACCCAGTCCTCAGGGACTCCCAGATGGTCCATGTGTTTTCACCCTCCCTGACTCCTGCCAGACACTCCACATTTTTGCTCCTTCCCAGCTTCTGGATTGTCTGGGGTCCCCAAAGACCTGTTGGAGAATCACTGGGTTAAAGGTTCGACATCCTCTCACCGAGGTCTGAGCACTGGACCACCCTGCGAGAGCACTGGCACGCAAACGGGCAGTGGTAGTCAGGGGAGCTTGCAGGGAAGAACCGCCTGGATGGAATGAGGAAGTTGTCATTGTCGTCATCGTCGTCGTCCTTGTCATCGTCATTGTCGTCATCATCGTTGTCGTCGTCGTCGTCGTCCCCAGCGTCCTGCAGCCACAAGTCTCGGCTCCTCAGGAGGTCCAGAGTATTGACGGATTTGTACAGCCGAGCCTGGACCAGAACCAGGAGGGTCAGCAGTAGGAGCGCCCGCATGCTGGGGGTCTGATCGCCGAGTGGGGGAGGTCTGCAGAAGCACAGGCGCCGCTTGTTCAGTCAATTGGTTGGAATAACAGAGCCACAGTCAGTCATAGCTCCAGACACACCCGTGTTACCCAATGATCCCAACACCTGAGCAGCTAAAAATCTGCTTACGGATGCCTCGAAGTTCACTTTGCAGTTCAGGCACCTTTGCAATGTGACAGACTTCCTGTATAGCCAGGTGAATCCATGCTTTACTGAGAGACTGACAGATGCAATTCCAAGGATATGGTTTGTGTTCCGTTGCCCTCAGTGTCTGGTGTGTTTTATCTGATCCCTGACTTGATAGCACAACGTAAAGAAGTAGGTATAGTGGTTAAAAAAAAAGGTACATCAAATAAAGATATTCTTTTCATAAATCGGGATAATGATTTTCTTTTAGATGAATGGTAGGTGACAGCCTTTTTGTGCACATTAATGTCTCCTGCACAGTGTTGTGGATTTTAGATTTAATCAGATTTATTTGTTCTGCTTTATTGTTGTATTAAGCATCTAACAACATTTTAATTTATTATGAATGAGAATATTTCAGTTTGGGGGTTTGATTAGTTGAAATTTAATTAATGATAAAAAATTAATTATAACTTTATTTGAATGAGATTGCCTTCAAATCATTAATCTTTATTTTGCCTCAAGTGGTTAGAATTCAAACTTCAGCAAATATAATTACCTACAAGAGCATGCCTGTTCTCATTACTCATTTATCAACATGAGAATAATCTTAAAGCTTTGATGGCTTTTCACATCTCAGTTTCATCTAGCATATAACAGAGCAGAAACAGACCAGCAGCTAATGTAAAGTGATAAACCTGCTACAATATACCCTTTCAATTAATGACTACATTTTGTTACCAGGTTACAGGTTTTAATTGCACATTAACACATGAATTATACTGGAAATAGGAATAATAATCACATACCTTTTTTTGCTTTTTAAAAAAGAGAGTTAATCTTTTTTTAATTCCAAAAAAAATCCCTTAGGGAAAACATGCACCCAAAAAAACTGGTAATATCATCAATAGATTCTATGTCCACAAAATTGGAGAATTTGAAAAATGGAAGGAGATGGTGGTTCAGTATAAGCCCAGTTCCCAGAAGCAATCAAAGCTGAGCAGCCACTGGCCTGGCGGGGTTATGCTCGAATGGCGAGCCCTTGCTGCTCGTCACATCGCCGTGTTCTTGACAAACGTTGAAAATGCATTGTTGCTGCTCATATGTTTCCCATCAGCACACTGGGCTTGGGCCAAGGCTGCTAGATTATGTTCCTCTGCTGGATTCTCGCGGAGGGTATACCCGTACGCCCTCTGTCTTCTCGATTTAGTAGGTGGCATCCTGCCATTTCAAACACAACTCACGGGGCAAAACCTTTTTTTGAGAGGGGTAAGAGATCAGTGTTAATGTAGCTGTTTTTAAAAATAACACAATTTTTTTCAGTGAAATTTCCAGAATTTGTTTGATAAAAGGGGACTAAACATCCTGCTTGTAGATGTTTGAATACCGTGACTTATTTTTCCAATTGCTTGTTATATTTTCAGCAGTTGATCAGCTGATAATTTCCCTTCTGGATCTCAAAGCCACGCAGTCACCAGTAAAAACATTAATTTGGCTGTTTATGATGATGTCAGTGTCATGGCAGGATGTGTGTTAGGTCTACCTCAAGTACGCTGTGACCCCAAAAATGGGGTTTAACCTCGGTATTGTCCTCAGACACCCCCTTTTCACCACAGTGACTGTTGCCACAAAATTTTGTACAGGAAATGCAAATCAGAAACTGTTCCTGGATTTTCAAAATCTTGTTTGGAACTTCAAGACTGTCTACAAAATTATGTAATCTGCATAATGTGCATCCTTTGAGAATGAGAATGAAATGGCCAGTTTTTCGCTTTGTAAATCGCATGTTTGCTTGTGCGGTTTTTGCTTATCAGTTATCATGCTACGAGCCCCACTAAAATGTCTCCGAGACCAGAGATCATCTCCTCATGTGTCTGTACCCACAGTAAAATGTAATGGGTCAATTTGAAAGAAGGAGGTAATAAAACGGCAGCTAGTGAGTAAAAGCAAACCATAATAGTGGGAATATAATTCTGCCAAATTGGATAAAGCAAACAGCAAAAATCAGAGAGTGGTTGTTTTTCCAGCATGAGCCTGGTTCAGATAAACACTTGTTTTTTTTGCCAAATTATTTTTTGGGGGGTTCTTTATGTTTCAAACCACCTCAATAACATTGCTAAGGGAATAGCAGAAACGCTGAACTGCAGATTTATTTAGTTACATTTAAATATGAAATTTCTACCAGGGTTTGCAAATATGACAACACGTATATTGAGATTTTTTTTTTTTTAAAGTGACATGGGGGGGGGGGGTGTTATATAATTTTATTTCTGGAATGTTCAGTGGAAAAGTATGATCTCTTTACACTGAGAGGAGCAGGGATGGATTGTAGCAGTCAGAACGGTACAGGGAGAGCTCAGATTCCAGGCAAATGTAATGCTATTCCCTCTCGTGGCGGCACACGCATATGCTTACTACAGCACAAAATGTTGTTTTAAGAGCTGCCTGCAGTTGTACTTACGGCTGGCGTCAGTGTTCCAAGAAAGTTTCGGTTTGGCAAGGAGCTGGAAATTAGGAAATGATTTCTCAGGGGGCATAATTGGGGGCTGCACAGTGGGGCAATGTGCTATTCCAAAAATACATTTTTATCACAATAATAATAATAATAATAATAATATTTTTTTAAGTAACCTTAATATGCAAAAGTATGACGTTTTAATTGAGCCATTGAGCATCCATCTATATTATTACGTCACTGTAAACCCTTCAATCTGCGCTGGGCTTCCAGATATCTCTGCAGCCACCTTCAGTAATCTGAGCAGCATGGACTGGCAGGTCAGCGTTTTCCTTCATTCGACGACAACAGCAAGCAAATATAACACTTTTTCATTATGTACTTTGAAACAGATTATTTTCAATGCATGATTACCAACTTGCCCCCATCTACTGTTCTCAAGAATAAATTTTTTTCTTCCAGTAATTGTAAATCACACCGTGCAGTCATTGCTCTGCAATGCTGCAGACCAAACTGCCCACATCCCAGTAGAGGATGGGTCCCTCCGGCCTTACAAATAACATGGCTCCCTGTCTGGGTTCTGTCATTTTCTCAAGCTTGAGGCCAGTCATGCAGTCTACGTGTAACCAGAGCCGTTCCAAACTGTGGTCCGGTCGGCAGCCGGGGGGAGAGAAAATGTGTGCATTTTATGCTTCAGAAGAAGAGGGGAAAGTCTGACTGGGTAACCCAAGCTCTCGTTTTGCTTAATTTTCATAACTTGTGCATTATTACACATCATATGACTGATTGTTTAACTCATGGTTTCAAAAGCAACCTCTTATTTAGAAACCATCTGTTTATGCAGCGTCAAGAGATGTATTCCTGGTGAGAGTCTGAGGACATGGCCCTTTTTATTATGACCTCAAGAAATTCCTTACTAATAGCTCATGTCTCCATGTGACAGGAAAGAACATCATTATGGGGTTACTGAGGAACAACAGCTAAGGGTGCAGAACCAGCGACAGTGCAGTGTTAGTACAGCACCAGCTAATGCCCTCATATCACTAAAAATTGCTTTTGAATTATACTCTCTCTGATTTTTTATGGTAGTCGCCAGCTGCCGGAACCAGGCTTCATTATGCTGCTTATCTCATTTCGTAAAATCATCCAGCCATAAGTGATTTACTCTGCATGTGGAAATACAATTATAGGAGCCACTGTTTTGCTTTGATGTTTTATTGGTGCGCTGAAGCAGTACCACTGACATTATCCTATTAAAATGTACATAACCACACCTTATTTTGTTAAAAATTATTTTAAAAAGCCCGCTTTTAATCTGAACCAGCCAAGTACAAGTGGTTAGGAGTCATAAACTTGAAACAGTCAAAAAGAATAATGTATCCAAATACTATAAAAGTATAGTTAAAATACAAATAAAAAGAGCAGTGTGTGCTGTTTTCCCATAGAACTCGGTCTCCTCAAAGGGGATGTTAGCATTGCCCCTATAAATTTCTCTGTTGGTGTCTTTAGATTAGATTTAAATAAGAGTTGCCTCATTGTCTAAATGTACCAGGATATAAACTTCCATTCTCCAGAATATAAGAACATAAGAAATTTACAAACGAGAGGAGGCCTTTCAGCCCATCAAGCTTGTTTGGGGAGAAATCAACTAATAGTTCAGAGTTGTTGAAATCTTATCTACCTCTGATTTAAAGGATCCCAATGTTTTATGTGAAAATTTAGCTTCTATATTGATGTTTTTTGTAACTGCACAGCGAAGTGAGGCTCTTTTATCCAGTAACCCGACTTTGATTACAGCTGGCCAAAGGCTCTTGTTTTCATAAGCAGCCCTAATGAGCCATTTTCTTGCCCAGTTCCTCGCCGCTGTGATATCTGTAAAGGTGTGCCAATGCTAAGGGGCTGTAAGGAGACGTCACGTAACAGAGGGCACCTCTCCATAGGGCAACACTTTCCACAGAAAAAGAATTAGTTTCACCGCTCACGATAAACATGTTATTGTGGGAAATGGCTTCCATCTGCACCATCTGCAGATGTCTCTTTGGTACGGAAAGGAAATGTTGAAGTAGATGAAGGTGATCATTACCGTACTGCAAAGCTTCAGCATTTTTTCCTCATTACATGATTTTTTTTTTTTTTTTGAGAATTTATGGAAATTTTATTAAATATTAAGGGGAGAAAGTGCAAATCTGTGGTCAGGTAATGATTACTTTTGCTTTAAAAAATGTCAGAGGACAATTGCATCTTAAAATATCTAATCTTAAGATAAAAAAAGGAATTGTCTTTGAATCGTGGCGGCATTGTATCGTCATTGATATCCATGTACTTGTGTGTGATTTTTTTTTTCTTGTGAAGCATTGACTTTGCCCTTTTGTACATCTGTTTGTTTTTTTCCTCTTTTGGACCATAATCATACCAGAGATTAAGTCAGTATTTGACCTTCTGTGGCTTCAGAACAACACTGGAGTAGGAGATTATGCAGGAGAAAGATGTTGGGGAGAGCTTCCGGGTGTCAATGAAGTTGTTTTCCAGACGCAGAGTCACCAGGCTGGAGTCTTCGTCATTGTGGGGGTCACAAATGGACTCTTCTTCGAAGCTCCTGTTGAAGGGGGAACGGCTGCGTGAGTGAGCATATAGCCAAGGCTGTTCAGAAACAGAGTCCCATCTTAGGGGATCCCCATCCCCAGACTGCAACCTGTATTTCACTGGACCAGGGGACGCTTCAGGTTTGGGAGAGTGGCTGGATCTACAAAATACCGTTATATGTTTTCAAACCACACCGTTTTTTGTTGTTTTCACATAAAAAAAAAAATGCCGGGTAAACTTCTGGCTCGCCGATTGATCCCCCCAGTTGTCAAGTTTTACCAGTCCATGAAATTTTTGCACAGCGTATGTCGGTCTGCAGTCATCTAAAGGTTGGGAACACCCCTAAGCTATTTTAAATCGTTACAGATGCTCATTCATAAATTCCTCTTGTGTCCTTTGAAGTCACTAGATCTCAGCCTGCTCCTCAGACTCCTCAGTCGCTCCACACTCTTGTTCTGTTTTGTTACCTACATGCTTAATTTTAATTACTTATTACTTATGGCTCAGTGTGTGCCTGTGATCGGATGGTTGCCAGCTCAAATCTATCAGGGTTGGCAAAGTCAATTTCACCGTTGGGTCCCTGAGCAAAGCCCTTAATCCCTAATTGCACTAGGGACTGTTTGACCCTGCTTTTTCAAAAAAACATATGTGGCTTTGGATAAAAGCCTTTGCTAAATGAATAGAATGTACTTATTGCTTTATAGGAAGCTCTCAGGGAACTAATTTCATTACCTAAATATACTACTGAGTGCTGTACTGTTGTGCAATTGATAATTAAACTTTGATTTGATTTGACTTGTTGGCTAATTATAAGGTTCTTGATTTTCTAGCTCAGACATGCAGGTGGTATATTAGAACACAAATACGGACCGGGTGGGGAACTTGGGATTGGGTTCAGAATCAATATTAACTCAAGAAGGAGAACAACAACCTCAACTCTGAGAAACCGATGACTATCAGTTAATCGCATCTCTTCACCGGGAAAGAGTATTACTCCTCACCATCTTCGCCCGTAGAATGCTGCGGGTTTAGCTGCAGGTTTACCTGATTCTGTTGTCATTCAGTCTGAGGAAGTACAGCGACCTCATCTCGCTGATTCCTGGGGGTATGGAAGCCAGCTGGTTGTGGTCGAGGAACAGTTCGATCAGCGAGTGGTACGCCCCGAAGAAGGATGTGCTGTCGATCCCATCGCTGTCCAGCTTGTTGAATGACAGGTACAGGTACTCAATGCCCGGGTTCATGTGGGCGAACACGTAGCCTGGGATCCTGTCAATCTGGTTTCCGACCAGAACCAGATGGACGAGAGATCTCGGCAGGAAAGAGGGGACTTGATACAGTTTGTTGTGTGACAGGTCGATGGATTCCAGGTTCCTGAAAGTGAGGAAACCGGGAAAAGGGAAGTGGAGATGATATAATTTTGGTTAGTCATTGAGTTTCTAAGTAGGAATGTAACAGAGTAACTCCAGTAGATGTGATTTTTAGTTCAGTGACAATGAACATTGCTGAAGCATTATAAATAGGGGAGTTTTGAGAAATGATATAGCTGAGAAATTCTGCATTTATGGAATTTTCTGTCTGAGCAGCTAAAGACGTTATAATAGGTATTTTATGCCTCCCCCATCTTGCTCTCTGCAGGTAAGAGCAAGCTGGCTGTGAGATGTAGCCACCCATTGCGGCATCTAGGGAGCTGGGGGTTAAGGGCTTTGTTCAAGGACCCGCATATATGCCAAGGCCGGGCTTGAGGCAGCGACCTTCTGATTACAGGCACGCAGGCTTAGCCCACTGAGTCACATGTTGTCCACCCTAATTTGAAATAATGTAACATTTTGGATGGGCTGAATATGTCACATTTGTCATTGTATGGATGAATGGTAAAAACACACAAGTGAATTAACAGTTTAAAATCAAAGCTTAAAAGTTTTATCCTGTTATTATAAAATCACTCATATAATATTCAGAACGTGTGGTTATTGTTTTTCAGGTCAGTTGTTAAGGATGCTCTTGATGTTTTGTTACAATTAGGAAAGAAATTGGCAAAGCTGTTGTGCATCTGGAAGATAAGTGTTAGCATTTTTAAACACTATTGCCGTTTTTTAATCATCACACTAGACATCTCAGCCAAGACCAACATCTGAAAGCAATCAGGTGATTTGTAGATGTTTACGGTCACGCTGAGCGGCAGTGAGCCTGCAGGTCCCCCTTACTCACTTATGATTGATCCACGCCAGGGGGGCGATGCGCGACTCGTCCAGTTTGTTGTGCCTCAGCACAACTACATTCAGGTTTGTGGTGCGGTTGAGTGCCGATTCCGGTATTTCTTCGATCAGGTTGTTTTCGAGGTACAGCTCCTGAGAAATCAAGCCTTAGATTTTGTGTTGATCTTGTGAATACATCAACATTCCTTACATCATACTTACTGCCAAACCCCTGAGGTGGTTTACTGGCTATTCGGGCAGAGAAATCACTCCTCTTTGCTTTGGTGTTTTGGTTAACCGTAGTTGCTGTTCAAGTTTAAATGGCTTCCCCAGGTAAAACACAGTACAGTCTGGCAATCAGGCAGAATTTGATCCTTATTTTCACTTATCCAGCCTGGTTAACTTTGAAAATAGTTTAAGAGATATTCTGTCATAGGAAATATACTCACATACAACAAAATGTGCCTAACTCCAAGGGTTCTACATAGAATGTGGTGGCGAGTGCTGGCTAGGATAGACACTGAACAGTGAACTCTAAGGTTTGTTTTATTGTTTTCTCTAGGAAATTGCTATTGTGCTTTGGGATATTGAGGGAATCTATGTTTTTCCTCATCCAGGGTGATGAGCCTGAAAATAACCAGCCATTTGTAAACAGGGGGCATTGTCCTTATTTCTGTTCATCCATATTCTGTAACTGTTTATCCAATTCCGGGTCATATTTAGCTAAAGTTTTTACCTGACATGCTTTTTTTGAATCAGTAGGGTTAGGCAGTCCCTGGAGGAACTGGGCCTGACGTTAAAATCACTCTGCCGACCCTGGAATTTGAACCAACAACCTTCCGATCACAAGCATAGCGTCATAACCTGCCGATCCACGCACCCCTGCCCTCGTATGACCCTCTGCCTTAGGCAGACTCACCAGCAGGCTCTGTGGTAGCCCCTGTGGGATGGTGCGGAAGTGGTTTCTGCCCAGCCGCAGGTAGGCAAGCTGCTTGAGGGCCTGGAAGGCCGTGGGGTCCACATTGGCCTCGCTGAGCAGGTTCCCCTCCAGCTCCAGTGTCACCAGGCTGCTGAGATCTGGCACACACCACATAGGGAATGCCGCGAGCCTGTCATGGCCTTTAAGCCAGCTAATGAATGTTTACGGTCGTTTGTCAGGGCTGTAGCAGTAATCAGTGCCGCCCTTGTGCACTTTTGATCATTATGGGATGTTTACAGGCACTTCAAAAGCTTGTGTGAAATTACCATCCAAGCTGTCATCGTCGATCCCGCTCAGTTTGTTTTCGCTGATCTTGAGCTCTTCCAGGCTGTATGGTAGATCTTCCGGAATTTGCTGCAGGAGGTTTCCATCCATGTAGAGCCGCCTTAAGTGTCTCAGCTTCTGTCAGTGAAAATGAAGAGGCGAATGGACTGGTGTGACGTCACGATATCAGGAGGCACGGCTGTGACTAGAATGTAGGTCTGTGCTGTTTAAATGGGAGAAATTAAATGGAATTAAATTAAATGAATGAACATAGAGGTTAATACGTGGCTCCTATGCTCTGCTCTGTTGCTGTCATGATGGGGAGTTTCCAGTAAACAGTGGCTTTGGTGTTTAATGCAGATCTGTAGTCAGAATTGAAAGGGATCTGTCGGATCCTACGACATGGATCCATATACATTTGGGGGGAAAAGTGAATAACTGTACAAAAGCAGTGAAATTTGGTGGTTCCTGGACTGAGCATGGCAGCATGAAAGAAAAACATTTTGAAATGTGTGTTTTGAAACCCTTTCTGCCTAAAAGGTGAATTTTCTGTGAGGCTGGTTTGCCTTTGAAAGTCTTACTCTTAAACATTCTCCCAGATGGCTTTGCTAAATGTGGTTGGAAGATTTGATTCATTTTTTTTTTCTTTAAAAAAAATGGATGAAATGGAAAGTGATCCTGCTCAGAATAAGCAGTTAGAAAATGGATGGATGGATAGATGGGTGGACGAATGAATGGAAGGAAGAAGAGAACAAGGGGATGATGATTACAGTCACTCACTTTGAATGCATGTGGACTGATGCCAGCTGAGGTGAGCTTGTTCTTCCCGAGGTTGATCCTTTCTAGGTTAGGGATGCCATTGAATGCATCTGCTGGGATGCTTGTTATGGCATTCCCTCAAAAGGACAATGTTCACATTAGGTCACAGAGGTTATCCATCGTAAACTATCACTTATGGATTTTACAGCGGCATTAATCAGGACTGTCTGACAGGCCTCTTATTCAATGCGATTCTATGCGTGCTGATGAGCAGGTCATTGGGATGCTGTTGCTATGTACACATGGAAACAATTCCCGCCAACAATTCCCGTTTTATGAACTCCCCCTTTGACAGGGTTATGCAGGGTCCTCACAGCCTGAGCGCAGATTTCTGCACCAAGTGGCCTTGCTTCTGGAAATTCCTTCTAAGAAGCGTTGCTGGTGTGAGGGCAAGCAGCAGACTTCTGGCCTGCGTGGAGGTACTTACCTTCCAGGCTGAGCTCCTTAAGTTCGGGCAGAGATAGGGGCGGGATGCTGGTCAGCTTGGCATTCTCACAGGTGACCACGGTGTCAGAGATGGTACAGCCGGCTGGCAGGGGGGGTGCCCCGCCCATCACTTCCTCTTCAGGTTCCAGAAGGGGCTCGATTTCCTCTTCTGTGTGGCCCTCCTCTGGCATCTCAAAAACATCACCTCTTAACCATACTTTCTCCTCTTCTTCCTCTTCTTCACTGCTCTCCGAGGCCTTCAGCACCTCCTGCATGGCTCTTAAGAGATTCCTCTCTTCTGCCTCCAGCTCCCCTCTCCTTCCTTTGTCTCGCAAGTTCTCCTCTTCCACCTGCAGTTTCCTTTCTTCTGTTGCCTCCTGCCTCCTCCCTGCCTCCACCCTCCACGTCTCCTTCACCTCCTTCTCTCGCTGCTCCTCTTCCTGCTCATTCCACAGCTCTGCCAGCTCAGCCTCCAGCTTCTTCTCCTTCCTTTTGCTCTTTTGCCTGGCATCTTTTTTTGGGAGCGCTTCCCCCTGCTCCTTCTCCTTCAGCATTTCGTCGATCCTGATGCGGGTTTGAGGTGGGGCCGGATTCATTCCTGTCTTGTGGGGGGTGTCGGGCAGTGGAGAATCGCCGGAAATCTCTGGGCCATCGGGGGCTGAGGAAACAAACAACACATCATGTGTGGTTTCAGGATTGGAGGGGGAGACTCTCCCATGCACACTTCAAGATGTAGACTAGGCTGCCATCTCGAGGGGGTGGGGGGGGGGATGGGTGCTGCTCATCAGTGGGCCTGGTTGAAGTAATTTTGTCCCAAGCTCGGGAAATTATGTACAACAGGTCTTATGTAGGCTATTTAAACTGTCAAATATCATTAAGAGACTTATCAGAATTTTAAATGTTTCATTATGTTTTAAGGAAAGTATTCTCCTATTCCAGAAAGCAATTTTGCTGGTAGTTCGCTTATTATGTTTACCTGGGAATAGGATGTACCGTACCTTAAAATAAGTAATTTCCTAGAAGCATGTTGCCTTTGTCAGCTTGACAGGGTGGTGTAAAAGACTATCTGATTTCATCGATGTGTTTGTACATGTCACTGATGGGACAGACCATTAACTAAGTGGTAAGAATGCTAGTAAAGGTAGCTACATGTTATATAACATCTGTGTCTGTATTTATGCACGCATTTGGAGGACAATCCCACGTGTGGGTTTGATTGAAGATGCTGTCTTCGTGTAGTGCCACATGGTCTTGTTCACTGTGAGGTTCAGCACACAGACTGATAGGTCATTGCCGTTCATACTGGTTTGAGTGCTGAGTCTGACGGTTGTTTTGGTGGAGTCTCTTCTTGGAATCTCAAAACTATATTTTGTAAAAGCTCCTGGCCGTTAGTTAACAGTGGGGACCGGAAACTCGAAAACGGCATGTTGAACGTTGACGGAAACACCGGCAATATATCTGTGAGTATTGGACGCACTGTGGAAAGGCCTGATGAGTTGAGTAGGAAAATTGCCTTATTTTTCTTAATCTAGCCAGCAGTAGGTAGACGAGCATTTTGTTCCTTAAATAACTAAAGTAAAACATACTTCTTGTTGATCTCAGCCATGCTTGAGGTAATGACCTAGGCTTGCGTGCTTGAATGCGTGCAGTTGATTATTTTCAGTGTGCAGCCAGAGGTAACACAATCATGATTAATAGGCCCATGTTGGAAGCCTGCGAAACCAGCCAGAGAAAGCAGTGTCCCCATGTCACCTGCTGTATGTAGCATTAATGCTAATCCTGCCACATGCTCTACACGTTAAGCATTACTGGCACCCAAAGGTAATCCTAATTGTTCAGGATCATGTTCCATATTCATCGATTCCCATAATGTATGCTGGAAATCAAACGCAATAGACTATATGAAGCCTTGAAACACTTAATTACCAAACTTGATCGCCATCCAGGCAGAATAAAGTATTTCCATGCAAACATTGACTTCAGATCTCACTCTCAATCTCTGCATTTCCTAAAGTTAGCTTGTGACAAACTCATCCAAGAGAAAGTCCATTGCGGGTGATTAGTATTGTCTCACATCTGCCACAAATGAAACCGGAAGGTTTTACTGAAGGGCACAGCATAGCATAGCATGTCTCGCCCCAGTGTTGACAGACATATTTGCCTCTTTCTAACAGCAAACCTCCCGGATTAACGTCCCGGTGGTCTGTAGGAACCAGCAAATACATGCTGCAATGACGTTGTTGAAAATGCTGTAAGTTTTGTCATTTGATGAGGGAAATCCACGGGGTGGGAGGCGGGGGTGAACGGGAATGACTGAAGGCAGGTGTTCAGTTCCAAATGTTTCACTGTTGTTTATGTACAGGTTTGTCAGAAGATGTCACATGTAATGCGTCATGTGAGAGCCAGGCATTTGCGCTGGGGTTAGCTAGCAGCTAATCATTAGCACCTTTTGGTGTGGGCGGGGTAACGGCGAGGCCACTTACCAAGGTCCATGCAGACGGGGCAGCACTCCCCCACGGGGGTGGCTGTGAATGGGCAGCTCAGTCGGGGACACATGAAGTCATCGCAGACCACCTCCCCGCCAGAGCACAGGCAGGTGATGCAGGGCCTGGGGGACCAGACGGCCGTGTCGAACATGGTGATGCCCTGGTACTGACACGCCCCAGTTTTCCCTGAGAAAGGGGGCCACAGGCAGAGGCAGGGGGCCACAGGCAGAGGGAGGGGGCGTCGCAGTGAGAAACTCCTGGTGGGAGTCGGCCAATGAGGCCGTTTTGGAATTTCCTTCAGGATCAATAACTACTAGTCCAGTGCATGCGTACTGCTCATATTAGCTGAATACTGTTTACTTGATGGCACTTGTTCACAGTGACTTGGTTAGCATAGCTTTGCATTTTACATCCCTTTGTACAACTGCTACCCTGTGGATGTTTTCTTATTCACAAATCTGCATTTTTTACCACTATTCTACCACTATATGACGGTAAAACCATCATCTATAATATTATATGCTACATTGTATACTATAATTATAATAACTTTTAATAACTATAATAACAACAGCCCTCCTAAATAACTAAACAATAGTTATCAGCAGTACGCAACAATCCCTTCACCAAAAAAAGAAAATGCCTCGTATTTTCGCTCTGTAATTGGGTTTCCGTCTGTCACTTATCTGACTGCAGCATGTGGTTAAAATACTGTGATACAAAGCAGGAGCTCAGCCTTCTTACGTGGCCTCAGTGTTAAGGATGGATAATTATGGGGTTTATGCGAATTACACCATGTACCAAGCACTTAAAATATGTCCTCCGCAGAGATCATACACTCCAGTCAAGTGGAAACTTGAGACTTGTTTTTGCGCTTTGAGGACATTCTCGATATGCTTGTACAAGAAGCACTTTAGCTTTTTATCCACCCTGTTCCAATCCTCCACGCTCCCGTTAAGGTGCCCTTTGAATTTCTCAGAGTGACATTGGCTGGGCATTTAGCAGAAATCATGTGTGAAATACTCAGCTTTACTAGGTTTAACTTTCATTATTCATATCATTTGACATTGAGTTAATTAATATGGAAGCACTTTTTCTTGCATCTTAATTTGTTCTCGCATGCTACCAGAATTTGTAAGGTGTCTTGACTGAAAGCAGAACGTAATCTAATCTAGCTTGTTTCATCAAGTTATAAATTTGACTCGTTTCAACAAGTTCCTTCAGAAACTATTTTGTCAGGCTCCGTCTTTTAGCTGGATATTACTTCCTTTTGATGTCAGATAAGACAACACGATGGCAATAAATGTTATTACAATGTAATTAGAAAAGAGGTAGGGAGCTGTGAAGTATACATGTCAAGCTAAATTCTAATAGTACATATCTTACGTATATTTTGTCAGGCGACCTTCGCCTTGCTCGTGTGAGTAGCGGCACTTCTGCTCTGAGGTGGATGTGAATGCGGCCGACACCGTATTGGCCGGCGGTCCATGCTCTGTACTTAGTGGGTGGGGCTGTGGCTGGGTCTCCGCCCACGCGGCCGTGATCTCTCACAGCCATGTGTTTAGTAATTCACCACTGGCGTGCGAGGTTGGTCTCATGTGGTCGGCTGCAGGTCCACGGTCGGTCTCATAAAGCCAGAGTGATGGCGGAGGCTGACCGTGCTGCCCAAGATCAGACCTCAGGCGCTGCCTCGCCGCACTTTGGAATCACCCTGAACTAAAGCGCACACATTTATACCTTAATATTTGCTCATGATGGGACAAAATTCTCACACTCACACTGGTTATATTGGTTAATGATTAGAAGGCTTTTGATTATTTAGCAATTTAAGACTTCTTACACAGTTGAATTTGGCAGTTATCTACATGGATTCTGACTAAACAAATATCTAATAATATCTAATATCTAGTAAAATCTAATACTAACAAATGCTGAGATTTAATGGTATATTTGTTATGAAGTGCCGTAGCAGTGAGTGTCAATTATTCTATTGCTGTCCTTGCTCTAGTTGCTTTAGGCACCGAGATGCTGAAAGTTTCTGGCCAGCTAGGAGGTTGGATGCAAATCCCTGCAGTCTCCCCTTTATATTTACATTCCAAACAGTGATGTGAACAGCCTCGCATGTGCTTTCTCATATCAGGGACAGCAGAGATCAGGTACAGACAGCTCTCAGCTTACATAAATTCGGACTTAGTTTCCGGAAGCGCTGTCGCAAAAAGTTGACACACCTCTAAGGAAATTTACACTTTATTTTTTCATTTATTCGTGTTCTTTAGTACCTGTTACCGAGAATATTTTTGGATTTTTGCTTTAAGGCGTCATGAATGGTATGGGAAGGTAAATCTGACTTGCGTAAAATATGACTTACACAAGGGATTGTGGGATGGGTCACTTACAACAGCGGGAGCAGCCTGCACCCGTCTCTCTGAGTAACATTTACTGGCAGAAATGCGTGCTGGAGCTGAGGCGGCTGCTGGCTAACCTGGCAACACGTTGTAGCTGGACTCCAGGCCCTGGATGCTTCTGTAGGAGTCGATGAACACGGCGGCCCCGTCGTCAGCATGGCTCAGGGGGGCCCCGGCATGCCGGGCCGGGGCTATGGGGCCTGCCCGCTGTGCCGGCCCGTTCCTCCCGGCTCGCCGGGCCTGCCCACCGCCGCCGCCTCTCCGCTTTTTTATCAATGTCCTGGGTGGGCTGCTGGTGTTTTGGGTCAGCGTGAGGCCCAGGCAGGCCAACAGAACCAGGCTGGCTAGAACCACGCGCCTCATGCTGGGGCCTGGGAGAGTCTTATCCGGAGACTGGGAGCACTGGGAGGCAGGAGACAGAGTTGGGTCGCCTACCTGTGAAGCCCTACATATACCTGTGGTAATTTGTGGGTGCTGTTCCGGCTAATAACAAGGCTGCGCTGTTAAATAGCAAGCTAGTGGGTCCACTGGGTGCCCAGGCTCGTGGGTCGTATTTACACACGCGCACACATACACACACACACACACACACACACACACACACACACACACACACACACTAAGCTACAGAGCCCAATACAGGAACACTGAGAGGACCACTGTTGTTATTTACTCTGTATGGCCTTTGTTACCTTTGTGACCATCGCCTAATGTCTAAAACTGCAGACACGTCACACCACAGGAGGGGCTTCTCGTCCTGTCTCAGCGATGGTGGGAATTGATTCCATTACAAATCGCAGTTCTTCCAGGTGATAATTGTAATATTGCCATGAAAGTTAAAAAATCGTTTGCCGAACATAAATTTAAACATGTCTTACTGAAATTTGGTTGGTCACATTTGTTACTGCTAATATATTTAATATATTTACTTGTGTGTGTGCCCGTTAAGTCAAGGGCACGGTGCTGTCATGAATGAGTGAGTATACATGTGCAGAGACACTTCCTGTACCATCTCAATTTAAAGCCAATGTTTGGGCAAACTAAAGTAACTGGACACCTAGACACAAATATGGCAGCCTGCTTGGTTTCATGGTTAGGGACTATTTTGGTACAGCAGGGAAAAACTCAGGGTCACACCAGTGACCCCCGGAGCATGTGTGTCATGGACTACAGCCGTAGAGACACTGAATGCCCTCGGGTTCAGTCTCTTCCCGATGCTCTGCACACCTATTATACCCGCTTTGAAGCCTTTAATAGTTCCCTGAGCACCAGCTGCACTCTAACTCTCTTGTAACCATTTCTTCTTCCTAGAAGTAAATGTTTGTGTTAAACTATACTGCTGTTCATGGGACCTCGGCACCTAATTTCATTCCCTAACATGCTACCCCCATGTTCTCGGAATGACAATAAAACCATCCTGAATTTTTAAACAGAATTTGCAAACACTATGTAGGAACAATTGTAAACCAAACATATGGCAATGTGTCTGTCAACGTGTCTGAATAATAAAACCTAAGAGAGACATTTGCACACTAAAAGTATAAGTAAAAGATCAATATTAAGACTATCATAACAAACATAATGAACTAAATTCTATGTTTCCTGCTACCAAGTATTGTCAGATATCTGTAGTGATAAATTATTAATAATAATTAGTAATAATTTTTTTTTCTGAATTTCCTGGTAGACGCACCCTGCCCTGGTCATACGCACACTTGGATGAGTCTGTCTCACATGAGTTAGTATGTTGGATATGTTTCCAGCAATGGATCCAAGTTCAGTATAATAGAGCTGAGAGACATTCTTGGTGTCATCAACTACTCTCTCTGTTGTTGATGTAATTTACTTCATGCGTCAGTTTTCATGCGTCAGGTAATGTTATTTATTCGTTTCATTGCACATTTCAAACTGAAAATGTTGTAATTGAACAGTACACAACAATAAGTATACCATTATAGCCCTTGTCTTTACTTTAAATGCAGACCTCAATCGCTCTTCTGTTTAACAATTGCCACACATATTGAATCGGCAATATATCAATATATTATAAACGGAGGATCTCTTTGCTGATACCCACCGCTACACCGATACGCACCGAGTTCACAGTGATGCCTCAATCTCTGATGGAGGTTTTTGCATGAAACTGGTGCTAAATGTAATTCGCTAATTCGTTTATCTTTATTTATTTATTATTTTACTTATTTTTTGTGAATTATACTAAAACATGTCCTTTTAAAACTTTGCGACTTTGGGTGAAACACCATGCAAAACCCCGTTTTTGAATCCCGAGTTGGCGGTGAGTGCGCATTCACATGGACCGCCGGAGTAGAGGATGTCATCAGTCTTTGCATCACGCAAATAAAAAGCTACGCGGTCGTTCAGTCCCCTGCCAAGGATCTCGCTCCATTCGTCCTTGGTCACCCCCCTCTTAACGTCGTCATTCACTCAAATGCTTCGGACGATTCCAGTTCCCCCGACCGCATTACTGTAAAAACCCACATCTCAGCTTTTCCCTTCCCTCTGGGTGGGAGGCACATGTTCGCAGAGCATGGGCCCATGATCTCTGTGGGGGGGAGGGGGGCATTGCGGCCCTTTCCACAAAGATGGCTTACTGGGAGAGAACCACAGGCAGCGGGTGGAGGGGAGACCCACATGTCCAGGAGAGACGCTGATGGGATCAGAGTGTCACCAATCATTCAGAGGGGGTTGGATTGTGGCCCAGCGAATTAGGACACTTTGCCTGTGATGAGAGGGTTGTAGGTTTCAATCCCAGGGTCAGCAGAGTGATGTCACTGTTAAACCCTTCGGCATGATGCTAATTTTCTGACGCTGCTTTCTATATAATATACAATAAAATGTGTGTCACCTTGGACAAAAAGCATCTGCTAAACAAATTAAATGTAAATGTAAGCTAGCTTGACATGCATGGCCTGAGTGTCTGTTTTGCTTTCCTCCTTCGGTCTCCGTGACGACCCTCTTACCCCAAGATCAGAGCTCAGTCGGTTTACCGTCTAAAAGGATTCAGATGTTATGGGAAGAGCGGATGCTGAAATACTGACAAGGATGTCGGCATGGAACTCGAAAGAGTGATTTACCTTCGATGGTAACAGAGTAGCTGCAGTCCTGAGCTGTTTCCATAAGCCTCAAACAGACGGCGGTCGCTCTGATGGGGGCCCCTGCAGAGAACGGAGAGGGGGGGTCAGAACAGGCTGGCTACCCCCGAAACAGTAACCCCAGGCCCTGCGGCTCAGACGCCTTCATTTAGTAATAAACTGCCTTGGGAACCATAGCAAAACAGTCCACGCTGCGGAGGAGGGGGGGAGGGGGCACGGGGAGTGGAAGGAAAGAAAGGAAGGGATTTTAATTCATGTGGTCCTCGGGGTGCCAAGGCTCACATGGAGAGCCTTATTTTTTCTCTCAATTTACTGAACAGGCAGCTGTTCTTGTGCCTGGTGTTCAGACCGAAAGCTGCCGTTTCCAATTCAGTAGCCAGCAGCACTTCCGCCTTGACTAAAGGACTCAAGGCAGATGAATCTGAGTTACCGATCGTAGCCCTCAGACCCCCTGAGAGAGCACTGGATGAAAAGAAAAGCATAAGGAGTTACGTAACTATTCCTCCCACGGAACATCTCTGACTTTTCAGTCGGACTGTGTTTACCTTAGAGAAAAGCACATTTTCGATTCACTAAGGATGTAAAACGATCAGCGAGTGAGGCAGGAGGCAGCAGAGCTGCTGCGAGCACGATGCTAACTCAAGGAGGGCAGAGAGCGCGAACTTTAACCGTTTAGCTTAGAGCGAGCGAGAGAGAGAGAGCGAGCGAGAAGGACGAAGTACGTTACCAGTGGTTCGCGGACAGTGCGCCTAGCCAAAAATTCGCCCGTGGTTTTATGGGATGGCCAGCAGCTGTGAGAGGGAGCGCGTCTGTCCCACTGCCTGGCTGATCTGATAAATGCTCGGAGCAGACGATCAGGCTGAGGCTGCAGTTGGGGGGAGCCGGGGCTTGTCTGGGGAGTGTTTGAAGTCACCGTTTGAAAGCCGCCCGACATGAGCAGGTCAACTACGGCGTGGCACTGGGGGCCTAGGGGTTTTTCCGCTGCCGTAATTACAGGGCAGCACAGACGGCAACACCACCGGGCGTGAAGACCTGCTGCTCTCGGGGGAGGAGAGGATAGGGCGGTGGGCGACAGGAACGTAAACACGGCATGCCTGACCTGTCCCGAGTACTGCTGGAGGATGGCGCTTGGGCAGCCAGACTGCAGGCACTAGGCTGGTGGCACTGGGGGCCGCTCTGCTCCATCCTGCTTCTGATGACAAAAAAGTGCTTTATTTATTTTACTATCCCTACCAAATATCTCTCCAGTCCTCTAGTGGAACCAGGCCAAAGAAGCTTAAATATGGAAGACCAATGTCTCTCCAGGGATGACGGTAGCTATGGAGGTCATTTCACAGGTGTGTGGACTTGAGTTTAAGCCTATAATAGCCGAACTTGGAAATATTCTTTACCTAGAAGCACAACATCCGGAAGATATTTAGCCAAACGTGGGCGCATCACCATCTTGTTTGAACTTGCCGGCTTCAGCATCCTCATTAGCATGTCACTCAGCAGGCACTGAGGCAGCTTCTTGGCTAGCTTCAGGTTTTATGTGTATCCGGAGAGTACAATGACACTCCTCAGCCACAGAATCTTTCCTCCTATATCAGTGGTGGGTGTGGGTTGGTGTAACTCTGGACAACAGTGCTGTAATTTGACAAGAGGCTAGTGCATTCCATTCATGCTGCCTGTTGTGTCAGATCTTGAATTTGGAGAGAGCCCACAGTATGAGTAATCTCAGATCTAACCAGTCACACCTATTTCATTGCTTATGTGATGTTCTCGGGAGACTATAGGCAAGGCCTTGGATCTGGGGTGTTAGAGGAATGTCATGCACGCTCTGGCTGCAGCTTCTAATTCACCATTGCTCGATAACTGTTAAAAGTAGTAATTATCACTGCTGACCAGCCTGAAGAGACAAAACGAGTAACATTGTAGAGAAGCCCTCCAAAAGCAGAAGGAAAGGGCTGTAACTCATAACGTCAGTCTTGACCTCGCAACCTGTTGTGGCATCTAGATATGCGCTTTTTTTTAGGTGTTTTGCTGAAGTGATGGTCCTGATGCCAGGTTGGATGGCAGGGAGGTGGAGCTTCTGGGAATTCTGATGGGGATTAAGTGTAAGATACACCAGGGCTGGGAATCTCGGTCAGGCATAGTGCTCCTCGTCAGAAGTCTAACCCCTTTTCATAAATGTTTTTTATTTTAATGACCGTCTGGATAATCTGATTTGCTTTTAATTTCTGAACATGCATTTGGTGAAATTCTAGGCCAATCAGTCGTTAGAGCATTCCCTATGTCGTACGTATGTGGGCATGCTGGGAATGGGAGCACCCTCATAACCATCGTGGGGAATGTTTTTGGGTAAGGTGAATGCAAACCACATGCCGGCGGGTGATTAGCTGCAATAAGTGCCCTCGTTAAACGTTTGGCTAATATCTGATTTGTCTAGCAGGAGCCATTCGAGACACCAGACTGAGAGTTATGCTGAGAAAGTGAAGCACAGCTGTGTGTGTGTGTGTGTGTGTGTGTGTGTGTGAGAGAGCGAGCGAAAGCAAGTATTAGCTGTTGCATACTTGTGACCAGCAGGTGGCAGTCATACATGGAATAGTATATATAGTAGCTTAAGTAGCTCCCTTTGGTTCTTTAACTTAACTGTCAGTAATTTACATAATTTGTACAAGATCCTAAGGTTTTATTTACTGTTTAAAGAATGGGGAAGGACAGGTGAAAATCAGGGTTTAGCATTTAGCAGTGGTGGTCCGGAGGTTAGATGAGAGTACTGTCAGAATCCGATGCCTTACTGTGAACTGGCCAGTGGTATGCAGGCTGTGTGACAGACAGGCTGTGTGACAGACAGGCTGCTCTTTTGCTTGGCCAGGTGCTCTAGCCCCATGCTGTCAGGTGAGGGGCGGCGCCCCGCTGACTCACTTGCCTGCTATGTGCAGCTGCTGCTTGTCAGAGCAAATCATGCCCCCCCCCAATAAGGGGACAGAGCCATGCTTCACTATTTTTTGTCATTTAGCAAAAAATTCCTGAATGTGGGTTTTGGAAAGAATGTTATGCTCCGTGACAGTGTCCCTGTTTTGTGGAAATTCTCCATCGTGGGCTAGAACTGGCAGCAGGATTCGGCGGCGAGGTCACACTTCTCCATGTGATGTCGAAATTTGGGGGCATTTCCCTAGTCACCATGGCGATTCGAGGCCCTGGCAACCACCTCCTTGCTGTGAAAGCTAAAAGCAAAAAGTAGACATTATTTTTGCAATCCCTTGCTCATCACAGAACACACTGATAACATAATGCTCTGAGGCAGATGCACGAGCAGCATGTTGACTTACTGGATATGGTTTTTAATCTCTATGAATTTTTTTTTATTCCATTCTGGTCTGGTACTAATTTTATTGTCTTTAGTTTAAATAGGTTCATAGCCATTCATAATATATAAGAATAAAAAAGAACATATGCAAGTGAAAACTTTTAATAGATATGAGCCGTGAAAATGGCAGGACAATTAAGAAAAGGAAGGACCGTATGTACTCCGTGGAAAAGAGCACGATTCAGGAAATGGTCCCAAGTCACCCTCGTTTCCTGTTTCCCCTTCATCCTTCTTAACATATTTCCATATGCTGCTTTCTCGACCATCATCCACCCATTACTTCAATTCAGACGTTCCAGAGGATTTCCCGTGTCGTAACAAAATCCTGGCTGCTGTTACAAGCTTCTTGCTGTTTTTACCTTGACAGAGGGGCCCCTGTTTTCCAGCATTTATGGCCCCCCTCTGCCGCTGCCCTCTGGAGTGACCCAGTCCCTGCTTTCACACGTTTGCCCTGCGTGTTACTTAGTATATATGTCTTAGACCTGATGACTGAATAAAAAGATTTTCTCACTGCGTTGGGAAATAAATAATTCTTATTTATTGTTTACAGAAACCCAACCTGACATTCACTGCTGCAATTACTGTGGCGAGACCAAGCCTGCATTTAGAGGAGAATAGAGGTTTTATCTCGGATTAGCTAGCTATTGTAGGGTCACTGTGTGTGTTGATCTCATAAGCATCATTTGCTGGACCATGCGATCCCACGTCTTAATAACCCGTCATTAGTGTGGCATTGTGGACTGCCCACAGACGGGGAGGCATAGAGTGCAGTAATGGTGAGGTGCAGGACAGCATAAAAACCAGGGTGGAAATCTCCATCAGAGATAGCAGCGTGTGAACCAAGAAGATGCTATGGGGGGGAGTCACTATGGAACCTCAGTTTCTCCAAACCTTATAGCTTTCCCAGAGTCCTGTATTGCCTTCGCAATACATTTACTGTACACTACATTTATTTAGTAGAAGCTTTTATGCAATGCAGGGTACCTTTTTGAGAAAGGACCAATTGGGGAATAAGGGCATTGCCCAAAGGCCCAGTGCTGAAATCACTCTGCTGCCTGGGGTTTGGACCGGTGTACAGCATCGTTGCCCACAAAGCCCCACGCTGCCCCCGCAGCAGGGATGTTCAGGGACAGGCTTCTTAAATCAGTGTTTCTTCTAAATGTACTCTTTTTTTTTTTTGGAATCACATAGCCATTGTTAAGTTAAAAAGTGATAGAGAAAAATACAGAAATAGCTGTGGTTAAGTGTCTTTCATATTGGATTACAGTTTCCCAGGCTATTTTTAATATGCAGTCTTTGTTCATCATCAACCTCAGTCATAATTCTTGATGTGAGAATATGCAGCACATAGGGTATGAATTTTAGCCTCATCCCAAATGTCTGTTTACGTTTCTCCCCAGTTTGAGGTTGAGCTGTTTCTGGTAACGTAACAATTCTGTTTATTTTTATGTAACGTCTTTCCCAATACGGCGCCCTCAAAATGCTCAACATAGAATCAAGCAGGAGTAGCTTTTACTGACACACCACAGTTTAGGGTGACAATGGTGTGAACGGATGGGGGATGCAAACTGGAAGACAATTGAGGAGAGGAAACGACACCTCTGGTGGTCCAGGGTCAGCTGGCTGCCCAGTCGCCCACTGTCAGTGCTGACAGAACACAGGCCAGGGCGTGGTGTGTTTCTGTGACGTGTTTTCTGTGACTCACCACGCCCCCTATAGGTCAGCTCTCTATCCCACCGTCGGCAGATACGTCTTCAGTCCTCTGCTGACTAGTAGCTCTTCTGTGCCCGTAGCATGAACTCAGCTGGTGTCCCCCCCCGGGCCAGGGCGTCCGGCTGAGTGGAGGCGAGATGATCACTAAACGGCAGCAGCTTTGTTTATAGTCGGCTAAGCTAAAGCAACAGGACTTCAGTCGGGGTTTGAATGCTGAGACAGAGGGTGGTGCCCTTACACACGCTGGCAGAATGTTCCAGAGGCGAGGAGCCCTGTGGCTGAACGCTCTGTTTTTATTTGTGAGAGGAACTACAGGAAGGCCTACCTCTGACCCTTTGGGGCCTTGTATTTTTATTATCATTATTTTATTATTATTAATAACCCCACAACAACATGGGGAGGACATGCAAACTCTAGTCACATGGAGCCGCGGCAGAAACTCGAACCCAGGTCCCAGAAGTGTGAAACAACAGCAATAACAACTGTGCCACCCCCATAATAACTACTACCCCTACACATCCATCCATCTGCTAAGGACTCCTCCAGGGTTGTTGTTGTTGTTATTATTATCATTATTATTATTGTTATTATTATTATTATTAATAATAATAATATTGCTACTACTACAGTTCTGGCACATGGTGAATTCTGGGACTCTCAGCACTTTGTCACATATCGTGCTCCTGCTAAAGCTTTCATCCAGTAATGGGTCAGTGCGAGTCCCAGTGACTCCGTGGATGCAGGGTCCGCCGTCGGTGCTGTTTCTGTCCTCCTCGGTATCATCGTGTTATGGAGCTAGCAGTACTCCGCGCTGTTGTGCTTCGCTAAGATGACGTCAGTCTCGTTGGCACTACGCAGATGGGAAAAGGCTTTAAATGTAACGCTCATCCTGTATCTGTGAGAGCTCATGTGGGATCTTCCAGAGTTTGGGTTAATGCTTAAAGAACTGGTTTCGGAGTGCAGTTACTCTTTTCAGCCCAAACATACAATCTGTAAACCAAGTCACTGCTTTGAATTTTATGAGTATCATAAAATGTTTTTGAAAACATTTGAATATTTTTTATTTTGTACCATTATTTATGTGAATTTTTGAGTGATTATCCTATTGTTGTTTCTGGCTTACATGTGGGTTTCCATGTCGGCATAATTATAGTTTAATAATTGTAAATCAATATGATTATCAAATAATGTTTGTAATCTTAAGACAAAGAAATGCTTCATAAAAATATAGACTTCAAATACTGTTATTCCTATAAATCAGGGTTATTAGGTCCCATCCAGTTATACCTGTACATCGGCTTTTCATTAGCTAACTGACTTGCTCATTTTGCCAAGCACTCATGTGAGTTTAATGTGAATGCTGGTGGTGCACAGCTCTGTGGGGCAGACCTTGGCCTGATGCATCATGGGTGATCGGCCCCCTCCATTTGAACGTCAGCCCATGCCTCTGAATTCATTGGTTACTCTGGAAAATGGTTTCCTCATACTGTTGACTGAACTGTCATGAAACTCCGCTCCCTCACTGGAAGGACATCAGCGTTTTATTTTACACGTGCTCTGGAAGACCCGAATTAACCTTTTAAATCTGCAGCATTTTTTATATAAAGACTTTTGGATGCTTATGAAGTATTACTATGTAACAGTGTCCTTCATGTCACTCTTACTCAAAGGCCAAGGAGAGGTTGAATTATACTTCAGAGAATCACTGTTTACCAGATAAGGTTACAGTGTATCGATCCAAAACCAAGTAGCCCTTCATCTTGTGATATCCTCCAATTACAATAGTCATTTTCCATATTTCACCATTGTTTAGTCTGGCTCGGTTATATATATAAACCCTCTAAATTCACCCAGAGCGTATTATGCAGCGCACAGGGACTTTTTCCACATTATAAGCTCCTTTGACTTGCTTGGTGTTTTCTATCTAATGTCATTAAAATTACCTTTCTGTGTCACCATTGCATAACCAGTCTGTTTTATCGTGGGAATGAACTGAAGGAATCCTATGTTCTCCCGTTTTTATGACAAATTGTAGATATTAATTCATGAATAGGAGGGAGGGGTGAGGTCAAGCCACAGAAGCAGATTCCTGTAAAAATTGGACTGTTTTGTTCTTGGCCCGTCGTTTATAAACTCTGCCTGTTTATTGTGCACCTCGGACTCTTAAAAACTAAAACAATCAACATTCTTCCTAAACGAATCATTTGGTCACTAATTTTCTTTCCATTTAAATTTATGAGGCCAGAGAACACACACGACTCTGCCCGCATCTGCATAAAAACAGGCGCTCATGTGAAGGCTCTCGTGAGCCTGACTTCTACAGTGCAGAAGGGAGAAACACAGCTGTCAGGGCTGAGCTGGCTTTTTTTTTTGTAGAGAAGCTTTTTTCGGTCACGATCAGAGAGAACAGAGACATGGGAGACCTTTCTAGCTGTGAGATGCCCTATTTTTACCTGCCAGTCTGGCATGCCCTACATTTTCATTAAACTAATTCTTTTAGTCATATGAATGCTTAATCTCATAAAAAAAAAAAAAAGGTGATGGAATGTGTCCATTTGAAGCTGAGGGCGGGGTAGCGTGCGGGCTGCTTCAGCAAGAGTGGCTACTGCATTGATAACATCTGCACAGTGACACGGCGGCGAGCTGGCGGCCATGTTTTGCTTGGCACTCTGCTGCCTATCTGATGAATGTTGCTTTCTGCTGGATGCGCTGCCCAGTTCAGTGTCACCGAAACATAGCTGCAGCTCAGCAAGCTGCAGAAGTCCAGCCAGGAGAAGCGTGTTTTTTTTTTCATTTTTTAAAATCTTCAAGCTTGTGTACAGTGTGGGAGAGCCAGTTACATCAAAACTATTTCAAAAGCCTTAAAAAAGGTGCTTGTTTTTAATTGGTCTTCTACCTTTGTATTGCTTGTGTGAATTTTCAATACAATTTCAACATTAACACATAATTACCCTAGTGTATGAGCCTTCATGCCCTGCAATATTTTCCTGCGGTGCTTAGTCGAGCGTGGCCTATTCTGCCTCGAGTTACATCACCCAGTGGAAGGACATGCAGCTACTGCAGTGCATCTCCTGTTTCTGTTCTGGCCCTGAATTGAAATGTCTCCCCTACCGCACCACGGCGTGTGGAATGGTGCTGAAAACCCAGTTCTGTGGCTCTTCTGGAAAGTGCCGGTTCTGCTCCAAGGACAAAACGGAGGCCGGACAGTAAGTGGCTCAGCAGGGTTTGTCTCCTAGGTTACGTGGGTCACCTGGTAGCCTGGGAGGGCCCCTGGAAACCTGAGGGCTACCAGTTCAGGCTGCAGGAGGGGCCTGCTCCTTTGGCCCACCCTCTTGTGCCTTCCCTCTCTTGGTCTGAAATTAAATGATGCTTTATTTGCCGTTTGTACAAGTACATGGCATATGTGAAAGACACATTTCAATCTTGCTTTCTTCTAAGACACATACAGGTAGCTTGTGGTCTGAGCACAGGGTCTGCTATTTATCAGGGACCCCTGGAGCATGTTTTTGGGGGATAAAAGCCTTGCTGAAGGCCCAGTGTAGATGTGGCCACTCTGCCAAGCACAGGATTCAAACTACTGACCTTCTGTCACAGGCACAGAGCACTAACCCGCTGAGGCACAGCCATTGGAATTTTTTTATTTGTTCCATTTTTACCTCTAATAAATTCTCCTGCAGTCAACGAAATGGCAGATGGGGCTGATATCCGACAAAAGCATGGAAAGTCTGCAGCTGCTGCAGATGGAAAAATATTGCTGCTTTGATCCGGAACAGCTCATGTCATATAAGTGTGCAGCCTTCCTGCTTTTCATTTGTACCAGTGTTTCTCCTCCCCAATGGCAGGATAAGTACCCAGACGTGGTGAGCCTTCCTGAGGGCTGCAGAGCAGACATCATGACGATCCAGAGCCCGAAACTACCTGGGTGATTCTTCTATGTCATTTCATTAAATCCGCCATTTATTCCTTATATAATGTGAAACATGCTTCTGTTAGTATAAACATTCTAGCTGCTGGCTTTGTTATACATGATCATAGAGCAAGATGGTTCCAGGCGTCACGCTGGAAGGACCTGGTGGGTTTGCCTTCCTATATATTTGAGCTGAGGGTGGTTTGCTTTTCTCAGGTGCGCTTTGTGCGTCGTGTGGAGCATCAAGGTCACAAAGGAGGGAGGGGTCACTCCCAAGCTGGAGGTGCTGCCCAAAGTGCCAGAGAGAGGTAAGAGCGGCCGAGGCTGAGCTCCCTGCCTTTTCATATGCTTACCGGACATTCAGAATAGAAGTACATTCACTGTACTTTATTCATCCCCCATGGGAAATTTTTGAGTTGCGGTATCAATTCACATAAATGATGAAAATAGACACACATAAGGAAGACATAACACAGAAGAACCAAATATATAAAGTTTGGAGACATCTATCCATAGAAAGCTTTATTTGTACTAATCCCTTCATTTCACAATAATTATAAAGACATCAAAGCTATAAAATAACAATATGGAATTATGCACTGACCAAAAAAACATTTAACAAAAAAATATTATTTATTGGGGGGGCAGCTCTGTGTGTTGGCACTCAGAAGGTTGCTGGTTCAAGTCCCTGGCCCGGCAGAATGATCCCACCATTGGGACCTAAATCAAGGCCCTTGTCCCCAATAGCTCCAGGCACTGGCTGATCCTGCTTTCTCCTCTACTCCAGTTCCATGAGGTGGCCTCCTGGGATGCTTTTCAGCTGTCCTGAAGTAGGCCCCACATATATGCTGAGCACTCATTGGCCGCTTTTCCTTAACTTTCTATTCAAACTCTTCCCAAACCATGTCCGGTTTCTCCGGCCTTCTTTGTCAGTCTCCAAAAGCAGTTCCCAGCTCCGAGCCGGCCTTCTTAGTCAGTCTCCCAGAGCGGTCCCCAGCTCAGAGCTGGCTTTCTTAGTCAGTTTGATCAGCTTCTTAGGGTCACCTGTTCTGATGCCGCTGCCCCAACAGACACCTATAGACAGCCTCAGTATTGCATTTCCAGTCTAGGTGAACACCCAGGTCTCTTCACCATTTCTCCCAGGATGGAAGCTTAGTCCTGTTCCTACTAAAACCCACAACTATCTACTTCATCTTGGTTACAGTTAAGTGAAGGTCATTGATTAATAATCATTACATCCATCCATCCATCATCTCCCACTTAATCCGAGGTCGGGTCGCGGGGGCAGCTGTCTCAGCAGGGAAACCCAGACTTCCCTCTCCCCGGCCACTTCATCCAGCTCCT
>JAODJW010000127.1:7120657-7140468 GCA_026777045.1 Hyperopisus bebe | reverse complement strand
GAGCATTCTACCCTTTTCCGGCTGAGGACCATGGTCTCGGATTTGGAGGTGCTGATTCTCATCCCAGCCGCTTCACATTCGGCTGCAAACTGTCCAAGTGAGAGCCGAAGGTCACGGTCTGATGAGGCCAACAGAACCACATCATCTGCAAAAAGCAGAGACCAGAGGTCACCAAACCGGACACCCTCAACACCCTGGCTGCACCTATCCATAAAAGTTATGAACAGAATCAGTGACAAAGGGCAGCCCTGACGGAGTCCAACCCTCACTGGAAACAAGTCCGACTTATTACCGCCCATGCGGACCAGGCTCTGGCACCAGTCATACAGGGACCAAACAGCCCTTAAAAGAAAGCCCGGCATCCCATACTCCCAGAGCACCCCCCACAGGACTCCCCGAGGGACACGATCGAATGCCTTCTCCAAGTCCACAAAAAAACATGTAGACTGGTTGGGCAAACTCCCATGAACCCTCCAAAACCCTGCAGAGAGTATAGAGCTGGTCCACTGTTCCACGGCCAGGGCGAAAACCAGATGCATGTCAACCAGGACAGCCCCACAGCATCCAGAGCCTTAAGGAACTCCGGGCGGATCTCATCCACCCCCGGGGCCCGGCCACCGAGGAGCTTTTTAACCACCTCAGCGACCTCCGCCCCAGAGATAGGGGAGTCCACACCCAAGTCCCCATACTCTGCTTCCACATTGGAAGGTGTGTCGGTGGGATTGAGGAGGTCTTCGAAGTACTCCCTCCACCGACCCAAAACCTCCTGAGTTGAGGTCAGCAGCACCCCATCCCCACCATAAAGTGTTGATGTGGCACCACTTTCCCGCCCAGAGCCGCCGGATGGTGGACCAGAATCGCCTCAAAGTCGTTTCCATGGCCTCGCCAAACTCCTCCCACACCCGAGTTTTTGCCTCAGAGACCACCGAAGCTGCATCCCGCTTGGCCTGCTGGTAGCTGTCGGCTGCCTCTGGAGTCCCACAGGCTAAAAAGGCCCGATAGGACTCCTCCTTCAGCTTGACGGCATCCCTCACCACTGGTGTCCACCAGCAGGTTCGGGGACTGCCGCCGCGACAAGCACCGACCACCTTACGGCCACAGCTCCGGTCAGCCGCCTCCACAGTGGAGGCACGGAACATGGCCCATTCGGACTCAATGTCCCCCGCCTCCCCTGGGACATGGTAGAAGTTTTGCCAGACGTTTGCCTGACAAGGGATTTCGCCAGACGTTCCCAGTAGACCCTCACTATATGCTTGGGCCTGCCAAGCCTGGCCGGCTTCCTCCCCCACCAGCGGAGCCAACCCACCACCAGGTAGTGAACAGTTGACAGCTCTGCCTCTCTCTTCACCCGAGTGTCCAAGACATGCGGCTGCAAGTCCAATGACACGACTACAAAGTCGATCATCGAATTGCAGCCTAGGGTGTCCTGGTGCCAAGTGCACATATGGACACCCTTATACCTGAACATGGTGTTCATTATGGACAATCCGTGATGAGCACAGAAGTCCAACAACAAAGCACCGCTCGGGTTCAGATCAGGAGGGCCGTTCCTCCCAATCACGCCACTCCAGGTCTCACTGTCGTTGCCCACGTGAGCATTGTAATCCCCCAGTAGAACAAGAGAGTCCCCAGGAGGAGTGCTCTCCAACACCCCTTCCAAGGACTCCAAAAAGGGTGGGTATTTTGAACTGCTGCTTGGCGCAAAAGTGCAAACAACAGTCAGGACCCGTCCCCCCACCCGAAGGCGAAGGGAGGCTACCCTCTCGTCCACTGTGGTAAACTCCAATGTACAGGCGCCCAGCCAGGGGGCAATAAGTATGCCCACCCCATGCTCAGCGCCTCTCCCCGCAAGCAACTCCAGACTGGAAAAGGGTCCAACCCCCCTCAAGGAGACTGGTTCCAGAGCCCAAGTAGTGTGTCGAGGTGAGCCCGACTATATCTAGCTGGAACTTCACAACCTCACGCACCAGCTCAGGTTCCTTCCCCATCAGAGAGGTGACATTCCATGTCCCTAGAGCTAGCTTCTGCAGCCGAGGATTGGACCGCCAAGGTCCCAGCCTTTGGCCACTGCCCAGCTCACATCGCACCTGACCCCTATGGCCCCTCCTATAGGTGGTGAGCCCATTGGAGGGGGGGACCCATGTGCCTTGTTTGGGCTGTGCCCGGCCAGGCCCCATGAGTACAGGCCGGGCCACCAGGCACTCGCCATCGAGCCCCACCCCCTGGCCTGGCTCCAGGGGGGGCCCTGGTGACCTGCGTCCGGGCAAGGGAAACCGTGGTTCCATTATTTAATTTTTTTTCCATTAGGGTCTTGTGAGCCGCACTTTGGCTGATTCCTCACCCAGGACCTGTTTGCCTTGGGTGACCCTACCAGGGGCATATAGCCCCCAGCAACTTAGCTCCTGGGAACATTGGAACACGCAAACCCCTCCACCACGATAAGGTGTCGGCTCGCAAACTTACAGCACTTGGTATTCCCAGGCAGTCTCCCAACCAAGTACTAACCAAGCCCGGCCCTGCTTAGCTTCCGAGGTCAGATGAGATCGGGCGCCGTCAGAACGGTATTATTTGATCCCTGTGGGGAAATTCTCTTTACTTCCCCACCTTGCTCACTATATGACACCCACCGCAGCTCCTAGGGAGTTGAAGGGGTTAAGGGCCTTGCTCATGGACCCAAAGACATGCTGATGCTGGGCTTGAACCTACCACTTTGATGACAGGCACACTGAGCCACATTTTCCCACAGAATGACTGCACCAACACACCCCACAACTGCAAAGTCATCTGAAGATTTCTGCAGATATCAGGACTGAGTTATATTGGAAGCGATACTTTATTAATCCCCATGGGAAAACTGTCTTTTCACCTACCCCATCTTTTTCTCCATTAGACACACATACAGGCGAATGGGGTCATAGTTGAGTCAGCTGGCGTGTGGCACCCCTGGAGCTGGGAGTTAAGGGTCTTACTCAGACATGTGACTATTCTGCCACGGATGTGGCTCAAACTAGCAACCTTCTGATCCTAGACATATAGGCTTAACTTACTGAGCCATACAACGCCATCTGTGGGGGTTATAGCTGTCTACACGTGAAATGCTAATTTTGATTGTTAATTATCAAAAAAGGTTTTCATAAGGTTAGCACAAGCCACAGGATCACAGGATGAAATTTATACTGCTGTGTGTGTGTGTGTGTGGCAGCCCTTCACATGGACCAGAAGAAGGTGATGGAAAAAGCCCCGTGCTCCTTTCAGAGTCTGATCCGTGTGCTGGGAGTGGAGGCCGCAATCGACAGTCTGATAAGAGCAGTGTGTGTGGACTAGCACCTCCTGCTGGTAGTATGTCAGTGGTTGGGTAAGGAAGACGGATGCCATTCTGCTTCTCATAGCATTTTATTAGCAGTATAAATCTCTGTACAATTCCTGTTGAAACCAAAGCCTCCAACCCATTCTCTTCACCCTGTATGTACATATACTTGTACTGTCAATATTTATAATTAGCCAAGTTCTAAAAAAATAAATAACATTTAAATACAAAAAGTTTGTCATATTCTGCTGCACCTACCCAACTTAGCAGTACAGGTTACTTCAATATCACAGTGCTAGTTTTTATTTATTATTATTAGTGTTTCCGGTCCTGTTTAATCATGGATCTTCCCATTTTCAAAAGAAAACAGTGCAAGTCTTCGATACAATTACAATATACCCTTCAAAATGTTCCAAACACACCGAATTACTGTTTTACTGCATTATACACCCTGGGTCAATTAACTATTACTGGGTCTATTAGAGTGTGTGTGTGTGTGCGTGCATAGAAATTTTAAAATACATAAAAACTGGAGTTTTCTGCAAAACATGGAGATCTGTTAAGACAAATGGATCATATTCCATCTTTGGCAGGATTTTCAGATTAGTTAATAGTGGTCAGTTAATTTGAAAAGTAGGCATGATGCAGAGTAGTAGCTGTTAAATCTACCACATACGGTTCAAGCTAAATGATAGCGAGTGCGAAAACACTCCAGGATGACTTAGTGGATAGGGTCTGCATTCCAGCTCAGCCTGGAGTTTCAGGCATGATTTTACTATGACTGAGAAACAAGGCCCAGATCCTCTGGTGGTGGCTTTGCAGTCTCGTATGCAGGAACACTTGTGCTATGAATAACCATCCCCGAGACGTTACACGTGAGCATCGCAGTCGTGTAGCAGCACTTGACAGCCGAAGGCTGTTCAGCTCAACCAAATCCGAACGGGAAAGAAGCCGAATAAAGCTGTAAGCTTGCGATTTTCCCATTTATGTCTTAAGAGGTAATTCACATTACTGAAGCTGCTGGGTTCTGGGGTGGGGGGGTGGGGGGCTTTCATTTATGCTTATTCTGCATTTTCAGTAACGGGTCATTTAAACCAATACAGGCTCAAGCCAGTGTTAAACACTGGAAAAGATGACTCTGTGGCCTTCCTGTCTCCAGAAAGGGTTACCAAGTCTTGCCAAAAGAGACTGAATGTGGAGGGGAGGGGGGTGGATATGCCTCAGACCTCAACCACATTCATCAAATCCCAGCTCACGCGGTATAAAGGGAGCCATGCACTCCTCAACAGAGTCAATAAAACAGATGCTGTAATCCAGAGCAGTTTAACAAGGAAAATGAAGTGGTTTTTTTCTGGCATTTCTCCCAGGCTGTCTCCTCTGAAGATGTCCATTCTGCTCATGGAAGGATTTCATTTTAAATGTGGATGGAGACAAGGGGTCGATGCTCTCTACCCTGACACAAAATCACCATACAGGTTTTAGGAACTTGACGTGTGATGAAGCAAGCTGGCTTCTATGGGGTTTTAGGGTTGAGTAGAGTGACGGTGAGACAGCCTGTTCACTGTAAAGGGGGTCGCTTCAGCAAGTCTCTAAGCAGCCCCCGTGCCTCAGTTTGCCTGCACTGCTCACCACCTGCCACAGTTTTTCCTAAGAATTATTCCACATCACCACCAGTTCTGCTTCCTGTACACATAAGTCAAAATATCTCACATCGATCGGTGGTTGAAATGCAGGCCTAAACATTCACCGCGCCAAAGAATGGTCAGACTTAAAGCGATGGTTACTAGTTTGTTCCCAGAAGCTTCTCTAACCTTTAGTGATTACTTAACCTGAATTACACTAGTAACTTTGAATAAATGCTCAGGAACAGAACCGTAAGACCTCATTTAGTCAGAACTTGACATCACTGCAGAAAAAAGTATAACCAACTGGATAGTCTTGCTCAGTGTACTTCTCTGCACACTTACATACATGTGTCACTAACATTATTAGTGCTTTTTTTAATTAAAAAAAAAAAACTCTTTTCTTATGTTGCTTAAACAGACCAAGATCGGAGCCAATTGAAAAGTCAAAGCGCACGTTGGATCCTGCACCTACGGCAGAATTCTGTATGATCGAATGGGCGTCCAAACTGCCTAAGGTACAGGATCCATCCAGCGCTGCCTCAATGACACTGTGAAGGCATGTCATACTGCTCGAGACCAATCTCGGGAAATAGGCAGCAGCTCGAGAAACGACAACTTTATACCACAGTCCAACTTACATTCACTCAGCAAGAACGGCATTCAGCTTTGCAGGAAGGGGGTTGGGGGGGAGGGAGGAGGTATCTAGGTCCACTTTGCATAACTAAAGTATGCTCCGCGCAGGTGACGGGAGCGCGGATGTTTAGACAGCCTGAAACACTAGGGTGCAGTCCTGAGCATCTCGCTCCAGGTAGACATGCGTTGCTGGTGCGTGCGGCTTGTTCTGATTGGCCTGCGTGTTCCACAGATAGTAGTTCACGATTTTTGAGTCCAGTTTGTACTGGTGAGCGATGCTCTCGTACGGTTTGGGGTCTAAATCTAAGATGGACACAGAGTATGTGAACCTGGGCTTTGGAGCCTGTAAATCCATGTTGGGCTCCAGCCTAAGAGGAAAACAATAAACACAAACATTCAGTACAAGTCAATGTCCATCAAATGCCAAACAGTACAGAATACAGCAGTAGGTGCAGGCAATTGAAGAAGGAGTTTCCCTGAGAGCTCCCTATAGTAAAGAAATGTTTAGAAAATAAAAGGTAAAATAGTAAAAGAAAAAAATAGAATTCTGCAATATAACAGCTAACAACATAAAATCAATCCTTTCTCAGTGGTTAAGACAGACTTTCGACCTTTTGAAATGGAGACACAGAGACATGGTTTGCTACCCTTGATAACTAGGTAGGCGTGTGACTGTGCCCATACTTACAGTTCATCCTCTCTACATGGGGAGAGGGTGATCAGGATGGAGCAGTCTTTGGCTGTCATCGATACTCTGTACTGGTGAACCTGGAAGAAAATAAAGACGCGTTAGCCTTCTGATATTTTTATCCAAAATGGCCAACCAGTAGTTACCTAGGGTGCCATCTAAGGGGCACTGAATTAGCAAGTCAGCTGCCTTGGGCGCCACATGCACCTTGACTGGGACTGATGGATTCAAGTACGACAACCACAGAACTATCACAACAGATATGCAATCAGATCATAGTTTCCCACAATGTCGAGTACGACATATGAGGCGGTACCTTTCCAACAGCATATTCAATGGAACCATCATCTTCAGCTGGACAGTTTTTCAGTTTTTCCAAGAATTTTTCATTGTAGGGCCCATCTATCTGTAGCTTCCCCCTAACAGTGAAAAACATCCCTATCCATCAGCTTGCAGCTAAAGAATGACAAAATACTTTAATTCGGTCACGTTACTTTGTGCATAAACGCCACCTAGTGGACAAATTTTTTTTCCAACTTAAAAAATTAGACACATCTAAACACTGTTCCATAATGAACCCCAGTACCTCTCTTTAGGGAATTCTTCAAGGTACCGCTCGACTCGCTTGTACAAGGGGTAAACCCCTTCGATGTCAAGGTTGTCCAGCATCTGAGCTTGGAGTATTTTGTGCAGGATGCAATCCTTGGGCAGGCTGTGGTTCCCTGCAATATAAAGGACAGTTCAGCTTGAGATTTCACGCCCACAGTGACTGATAGAGGTTGGTGGGGTTTGAACGGAAGAATGTGACATCACTAAAACCAGTTCCATTTCCATAATAATATCTGCGTTCCTGAACTACATGGTAAAATCTCACCTCCCTGGCCTCAACGCTGGCCCCCTGCCAGCATTCATTTAGATTATTTCCTCTGGTTTAAACAGACTTGATTAAAAAAAAAAATTACTGGTTTGTTTGATATGCGTTTAATTGGGGAATTCAGCAGTTTAGAATTTGATGATAGTTACGTGTAAAATAAAGTTCACCCACTTTTACAAATATGGTCTTACATATCAGGATACAAGAAAATCATCTGGTTCTTAGCAGGTCTTAAAATTAGGTAAATACAACCTCAGATGAACAACATACTGCACAAACTAAGCATTAATTATGACTAAAAAATTAAGACTAAAAATTAATTTAACTGCTTCCACAGGAATTCAAAGGGTAAGTAGCAGCGAGGTGCTGCTAATCAAATGCACTTAATTAGTTGATCATCAGCAAGTATGACCATATCTATAAAAGCAGAAGTTTTGGCAGCTTGCTGGTCTGGAGCATTCAGGTTTGTGTTACCACAATGCCAAGGAGGAATGACTTCAGAAGTGATCACAGAGATGTAATCGTTGCTGCCCATAAATTTGGGAAGAGTTATATGGCCATTTACCAACAATTTAAAGTCCATCATTCCACAGTGAGATTATTCGCAAGTGGAAAACATTCAAGACAGTCACCAAGCTTCCGAATAGTGGATCCCAGCAACTTTAGCCCAAGGTCTGACCATGCAATGCCAGAGAAATTGTGAAAAATCCATGATCTCAGACTCTACAGGCTTCAGTTAGCATGTTAAACGTTACTGTTCATGACAATACAATCAGAAAAAGACAAGTATGGCTTGTTTGGAAGGGTTGCCTCTTCTCTCTAAAAACAACATGGTAGCACGGCTTAGATTTGCCAGATTGCATCTGAGCAAACCACAAGACTTCTGTAACAATGTTCTTTGGACGGACTAGACCAAAGTGAAGATGTTTGGCTTTAATGCACAGCACCACATTTAGCAAAAACCAAACGCAGCATATCAGCACAAACACCTCGTACCAACTGTCAAGCACGGTGGTGGAGGGGTGATGGTTTGAGCTTGTTTTGCAACCACAGCACTTGGGCATCTTGTACTTATTGAGTAGATCATGAACTTTTCTGTATACCAAAGTATTATAGAGACAAATATGAGGCCATCTGTCTGACAGCTAAAGCTTGCCCAAAATTGGGTCATGCAACAGGACAATGGTCCCAAGCACAGCAGCAAATCTATAACAGAACGACTGAAAAAGAAAAGGATCAAGGTGTTGCAATAGCCCAGTCAAAGTCCAGACCTCAACCCGAAATGCTGTGGCAAGATCTTACAACTGTGCATAAACAAACGTCTACAAACCTCAATGAACTGAAGCAACGCTGTAAAGAAGAGTGGGTCATAATTCATCAACAATGATGCGAGGGACTGATAAATTCATACAGAAAACAATTAATTCAAGTTATTGGTGCTAAAGGTGGTTCTACAAGCTACTGAATCATGTGGATTACTTAGTTTTTCCCACATACGGCTTTTCCATTTTGGCTTCATTTCTGTTAAATAATGACATGGTGGAGTCTTATTTTACACCTCAGGTTAGATTTAAATAATATTATAACCTAGTAAGGACTAAATATTTTATTACATGCTGATACATAAAAGCATAGAACTGAAAGAGGGTATACTTTTTTTGACGTGACCGTATGTTTACCTTAAAACACAACTGGGAAATACAAGCTCAAATGGCAACACTCAATATGTTTGTACAAAGGGATGTGAGAAAAGATGCAAGTAAATATTAAAATGACGTAATTAACCAATGAAACATGACGAAAACCCTACAGCCGGACAGTGACCACCCTGATCAAACTGAATGAAGAGTATGAGTAACTGTTAGAAATGAATCCATGAAGTAGCAGTGCAATAGACCAGTGAACTCGCAGACAGGCAGTCTGCTGACAGTCGTTTCCCTGACATACCACATAATAAATTACATTAAGGAAAATGCAGCCTGTATTAAATAGGGGAGACAGAAAGCTGCATTCTCACAAAAAGGAAGAGTGAAAAATCATGAAAACAGCAGGAGCAGAGACCTGCTGACAAGGGGGCGTCTCACCGTTCTGGAGCAGCTCACACGGCAGTGGGCTGCCCTCGCAGTAAGTACAGCCATCCACAGGGGGCGCTCTCCAGTGATCCCCGGCGTGGTCGCATCCTGGGCTGTCGAGCAGCGCGCCCACAATGGCCTGGATGAGCTCGTTGACGGGCGCATCGGTGTCCTGAGGGGGAAAGTACGGGCCTAGGTGGCAGGCGAGCACGTCCAGGTCCTGCTGGCAGGACGCGACCTCCTCACAGCCGTAGATCAGCTCACCATTCTGTGGGGGACACGGCAGCGTCATGCCCGGCCAGCCAGTCACGCACCCAAACCCGTCCATCCAGAAAGTGCCGAAGGGTGTGTGAATAAATATTTCTTTGAAAATTACTACAGACTGCCAAAGCTTACCTTGAAAATTTTTAAGTTGTTCTGTGGTTCTTCTAATAAGTGTTTAATTGCCAAGTACATTCTCTGTTTGTTCCTAGAGGAACGGACAAAGATGCAAACATGGAGGTGATCTATACTGTATGAAACCATACTGTAAGAATATTTTAGAAAAAGTAACTACGGATATAGTTTCCTAAATTAGTATCTTCACCTCCCCCCACCCCACAAATTTCTTCAGTAGTACTAGTTAAGATCATGATAATCTGACATACTAGACGCTGCACAGCAATCAAGCACTAGCTGTGCGTGTTTCGTGGTCACTTACCCTGAAAACAGATCCAGAGGACAGTATCTGCTCATCCGCTTCCACTTTCCATTAGCTATCTGCACAAAACAAAACCATATTTGTACTCTTTAATGCATACTTCGAAAAGTCATATTGCATTTCTTCCACCAGGGGGAATCAAACTAGCCCCCCAGGATTCCGGCCCACTGCCTTTGCATACATGGGACTCTGTGGTTTTTAGCATGAATGCTATGTGCGTGGGCTCTGCGATAGGCAGACACACTGTCCAGGGTAAACCCATACGTGAGCGCTGTGCATTCTGGGATAGGCTCCAGGCCTACCAGTATTGGACAAAATGTTACAGAAGATAAAAACAGAGATACTGCAAATGCAAAATGTTATTTCGTTAAGTGCTATTAAATCAGTTTTTGCTGGTTCACCAAGACTAGCAAGAGAGACCCCGCATTAAGAGGACACAGCCTGACCCCCTCACCTTAAAGTGCTGGTGCATGCAAAACCGACACACTCTACGCTTGACCTCCTTCATGATCAGCTGTGAAGATGGCAGAAATCCACATTTTGGCTGCAAGAAAAAAATAAGCTTTTTAGCGTTACCCTCTAAGCTTGCATGAGCTAATGAATGAGTTGCAGTGATTTGAAAATCTCCCACCCACATGAAAGATAGTCAGTCAGCACTGGTGTCCTTCACAAGACAAGCTGTCGTTACCCCCCGCCCCCACAAAACTCACCTTGATCTCAATGCAGAGCTGCGGCCGGCGGTCGCTGAGGCGGCAGGCAGAGAGCTGCGTAAGGTTGGGCAGGCACAGCGCGCAGCCGCTGAATGTGTCCATCACCTTGTCACAGCGCGACTCTGCAGAAGCCAAAGTGGCAACACGCTGCGATAAAGGGCACGTTCTCACAGACGCCTGTGGGACAGACTTGCACTTCGAAACCCAGACCTCTACACTTCACCAAAAAGAAAATGCTGGAATTGAGATTTTTTACATGCAGGGCACAGACACATTTAATCAGAGCTATTTTATTTATAGTAATATAGTGAAATTAAAAGCAGCCATTTTACTTATTACCAATTATTATAACAACATTGACACCTGCTGGAAAAGAGGTTCTCCCTTCACTCATTACCCCGTCGGCTAACATTACATAAGAGACAAATTCCCCTTGCAGGAGGAACTGACCTTACAATCAGTTTCATTCTTCTTATTTTGGAATTAAGAGAAAACTAGAGACCATCTACTTCCCAGAATTAAGCAATTAAGAAGATGCTTATAGCTGCTGCACATGGCCATCCGGTCATGGGGTTGAGATAGCTTGCATGCCAGAGCCAAGTCACACGAAGGGTGTAGCAACATTTCCACCTGACTCAACTTCCACTTAATGAGCAATTGTGACCACAGGGTCGAGCCACGTCAAGTTCTGCTCCAGTGAGTGCAGCTTCAGCTCCTCACTCCATGATGTAGTGAGAATGCGGGTGATGTCATCACCTCGCTCCATGATCCATGAGAGTGCGGGTGATGTCATCACCTTGCTCCACGATGCAGTGAGAATGCGGGTGATGTCATTAAAGGAACCGTTAAGGGGCCAATCATTAGGTGGGAGTGGTCGGTAATGTGGCCACACAGGGCTAGTCTTAAACATTTACCTGGCCGCTCCTGTTGGACCTTTAAAGACAGCTGCCTCAGAAAATCCAAGGGGAGTTTAACAGCTTCCTGCAAAGATATGAAAGACGGCAACAAACATAATCCTTATTATGCTATTCCACTGATTTGCTTGATCTGTGTTTGACTGCAATAAGAAAACCTCTAAACAGGAAACAGCTTGACAGACTATAAAAATGATACTTCATTATTAGTGCTTTAGCATTTTCACCTTCCTTAAACAGATGCAACTTCATAGTACTATATTCACCAACAAATGATAACCTTCAGCTGTTCCTGTAATTCCATACCTCACATTTTACTGCAGAGTACTAATTGAAAAGGAGAAAAAATAAATCCAGCATTTTCTTCACTCCCAGCTCTCCAAAAACTGATAGCAGGATTGGTGGTTCTTCTTTTTTTTGGAAAGTGACATTTATATTATATCCTCAGACCATCTCCTGTGTCGCTGAGCTTGCTGCGCAGTTCCTGGAGGGATTGGTTTCACTGGCAGTCTGACTGTTCCCAGTTACCGAACATCCTTCTCAGAAAACAGATCATTTTACTCTGCTACAAGCACAAAGGATTCAGCAGACAGGCTGGAGTAAAAGCTTTGTGCAGAGAGGAACGTGACACCAGAGAGCAGCCTGGGCAAAAATCACGCAATAAACTTGTGAGGGGAGAGAACCACATTGACGTCCATGTCAGTAAGATTCGATTCATATGACGGCAATGTTGGGATATGAATGCAACAGTATCTGAAGTGAGTACACTGCATAAACAAAACAAACAAAGTGGCCTTTCCATCATGGGGAAAACAAGTGTCCCTCAGCAAGCAGGAAACCAACATAGAATCTTCCACCAGGAAACCAGAGGACTACAAAGCCACACATCCTTCCCCAGCAAGGGAAACCCAAAGGCAGACTGAGGGCCATTGTTTTGCCATCCTGGTACAGCAAGGCAAATAGCACATTGCAAACATTCATGCTGTGAAAGAGTCGGCTAGGCATAAGTGCAGCTAGGTTGAGCTTACAATGAACGCCCAGGTACAAAGCAGGAGCTGCACAACAGCTACTAAGAAGACTATGCAAGGGCCAATAGATGTTCTTTGAATGATCTTATGTTGCAATCAGATTAGTAAAGGAATTCATATCCCTAATTAATGAGGTTTACTGGGAATAAGACACCACTAAGGACAAAAACAAGGACCACTGGGCTTCCAGGCTTTTGTCAAACACAGGAGTCTAATGACAGTGACACCTCAGGTGAATATTTAGAAGAAACAGAAGATTTGCACAACAACATGCTAAATTAACTGGGGGGGATTCACAGGTGAACACTATCTTGTCCTGTGTGGGTGCTCACACTGTAAATAATCATACGGTCAAAATGTTAGGAAGCATATTTTAGAGAGATCTATATGCAGTTGGTTGCATTTTAATGCAGAGTATATTGTATATTATATATATAAATAATCTGTGTGTGTGTGTATGTATGTATGTATGTATGTATAGAATTACAGAAAACATAACCCCACTGCTACTCAAGCCAATTTGAAATATAATTCCATTATATCCTATGGAATACTCTGCATGCTGTATTAAGCATACACTATTACACATGCTTAAGAAAAAAGGTTGCCAGTTCCATTGTGTATATGTCTATGCTCATGGTTGGCAGACTAACTATCACCACTGGGCCCTTTGAGAACATCGGGTCAGTTGGCTTCTGTGCTGAATGTTCAGGTAATACACATTATGAAAATGTTAGTGAAGGGAACTGGCTAAAAGTGTTTAACAGTCCTTTCAGCAGGTTCTCCCCAGTCTATGGCCACCCTACATCTGCCACACAAAGCAAAGAATCCCACAGCAGAAATCTTACTATGTTTAAGTTGATAAGCCGTCTGGAGACTGGCATGAGCCACACAGAAGCTCTGTAAAAATTTTAAGTGATTTTTCTGGCAGAACGCAGCTTAGCCAATTTGTCATTTTTACCCACATCTAGAAGGTAGTGGCTTTGAATCCTGGGGGAGACACAGTAATCATATCACTGTGGAGCTTTTGTGCAAGGCTCGTAAACCCTAACTGCATCATAGACAGTGGAAACTTGCTGATCTTGCTCTCTGACGACAGGATTTACTCACTTGTACGTCACTTTGGACAAAAGGCATCTACTAAATAAGTAAAAGTAAATGAAACCCAGTTTTCAGTGATGCAAAATTTTCCATCTAGCAGGTTTTGGGTCTCGGTGCGACAAGCTTGCAAAAGTACAATTTAGGAGCCCTAAAAATAGAGCTCCTCTTCAAACTGTGCTAATGACCTACCGGAATGTTCTATGGCAACACAACATAGCAAACAACACTTTTTCCAGTTAAGCCGCAGTGGAGTAATCCGATGTCACGAGCTCAGCTTTCGGGTGACATGCTGCTCTGTTTTAGCAACGCCGCAAGAAATCCTTACCCCATGGTGGACGCAGGTCTCTCCGAGAAGAGGCTTCATGACGTTCTTGCTGAATTCCACGATGTTCTGGATGTGTTTGAAGGCCTGCTCCGATGTCTGGACGTAGAAAGAACACAGCCATTTATCATCAGGGACAGTACAGGGACATCAGTGATGGATGATGACTAATTTTAGCAGAGTTTGAAAACAGCCTCCGCATCCAGGCAAATGCCTCGTGGCCCTTATCATGCCTGGGCTGGACCGCATCCCCAGTGCCTGCCATCAAACAACAGCTGCCTGCCTTGAAGATCAGGCCATATGATCCAACAAACTACCAGTCTCAACAGAACTTCAAAAAGTTCTTAGTGACACGGCACTTCCCTTTCAAAAATTCCAGATTTTGTCCTTGTTTTTATTTCTACATATTGTACCAATTTAACACTAGCTAGTGTGCGTCTTTATACTGTGAATAACATTTAGACACTAATATTCATTTGTATATAGAGTGGGGTGCCCAGGCTGTAACAAAAGCCCTCACATGGGCCTGGATCCTTGCTGTGACAGCCCACTGACTGAAGATATTTCAGAACCAGTCACTGCTCCCGGTAACCTTCATTCAGGAAATTTTTGTATTTGCCAAATGAAGGCCAAAAATAAAATAAAAGCAAGATTAACAAGTAACACTATCTGTTTATCTGTTTTACTCACTTCATGGCTTGATGTGTGTCACAAGTGTTTACTTAAATTAAGAAGGCAATGACGGCAAGAACATTCATTATTCTTTAAGAAGCCGCCACCCCCCACAAAGTTTCCATTAAAGTTTACCTGGTGTGCGTGTTCAGCATCTTCTGTGGGGTATTTCAAAAGGCGAAGGACTTGCGAATGCTGCAATAAATGTAAATTGAAACAGAGACGATATTTATCATCAACAGCCTTTACTTTTCAATGAACCTGAGACCGCCACAGGGACGTCATGCCGTACGTAATAATACAACACTTCGGCTGAAAATAATTTTGAGTGGCGTTATATGTCGTCATGTCTAAGAACCGGTGTGATGTGATAAAATTATACATAATTCGTTTAAAATATATATTTATTACAATAAGCAACTAACAGCATAGTACTGACACGGTTCTGAGTACAGTTTATATAATAAGCTACGTTATATACAGCGTCTGACATGTACTATAACTCACCAGAAAGTAGCCTACGAAATTACTGCGATCATTTTCATTAAACAAAACAAACATATGTAAAGGCGTTTAAAAATATTACTACGGAAAAACCTACAAGGATAAAAGGTTACCAGAATATACGTGTAATCAAAAACAAGTATCTCACTAGGTAATCAGTATTATCCTCATGTTGTTTGATAACCAACAGTTAATATTCGACTGACAAATAGGCCTATATAAACAAACACTTAGGGCTATTTTTAAAAGCCTTATTTTATGCAACATTTTTAAATCCCACAACGAAGTACCGTATGCAAGACAACTAATAAATATCAGCCACTCGTAATTTTATAATGTATTTTTTCCACACAAAAATTAATCAATTGGCGATAAATCACGATCACGCCTCTCACACCGACGTCACACCCTACAATGGCGTTTTCAAACACTTTCAAAGGTTTGATGGCATTTGAGTTCTTCCGTTATAAACCGTATTTAAATATTTTCACACTGCGTTTTATTTATTATTATTATTATTATTACTAATAATGATAATAATAATAATAACTTATTATTATTATGTCACAGATTATCGAAACTGTCTCAGTTTTAGCACCCAATCCAGAAAATAGGAAACAGTCCCCAATTAACGTCACGAGCGGCATAATGAAAAACTGCACTAATAGCAAATGGAAATGAAAACAGATATGCACGATACCAATAAAGATGGGACTAGTTTCCTATAAAATAGGCAGTTTTGCCCCTGAATGTTCACAATGTACAGCATGTACTGAAATGATCACGTACGTATTTACCACATTAGAAACCAAGTTCAATACAATACTGAATCACTGCATGGTTCTAAATGTACAATTTACACTGTTAAACATTTTAATTCAACGCTTTACGCACTATTATGTTAGACTTTCCCCTGGGTTATTTGACATTTGCTCCTCAATGATCCTTAATAGGCGTTTAAGCATCGCTGGAATAAATTAAAGGAACGGGTCGCCTATATTTGACGCATTTCTCTCATTCATACGTCTTTAAATTCAAAGATCCTTGCGATGCTCACTTCCATAAATATTTTTAAAAGTTCGCCCTGTTAATTAACAAAGACTTTATCGCACTTCTCTAGGCTATCCGTCTTTATCTGTCCTTAGCTGTACGATCAAGCTATCTTACAATATGTGATAATAATTTCCAAAGTGCCCTCTCATTAAGAAAGCAAACTTTTTTAAAATAGTGCTCGCATATAAATCAGTGTGTCAGTCCGGAAAAAATGTACCAGCCTAAATGCAATACTTCATCTTTTAAAGGGCAGTTTCTGCTGGGTTTCTCAAACGGAAATATTTTTAGCGATATATATATAGAAGTACTCTTCATTCCGTTTCTGTAGGTTCAACACACACTCCGTACGTGTGCTAAACTATACTGATGATACCTACAAATCACTTACAATTAAATCCAAAATTATTGCGATCGTAAAATTTTGGACATTCCTTCAAATTACTAGCAGTGAAAAAAATAAATGAACGTCTGAACGTCAGTAGTGAATAACACTTTTTGAGGGCGTGAACGTATGCACCTGTACTGAATAACAACTGGAATTAATTAATTAATCCATTAAACAGTGAAATTTATAAATAATAAAATGCCACTTCATATCATAATCATATAACGCCTTGAACAAATTTATTAGATCTTTACAGGGTTATTGTGATCGTTCCTTTTTTAAAATAAACTTCAGTTGCAACCAGCCTGAAATTATTGCATGTTTAATAGTTGTACAAACTAGCCGTTATGTTAGCTGATGCTATCGATACTTACCTGAACATGAGAGACAACTAGACTCTTATTACCCTCTCCGTGGTATTTCCAGTCGTTCTCGTCCATTTTATCTAGTTCCATAACACAAATGACCTTAATTATGATTTAACTAAACTAAACGGACGTGCGGACACATAAACACAAACTGATATGAAAATGATCGCTTCCCTAAGCGAAACACCAACAGACTACTACCACTACCGCTTTTCTCAAGGATATCCCACCTACTCTCACCCGATTTGCCAAGATTTCATAAATACAACTTTCATTGGCAAATGACAATTGACAAGCCAGAAAGCTATCTAGTACTGGACCTCTATTGCACAATAGTTACGCCAATCAAATTACGCCAATCAAAGTCCTGCCCCTTTGTCCAGGAAGTAAAGCCTTCTATGTAAAATCTGTAATGAATGAATGACGTCAAGACGTGAAACTCTTCAGTGCAACGAAAAGATTTCCTTTTACTCAGCGCAAAATATGCTTTGTTCTGAAACGTATGACATCACACATTGTAACTTTTGTATATTGTATGTATACATTTGTATTACATGATTGGCTTAAAATGTCCATTGGATATGTTACACATAAAGTATAGAGGTTCGTTAATATGTAAAAGTATTATTTGTGATTTTATATAATTAGTAGCACTGATATGTTTAATGTTTTGGAACGTCTGAATAGCAAGAAAAAATGATAGTTATTTCCTAATCGTAATCTAGAACATAAAATGTTAAACATATTTTGCGAATTTAATTAGTCATACGATTAAATAAAAATAGCTGGTAATCATGTTTTAGTGACTTTTCTATGTGTAAGTAAGTGCCTTCTGATAAGGATACATACAAGACTGTACGTTTTGGACCCTCACAATTACTAAACCCAGGTTTTTGAAATAAATCAGATGAGCTACACTAGTGGCCTTCAGTCCTGTGAAGGCAGTCACTGATTTGATTCCTTTGCCACCATCCATCAATCGATGTACAATGTGTTACAATAGACCTGCAGCACTGGGAAACACAAGGCATGTGGCTGAGGACACCCTGAATGCGAAATCAGAAAAACATATAATGTTTAGAGAACTATATTCCATTTTATGACGCAGTACTACAGAGCTCAGAAGTTAATCATTTTAGTTAGAGTGTAATGCTTCAGATAGCAAAATTACTGTGACTAAATATGACAACTGAGAATGAGGGTAATATAAATGTGGTATAAGAATGCTAACTATGTTTGGAATCCCACCCTTTCATTGATAATTAGTAGATGAAAATGTAAAATAATACCTACATGAATAACTACAGGATTTAATCAGGGCTGAGTTATTAATCATAAAGATTTTTGTTTCCCAGACATAAGAGTTCTTTCAGCCCTGCTTTTACCATAGAATGAGTACAGTACTAGCAATACAAACCTTCAGCTAACAGAAGCAAAACATAAAATATGGCCATTTGATTTTTATACTAATCTTATTTCTATATGTAATCTTACCTTCAGATATATTCCAATTGCATATGTGTGGGTTTTCCTTCTGCAGTCCAGCAACAAGCGATTAGGTGAATCAGTTTCTTTAAATGAATTGCCTGTAGTGTGAAGTTGTGGGTTTGTTTTGTGATGCATTGGCACCATCCAGGGTATCCTCTGTTCACCATGTGCTAAATAAGTTTTAGGAAAAACATATTAATAGTTTCCTCCATGTACACTGAGTGCCGAATTATTAGGCAAGTACTATTCCTGGAGATAATGTTAGCAGAAGTTGGACAAGCTTATAAAAGTGAATTCGGAAATGTTACATTAGTCTGTTGCAAACAAAAAAAAATTGATTATCAGTGTGCATAATTATTAGGCAATGAATCAGAAACTATGTGGATTTTTTCTCTTCACCATCAACATAAATAATAATCAAAAACAGTTTTAGTTATTCAGTTTATGTAAGAGATAATAAACTATTGGCCATTTTATGCAGCCCACTTTATTAAGTTTAATGTCCTGTATGGTGACCTTTCTTCTCAGCGACCATCATGATCCTGTTATTCATTGAACCAATCAAGCTTTTGATTTTATCACATCGTATATTAGCCGAGGCAGCTAGGACTGCCTCCCATACGCTGCTCTGAGAAGTGTACTGCTTGCCATCTTGGTAAATCTCACTTTAGAAAGGCAGAGTAGCTTTCTATGGGGATTAATTAAGTCAGGCGATGAAAGGGGCCTGGTCATAATTCAGTCAGCTTTCAAGCCTTTCTTAGCCAATCTATTGGATACTTTGTTGCATGGGAAGGGGCATTGTCCTGCACGTATCATAACCTTATTGAAAACTGCTGACTTCTGGTTCATCACTGATAATTGTAGCCCACATCATCATGCTCCACCACCTTGTTGGCGTTTAAAGATGGTGTCCATCCACTTGGTCGATCAAGAGTCACTCTAATCATCTGTCCATGAAAACTTTGTAAAATCTTGAGACGTATCCATGCCCAATCTTAAGTGTTTTAGCTTGTATACCTTAGTGGGTGGATATCATATTTCAGCCTTTGTGATTTGTTTTTCTCTGCTCTGTATAAGATTTTATTTTGGCCTGTTTTAATAGCAGTAATAATTTAATAATTCTGCAGAGGAAAGCATCTAGTTTCCAGTTTCACTCCAAACAGAAAGTATTCAGACCAAATGCTGACAATGCTCCATATTTTAAAGTTAGTTCTTAATTGAAGATTAATCTGTAATGAAACCAAGGGCGTAACTTTGGCTGGAACATTGGGGGGGTTGAGGTCTCCGCCTATTATGGGGGAAACATGATTATTGGGGAGGTTGTATTAGCTGGTTTTGATTTATTGGGGGGGGGGGGGGGGGGGTTA
>JAODJW010000127.1:7069642-7081505 GCA_026777045.1 Hyperopisus bebe | reverse complement strand
GTTCTGAAGGCGAAAGGGGGTCAAACACCGTATTAGTATGGTGTTCCTAATAATCCTTTAGGTGAGTGTATATACACTCCTGTGTATGTACCAAAGGTAAGTTTGAAGTGACTAGTTTTTAAAGCGTCATCTCATTCTCAGAATATATGCTTTTAGTTGAAACGGTGTTTTTAAATTGCCCATAGTGTGTATCTGCCATGTGATCGACTAGCATCCCATCATAGGTGTACCCCACCTTGTGCTTTCTAGGATTTTACATTAGAATTATAATTCACTTTATTGGCCAGGCACAACTGCATGTAGAGGTGGTCGTCAATCTAAGACTGATCGACTTTACGACCATTCTGAGACTGTGTGGCCTCCGCATCTGGCAGCATGAGTGCTGCCCAGAATGTATGACAGTTTCCGTCGCAACTGCCAATAAACCAGGGAAATGGTGATAAAAAGGTTAAAAAACACCAGACAATATGACTTAAAGATGATGCAATTTTATCATGCAGTATACATATGCAAATATGCATTCGCCATGTAAAGAGATACGCGTGGCTATTACGAAAAGATATTATCGTGTGCTTCTTTTAAGGTATAAACGGTAAAATGCACAGTGATTTCTTGTCTTAGCAGCGGTGGCAAGCCTCAGGTTGTTGATGGTGTGGGGGTTTTTGGGTTGGTTAGGTGGTGATTTGTGGAGTCCTTTCCAAACGGAAGCGGAGTTGTTGGTTGAGAATTGCTGCTCCAGTCTCTGATACAGGCGTTTGCCCGCCTTCAGCGCCTTGCTGAGCCTGTGTTTTGCTTCTTTGTACCCATCCCAGTCCCCGCTTCCAAAAGCCTTTTCCTACGTAACCGTCTGAGTTTAGCTGTGAACCAGTTTATAATTATAATACACAACACATTACTTGCAATTCAAGCTGCATGTGTCTACTGCAATCTAAATAAAATAACTATGTATAGTTAACTGTATCCAGTTGTTTATTTGTACTGACAGGGAAACACTGCATATTTTATGTTTATTTATAATGTGCTTAACGACAGGACTGGTGGAGTGGCTTCATTCTGCTCTGTGATTCGCCCTATGAGTGGCTGTGATTCACCCTTTGGAATTGATGCCATAGATATTGCAAATGAAACATGTATTTCCAGACACAACACATCAAAACTAAAAAGACTACATGACATCATTATTGACTTGCTGACACCTTCTTTTATTAGATGTATGAAGGTGTGATTGGCTGCACAAAAACACACTCCAGTACGTCACCCGTATACCGTGATGTATGAGGTTTTTCAGCTTTCAGTGAGGTCACCAATGCTACATCTAGCGATCTAATTGTATTGTTTAAATTTTATCCATTCTCACTTTTATTTACTACATGTTTAAGCAGCAGTCCCTTCAGTGTTTGAGGTTTCGGAGATAATTTCCAATCCATCATACTTAATATGTCCAAATGTGTACAGTCATGCAGGTGTAAGCATTACATTACCTAGTACCACCACTCAAATACTAATTCCTTCCAGATGCTCATGATTCTTACCAGCAAGTTTTCCTTTCAAAAAGCCACAATGCAGCAGCACAAGAAATACAGACATTATAGACAGACATTTTTACTGACAATAATGTCAATAAATGGACCTGAGCCATCTCTCTTTAAAGACAGAACCGATTCATAGCCTGTTCTCTAGTATCATGTCTCAAACTTTTATTTTAAGAATGATTTTAGCCCTCAACAGTGTACAAATGCGGACTTGTGACAGAAACTAGGAGCTAGACAGCCAATCAGGAGAGACTTTAGTATTTTTTAAAGTGGGGGGTATAAGAGAGGGCATAACTCATATAGAGGGGCCAACCTTATCATTAGCCAATAATATGTTTTGAATCGGTGAGTGACAGGGGTGGAGCATGCCAGGGGCCAATCATCAAGGGCCAATGCCCCTGTGGCCCGACTCCTTTATGCACCCACGTAGCTAAATAAATAGCCAGGAGGGAGAGAGGGAATGGAGAGTGAAACATGGTTACTGTGGATATGTTTTGGATGTAGGTAGGCCTGTGGTGAGGAAGTCCTCTCATAGCCTATTTGCAGCCTATTTTTGTAGACTGTTTTTACAACACTGTTTCAAATATTTTCTAATTTGTGGCAGGAGCAGCCTACTCTAGCGTACAACTTCCCCTCCCTGGAACATTCCTGGTTGTGCTCTGCCACTTCGTTATCCTGCCAGAAATAGATTCAAAGTCAAAACCGGGACAGACATGAAAGAGGATGCTAGTGATCCCCTCAGTGACCCGTCCCGGGAGGGTCCACGAAAGCTGGGTTGTAGGGAGGTTGTGTGGCGCTGTAGTTCATCTGGATGGGAGGCGCAGGGGGGTAGCTGGTAGGGACTGGAGGCTGGAGAGGGTACGCCGGCTGCCCCATGCTGTACCCAGTTTGGGTATAGGGAGCCTGGGGAGGTGGGTACGCTGGAGCAGACAGAGAAGGAGCACAAAGAGTGAAACGTCTCTCCATCAGAAAATGGGGAAGCTGGCTAGACTACAGTAACACACCAGTGATTTGTCAGATAACAGCTAGCGATGCTTTGAAAGCACTCACAGGCGACTCGTGAACTTCTTTCCCCACATATACAGATTTATAAATAAAAGCCATATCATGGCATAACTCAGTAGTTTATTCCAGTTTCATTTTCTTACTTCTCTAAAACTAATTCTGCCTGAGAGCTGACAGTGAATGACATCCTCCTCAGATATTCTCAGTGACTTTGGCCCTGCCATTATTCCAGGCGTACCTCTCATTATTTCCTGGTAGGAAGGTGGTGGTCCTGCTGGGGGGTAGGGCTGTGCCTGGTATGAAGCTGCGGGGATAAACTGGACCCTGGCCGCAGGAACTGGCACCTGCTGGTACCCTGGGTCTGCGCCCCTCTGGTGGGCCTGGCCTGGTGGCAGTCCCGTCACATATCCTGTGACTGTAAACACAAGAACAAAGTAAAACCATACTTCATCCATCATTAATTCTGAATTGTGCGAAACACTTCGAAGTAACATGGAATAATTTCTCCCAAAAGTGACATCACTGACTATGTCCCAGAAATGACATATTACAGAACGTCTATAATTCTTTAAATCCGAAGAGCAAAGACTTTCCTTGTATTATTTCCTAAATTGACATACAGTGCATTTTAACTAGTGAGCAACATAATCTTAATTATTTTAAAAAACATGTTACGTGAATTTTCATTGATTATTCATAATGAGATTTGCTGCTTCCAGCATAGACATACAAATATTTCAAGTTAAAATGTTTGTTAACAATATGTGAATATTATGTGAAATTAATAGTTGAATTGATATATACTGTACCAATATAACTGTTGTATGTGGTTAAATTGTATTGAACTTATTGTTGACCTTGTTTTCTAGCGATATTAGTTAATTCAATACCTGCAGGTGTCTGCCTACTTAGGGCCCAGTGGCCACCAGGGGGCCCCATACTTATTTTTGTGTCAGCCTTTTGTGTGCCATATTTTTTTAGTTTGAAAGTGGCAACGCTATTGACTCAGTCATCAGGTTCCTCAGAAAACCAGTGACCAGAATCTGTCCCTGCTGCACTGCATTGCACACTATTGTCAATTCCACACTGGCACTTTATGAGTTCCGTCTACCTCAGTGGCTAGCTGCACATTTTACCTGATGCACCATCTATTTATTGCATATCTATTGCATATTATTTGTTCCAGTTCCTGGTTTGCATTGCGGTTTGCCTTGCATTATCTTATCTTTTACTGCACTTTCTCTTGTTCCCCCAGGCACCTGTCCCATCCCCTGTAACTGTGGCACGAGAATTTCACAATGTTCCTCCAAACACATGTGACAAAATCCTATAAAAACCCAACCAGGGTAATCATTTTTGTTTAGAGCTCCAAAAAGTGCTCTGCTGCTCTGGGTCATGCTGTATATAATCTCACACTACAGGAGTCCAGGGAATAACAAAGAGTGAACAAGGCAAGGCGTGTAGAAGAAGCTCTGTCACAGAAGTGCCTGTACTCACACATAGGGCTTCTGAACTTTTTGTAGAGCCAGCATCGGGGACACATCATGCAGAAGCACAGGGTGAAGAACAAGGAGAACATCACGCAGGGAATTATCTCAGCAATCATCATACCAGAGCTCGCTCTCTTCTCTCTTCTGTGTTTCTCAATGTTAATTGGAGGGGGGGGGGGGGGTGCAGGAAGCATGAAAAAAAGAAAAAATATTTCATCCACCCATGCATCTGTCTAACACGCAAACCCTTATCTGGTAGAGGGCCACTTGAGGGCCAGGACACTATCCGAGACACACCTCACATGAACACCATGGATAGGACACCAGTGCATCACAGGGACTAAAATATGCTGAGCAACATTTTTTCACCTAATCTCATCTTCACACCAGATTTCCTTGTGAGGATCATAGCAGCAACATAACGAGAAGGCCACGGTAGGCCTATTTTCCCCAGCCTGACTGGAAGATATAAGCCTTCCACCGTGGCCAATTGTATTGTTTTGTAAGATGGGGGGCCTACGAAGGGCCATAATTTATATAGAAGGACCAACCTTATCTTTAGCCAATAACATGTTTTGAATTGATGAGTGACAGGGGAGGGGGTACTCTGTGGGCCAATCAGCTTTCAGTTAAGGTCTGTGCCCGGGCGGCCTGGCCCTTATATATGCTCCGGCCCTCCAGCATGTCCTCTGTCTCAATCTGAAGGAGCAGCAGCTCCATTCTGAAACCCCTCTGGATCTCTTAACCTCTCACCCTGTCAAGGACAGTGAGCCCAGCAACCCTGAAGAGAAACTTAATTTCCGCTGCGTGTACTCCACACATTTTTCTTTTGGTCGAATTGTTCAAGTGCGTGCTGGAGGTCCCGCTCATGTGAAACCAGAAACATGACAACATCTGCAAATAGCAGAGATGTCACTTCTAGCTCCCCACGCCGGATGCTTTTCCTGCCACAACTTTGTCACAAACAAGATCGGAGGGAAGACCCACCACTGCCGGAACCTAACAGCCACTTCAAATGGTTTTGATTCTCTGCCAAGTATGCAAACCCAGTTTTTGCTACATCTGTACAGGGATGGAACAGCATGTGGTGACTGCCCCCGGACCTGTATTTCTGAAGCACCACGTGGTTATATGGCTTTTCCTGGTCCCCCGAGTTGGTCAGCACATGCCACTCATGAACACAGCCTAAGTAGGTTCTTGCCTCCCCCTCCTAAAGTGATTTGTCGAAGCTCCTCCCCTGCACAATATATCGATTATACATCCATCCATCTTTAAACTACTTATCCTGGCCAGAGTCATAGGGGAACCTGAAGCCTTACTCAGGCAGCTCAGGGCACAAAGCAGAGGTCCAAACACACACACATGTCAGATATACCTATCCTTATGGGGACCACTCATTCACTTCCATGGGAAAAATGCTAATGCTAACTATGACAACCTTAACCCCTACCCAGCCCTAACCATAGCCATAATTAACCAAGCAAAATACAAGAGTTTTTGCATTTTTATTTTTTCCATAGCAGTCACCGATTTTTATAAAATAGAGTTTTCCCTTATGGGAACCAGGAAACTGGTCCCCATATGGGAAATAAAATGGATACTTATCATGTTATGGGGACATTGTGTCCCCATAAGGATAGGTATACCCGCTCCACACACACACACAAAACACACAAACATGTTTGTACTCATATCTTTGTGGGGACTCTCCATTAATTTCTATGGACATAACCCTAATCTCAACAATGACAACCTTAAACCCTACCCAGTGCTAACCTTAACCATGAGTAACCAAACAAAAGGTTTTTGGCATTTATAGTTTTTTGATTGCAGTCACAGATATTTATAAAACTGAATTTCCCCTTGTGAGAACAGAAAAAATGTCAGAATAAGAGGTATTGATCACATCGTGGGGACATTTGGTCCCCACAATGCACTTCTGTCCCACACACACACTGTAGGCAATTTGGAGACACTGATTAGTCTAACTACATGTTTAGACTATGGGAGGAAACCAGACTCCTCAAAGGATAACTGCAGCCCGTGGCAGGACACGTTAACTTCCACACAGCAGCACACATGGAACTCAAACTGCCAACCTATTAGTTCTTAGGTTCTTAAAAATCGGTTTAAATGAGATTGAAAGGAGAATGTAGATGCTATGCTGTTTCACCTCCATATGTCAAATCTTCTTGTAAAAAAAAATCAGTCTGAAGCCAAAGCTTAAGTGCTCGTATGAAAACGGCCTTAATAAACCGATCAGGCTACTGTATCTGTGATCGGAAAGAAATCCCACAGTCGGCAGAAAGATTTCACCACTGGGTCCTTGAGCAAGGCCCTTAAACCCCTGTTGCTCCATGGACTAGCTGCCCCTGCTTTCTCAATTGTGCGTTGCTTTGGATAATAGCTCCTGCCAAATAAACATACTGTAATGTAAAGCTTCTGCATGCATCCTCCGAATATAACTTTGTTGGTAATTACTGTGTACACTCTTTTCAATGCATGGCTTCTTAGTATTTTCTACAGACAGACAGTATAATTGAGGTAAAGAAAACATATATTCAGGAAATGTTTAAAAAGCAATATATGCATAAATATATAAGCTCTCTCATTACACAGAGGAAGTGACTCAGAGGAAAGCCATGAAAACCGCTTGTTTAAATTCTTCTGACATTACAGTGAATTAACACGATTGTACATGATGTTAAGGGCTTTTTGGCTCAAAGTATTTTACATGCAGGGATTTTGGATCTATTCCATTCACATTTCTGTTTTCTCTATGTGGTATAATATAATATAATATAATATAATATAATATAATATAATATAGGGGGCGGCATGGGGGTGCAGTGGTTAGCACTGTTGCCTCACACCTCTGGGACCTGGGTTCAAGTCTCCGCCTGGGTTACATCTGTGTGGAGTTCACATGTTCCCCCCGTGTCATTGTGGGGTTTCCTCCAAGTACTCCAGTTTCCGTCCAAAGTCATGCTGAGGCTAATTGGGGATGCTAAATTGCCCATAGGTGTGCATGTGAGAGTGAATGGTGTGTGAGTGTGCCCTGTGATGGGCTGGCCCCCTGTCCAGGCTTGTTCCCTGCCTCATGCCCGTTGCTTCCAGGATAGGCTCTGGACTCCCACAACCCAATAGGATAAAGCAGGTTGGACAATGGATGGATAATATAGTATAATATAATAAATACTGACTAATATTGATAAACTAGAGAGCACTTCCCAAGCACTTGGATGCATGCATGACTATAAGTACCAGGAAATCTGCCATTTTCTGTCATGTATCACGTACCACAATAAAAACATTTTATTTTCATATAGAGTCATAAAGTTTTATATAGCCAATGGTTTTAAAGATTTTTTTTTATGTTTTTTTTTTTTTTTTTTTCAATTTCTCTGTAACACTAAGTCAAATAAAGAGGCGGGGGCTATAGAATTTCCCGGGAGTGGCCGGGGTAGGTACAATATAACCGATCGCGTGTTCGGATGTTTCTTCAAACGGAACACAGTACAGTTTTATTTTTTCAATACGATACGATCCCGTGATATATGAGTCTGGGCAACTCCATTCAGAAGAGAACCGTCTTGTTCCCACTTCAATTTCATAAGCTCGGTAATGTTTAAACCATGAAAAATAGAAAGGGAAATAATTTGTGGCGGTTTGAGTATGCCTTTTTTTTGCAAGCGGGACCTAATAGGCCCTAAATGTAAAGCTGATAACGTAATTATAAGGCAAATCAATCAAAAACTCATATAAACCACACAAAACAGACGTAGTGTTGACCTCCTTCTTTTAAAAAATGGATAAAATTAAATAAAAATTTAAGAAGTATGCAGCTAATACAATATGAAGGTAAATAATAATGAATTGTATTTTTATTAATTGTATCGTTACTACGCTTGGTCCAAGTAGCCTACTACAACACTGAAAAGGCATCCAAATATGAGGAACTACAACAAATATCAACTGCAGTTATTAATCGATAAGATCATTATAATGACATTTGATTTCCTTCATGAGTTTATCTACATACCTTAGTGGACATTTTTCTTGTGCATCGTCGTCCAGTTTAAATGCTTTTATGGAGCAGCAGTATCGATTTGAACACTGACCACAGCAGAACTCAGATTCCAAACACCGCCGGAAAGAGTGTCTTACACTAAAAACGTCTGTGTAAGACTCGCAGTTATCCGCTGAAATTTTTATGAGAAAATCATTATTTGAGAAAAAACAAATAAAAGATGGTAAAATCAAATATAAAGCGCTTTTAATACGAAATTATGCGCATCATCCATCCACAATTAAATCCTGCCTAGTTAACGTTCTATACGTGTTCTAATCTAATTTATAATGGGACCACTGCACATCGATACTCTTTAAGTTTCATATTATAGTTAACAAGCGAACAAAAATAATAATAGTATATGCGCATCAGAATTACTGTCATTAATACGAAAAAAATAAATAGTTCTAATAAATTAGTTAAAACGCACACAATCGTCATATAAATTAAATTGATAAAAAAAAAACTCACCAACGGCGACAAAAAGTAAAGCTGCACACAATGCAAGAATAACAAACCGTCTTCCCGACATTGCAGAGACCTCTTTCACTTGTTCGTCTAACTTTAAGTATGCTAACCGAAATGCAGGACAGTTTATAAGCTGTATAGCTGCAGCTGCTTTAATGTGTAAAGTGTTTTATTATAGCGGTTGATGGGGTAGGATAAGGTGCATGTCACGCGTTTTGCGAGTCATTTCGTCGCTGCCCAGTTTTAACAAATTAAGTTTACTTTAAAGTTGTCTATTTATTTTGTGCCACCGGACATACCACGTAAATGGCGACAACGATTGAAAAGGATATAATCGCTTAGCGAAAACTAGTAGGAGGTGGGGCATTCTTTTCTGTGGGGCTTTCTTGTGACCTCTTTCGCTTTCTTTTTTCTGTTGGTTTATTTGACTTACTGCAGCCACTGTAGCAAAAAAATCACCTTCTCGATAAGCCCATTTGTAAATTAGATCGCTAATTAACCCGTTAGTTTAACTATAGTTAATTGAAACGGTAGCCCTGGAGTGCCATTTTCCACAGGAGTTTCTTTCGCCTGTTGGTTACGTCGGGTGCCATCATGCTTTTCCTCAGAGGCACATGAAGTGTGTTAGCTGTTGGGGCTTGTTAGTATGGTGGGGTACATAAACGGCGTCAGCACGTGGTATCCTGTCTTTAGGCGTTAAATGACAAAGCTAAACGATATACTGTATGTGCAACCTTAATTTCGGGCATGTGATCTTAGGACTCCATAACTGCTTGGTTTAATCCGAAATTCACCAAGTACAGCCCCCTTTCCAAAAAATGTTGGGATACTGTGTCAAATGTAAATAAAAACAGAATGCAATGATTTGGAAATCATATAAACCTATAGGCCTATTTAATTGAAAATACAACAAAGACAGCATATCAAATGCTGAAGCAGAGAAGTTGTATTATTTTATGACAAATATATACCACTCATCCATCCATCCATCTTCTGAGACTTATCCAGGGTCTGGTCAGGGAGGCAGCAGTCTAAACAGGGATGCCCAGACCTTCCGGTCAGGAATTATGGCACTTGGAAGTGCTGATCCTCATCCCGGTCTCCTCACACTCAGCTGCAAACTGCCGCGGTGCATGCTGCAGGTCATAGCCCAATAGCGCCAAAAGGACCATCCCATCTATAAAAAGTAAAGACATCAGTAAAGTTATGAATCAATGACAAAAGGCAGCACCCATTGGGAAGTCTGACTTACTGCTGGCAATATGAACCAAGCTCTTCCTTTGTTTTTTGTACAGGGATCTGATGGCCTGCAACACATGTAGACTGGTTGGGTAAACTCCCAAGAACCCTCCAGTATCCTTGTAAGGGTGAAGAGATGGTCCAGTGTTCTGTGACCAGTTCTGTGACCTCTCCAGTACACCAGCATAGACCTTTCCAGGGAGGCTAAGGAGTGTGACCCCCCTAAAACTGGAACACATCCTTTGGTCCACCCCCCAATCTGCCAATCCAAAGGCAGAATCCCTGACATCCACGTAATGTTGAAGAGGCATGCCAGGCAAGACAGTCCAACCACATGAAGGACTTTTAATAACTCAGGGTGAATCTCATCCACCCTCAGAGCCCTGCCACTGAATAGTTGTTTGACTGCTTCCATGATCTCAACCCCTGAGATGGGCAAGTCTCTGAGTCTTCCAGGTCTACTTCCTCCGAGGAAGACGTATGGGACTTAGGAGATCCTTGAAATAGTCCTTCCACTGCTATATCCTTGAAAGTCAACAGTTCACCATTCCTGAAATCATGGGAGTCTGTTTGAACTGCACTTAGTCTGGCTGCTCACATAGGACCAATTAGCCTTGGGAGACCCTGCCAGGGACAATCGCCCCTGACAACATAACTCCTAGGATCATGGAGACATACAAACCCCTCCACCACGAATAAGTAGCTCAATTTGAATTTGGCACAACTACCATTTATGGGCATGCCCAAATCCATTTTGCTATTTTCATGTCAGAAAAAGCAGACTTTGCACCAATACAAGGCCCAAAAAGGTTGTCATGGCTTGTCCTAATTATTCAGAGGTGTGTCTTGGGTATAACATGCAATAAACCAATCAGGGAAGCACGTCACCTCACCTTTAATAGGCAGGGGTGGATGAGTGATGGCGGATTGCTACTACAATGGCATGTTTGCCTGGCAAACCTGCTCGGGGGTGAATCTCAGTAGGAGTACTTGATTGTACTTGTGTTCTTGTGTGACTATTTTACGTCATCTTCCATTGCTGAAGACCAGTTCCAATACTAAGAACTTTGGCACACGAGGACAGTAAAAATCCCTGGATGCTGGTCTTGCTCTGGCCCAAATATCAAGGATACATTGGTAGCATACTTGCCGAACAAGACCAATCCCATGATTCTTTGCTCCCCAAGTTCTTGGAAGGCAAGTTAGCAAGACTGGTCTTCCCGAGACCACAAGTACGGTCTTTGCGTTCTTGGTATTAAGGACACAAACCCTGCAGGTTTATCATAAGCTTTGATGAGTCTATATTTGTCATTGAGAGAAAGTGACTATCTCTTTTCTGTAATGTTTTCCATGCATGCAGCAGGTAGCTAGCCAGAACCAGGTATTACTGCAAGGCTTAGTAGTTAAAAAAATAATAAAATTACCACAGTTTTTTCCATATGTTGTCATATTTAAAAAGACTCAAAATTAACATTGTAAGCAGACTGCTTGATTACTATAAGTGAATTATTTAAACAGTATTTGTACAGGAAAGATTCTGTCCCAAGCTTTTTGATCCATGTATGTGATTGATTGCTATAACTTTGATCATTATACGCGATTTCCACTGTATTTACAAAACATACACCAAACCTAAATGCCCTTGATCTATCGGATATATAAAAACTTAACCCAATATAACAAGCCCTTTCATAGCCATTTTTATGTTAAGCTAACATGGCAAAGGAATTATTTATACATGGGCACGCTGCAGTAATATTGACTCACGCAGTGTAATGGATGACACTGTGGTGTAACAGAGAAGTTGCATTACACCGAATGAAAAAAACATTACACCACATGATGAAACTTCTATTTCAACATATATTTCAGGCTATCAAATGGCCATCTACACTGCCTGGCCAAAAAAATCGCCATTTGAATTTATATCAGCAAATACTCAAGAGCCAATGATTGAATCATTATTACAGCTCAGCAACATTATGCAGCAATAAAGTAAAGTCAGCTGAGTACCTGAATCTACTGAATGGCCAGGTTACACCTCCATCCATCATCAA
>JAODJW010000127.1:7038608-7062891 GCA_026777045.1 Hyperopisus bebe | reverse complement strand
AGTGGTTCAACTCACTTGTCAATACAGGATCTCGGTGAGAAATGAATGCAAATCTGGATGAAAATAAAGGGTGAGATATTGCATAAGCTTGTGGAAACAACGCCATGACAAATGTTCGCCATAATCAAAGCTAAAGGCGGTCCAACGAAAAACTCAAATGGCGACTTTTTTTTTGGCCGAGCAGTATATATCAAACAATGACCTTGACCTAAAACTAAAGTTAAGTACAGTTAATCACAACATGCATTTTTCAGAAAATCTATCGATATAAGTGTGCTTTGGCATTTCACTGAATGGCATGCAAGTTTATAACTTAAGTTACCACACCATTAAAAGGTGAAATAATCATGTATTTAATAGAGAAACTCACCTTGCTGCAACACCACAGAGGTCTTCAGGAGTCATTTTAATGATGTCACAGACTGTCATATAACTATCAGCTTTTGATGTGATTTCAAAATCACTTCTTGATCTTGTTACACTGAATGATATCTAATGAAGAGTGTATTTGAGACAAAATTCCTCTGGTTATTTCAGTAGCCTACTTAAGAAAAACAACAAGACAGTGTCCTTTTAACACACACTGACAACACTGATTTAAACATGCCAGTAAAACTAATATATACTTTTACTCGATAGTTTATGTCTAAAGATGTAATAGTGAAATCAAAATGCAGACCATTACACTGAGTGGTTTTTTAGCAGTTTGAAAAAATGTTTCACCCATATTTTGACATTTTATTTTCAAAAAAGTTATTTGAAACATTAGAGTAGATACTGTAGTTTTATTCAATGTGTTTTCTATACATATACAATCACTTTTGTAAGTTTAATTTAATGAGGACACAAAAATAGGCATATCTCATGTTTGACCCTGTAACCTAATGTACCAGCCACTATGTGTGACAGACTACATTGATTGGGTACCAATAGTAAATATCGGACACCAAAGTGTTAAGTGTCTGACAGCATCACACGCATCAAGAAAGGAACGCAAATAGAAACAACTGAGACAGTCCTTTCGGCTAAATGAAAACTGCACATCCAAGGACAAAATAAACCTATCAGCAGTTTACCTTTAAAACACATTCACTTATGTGTGTTTATACTGTACCACAATTGCTGTAATAACAATGACAGCTGGCACAGCACTGTAACATTATCATTACAGCGCTGAGCAACATAATCGCTTAACTTTACGTGACTAAAAAAAGATAACGATAAATAGCCCTAACCTGTAAATAATATATGATGAATAATAATCATGAGATGTATACCTGTATTTAGTTGTGAATACACTGAAATATTTCATCCATACTATCCATCTGCAGTTCTTGTACCCAGCAGAAACAAATTAATATTGCAGACTTTTAGTTGCTTTCATTTGTATCTGTGTTACCCATGTGTGAAAAAACATAGGTAACAATAGCCTCCTAATGGACAGCGAGTGGCTCACAGCCATTTTGCTTGTATGTATGAGTCACATCCAATAATATCCATTCTCTCTTCATATAATTTGCTTTTATTACATCTTATTTCAGGATCAATAAAGTATCTGTCTGTCTATATTGCTTCCATATAACGTTATTTCACATGTCCAGTGTAATGAATATGACTAGTTTGACAAGAAAGCTGTACCTGCCATGCTCATAATATCAGTTATCCTAGGTGTTTCTCACTACTAAGACTGCAAAGCTTGTGCATGTGTTCTTGGTAATAGTGTTTTTGCAAACTTGCCTCACAGTAATGAACTTGGGATGCAATGAATGAAGGGATTGTTCTCATTAGTGAGGATACATAGGTGTGCCTGTGTGAATGCATGGTGTGTGAGTGTGCCCTGCGATGGGCTGACCCCCTGTCCAGGTTTGTTCCCATTGCTTCCGGGATAGGCTCCGGACACCCCCCCCCCCCCCGACCCAGCAGGAAAATGGATGGATAGTGAGGATACAATTGATGTATCCTTCATATTTGAGGTGGGGCAAGAATGACATTTGGGGATTTTTACTGTCCTCTTCATTTCTATTCTTGAGTATTGGAACTGTACTTCAACGGCAATGGGAAAAGATGTTGAATGGGTACATGAGAACACAGGAACAGTCAATTATTGGTAAACACCCAATGTCTGACAATACACCAAAATAGCGTTGCAAGGTGATTGCCCAGTACTATTACAACCTTCCCAGTGCACCCCTAGTGGTCTGACACCCCAGGCAAATGGCAGTCTTGCCCAGGCCATACGCCTACCCTGATGTCATTGCTAGGTCCTTGAGGAACACCCTCAACTGCAGTTGCTAACCCTGCACTGTGACTCCCAAACGTGCTCTCACCTGTCTGTGTGTCTCATAGTGAGCAACATGGGATAGGCAAAACACAGTTTTCCCACAGAGATGAATAACTTATGATTCTATTGGGCTGCACCCACTGACAGAGAAAGTACCGATTATCCAAAAGTGACATGAATCCTGCAAAGCGGCGACTGGCATTATTGAAGGATTATATCAGGTTCTTGCCAAACCTGTCCATATTCACCAGCAGCAGTCTTTACCACGACCACACGTTTGTGTGGGACTCCTTAGGTTTACTCCCCCATTGGCTGCAAACAGTCAGTACACCAAATATTAAATTAACTGAAGCTACCCAGGAATGACAACCTACCCTCAGTCTTCCTCAGGCTGTTGAGGAATGATATGAAATTGAAATGGAAGGCTTTTGAAGTGATTAAGACATTGCTTTTTTGAAATGCACTATGACTGAGATAAAGGACTGATTTTAACATGTGATATCTCCATATGTCGTACCTTGGAGAAATCCACTGGATTTACATCCAGGACTTGGAGTACAGCTGAAAGGAATTCCTCACAGCTTGGTAAAGAGGGGCTTGCAGTAATCTTTGGATTAAGGAAACTTTACATATCTCTCTATGGCCAAAGATTTACTACTGCCCGATCATAACCCACTCCGTTCTTGTTCACTGAGAAGAAGGGAATAATATTCATGACTTTAACTTTTCTGATGAACAGTTGCACATCAATCATCACAATCAAATGCTAAAGGAAGACATGGAATACCTGAACCAGTTGTATCTTATTAGGGTGCAGGCTTCACGAGTGGTGAGTTTGCACCTTCATGACCAAAAATGACATGACTCATGTCACTGAGGTACCACAGATTCTTATTATTTTATCAGACATTCTTATTCAAAGTGACGGTTCCTGGAGCGACTAGGGGGTTAAAGGGGCCAACTATAAAATCACCCTCTGACTCTGGGATTTGAACTAGTGGCCTTTGGGTCACAGGCACAGCATTCTAACCAGCTGAGATACACACCACCATACAGCACCTATAAGAGGTGTGTGAGCATTTAAGGCTTTTTAAAATGCAAAAACTGGGGATACCCTTGAATCAGCTTAGCTGAAATATTATTCAGTTACGGGATTATTCATCAATTGTCAGGGCTGAAGTCTCAAGCCAAGTTGTTGCATGGAAGTAAACTGAAATCTACGCTTGACCTTGTACATACAGATTTTGAGGTCAAGTGGGATACTTAAAAGTGAAGCAAAAACAGATGAACATTCCTGATAAATGAGTGAAATGGAAAGTAACACTGTATGTACAAGGAACTTCGGTCAAACATCTAGATTCCTGGCCTTCTTCAGCAGAAAATTGGTCCTGCATCCAGTACTGTGATCTTAGGAAATGGGACATTAGTAAGGAAATACTGTATATTGACTAGATAATACACAGAAACGTAGCCTCTCTGGTTGGCGAGGAGGAAATTCTAGATGGGAAAGCTTTGGAGGAAGGTTCTTTAACATCATCAGAGCAGAAGTGGAACGTATCATTAACAGGAACCCTGACTTGGTGGAAGAAAATGCTTCAGCATCTTCGGATTCCATACCAGTTCAACAGCCTGAACTGTGAAGATCTGAGAGAAGACCCCAAGGTTATTTGAAGGGTTATGTGGAATAACCATTTTTCCAGCCACAGATTCAGAATGTGCCCCGCAGTTTAGTGATATTGATGCTAGACACTTTGATATACCTAATGTCTAGCTAATAGTAATGGTTCATACAAAATTTTAAACTTTTTTTTTTTTTTAACAAGCACCTAAACACCGCAAATACTTTATTAGCAGACGTGATATTTGGAAGCTACCATTATCAGAGAAGTTTTCACGCTTTGGGCGGAGGCAGGACCCAGTTTGCATGAGACTGGGTTTATTAGGAAGTCCGGAACAACCAAAACCAAGACACAGAGCTGGAGATGGAGTCAGGTACGGTCCAAAGGGGTCAGAAGCTGAGATGGTCAGTCCTACGTCAACACACCAGAAGAGGGGACAGGAAGGATGAGAGACAGGAACAGGCGGGAGTCGGGGAGATAAGGGATCCAGGGCTGGCGGGCGAGGTAGACATGGCAGGCGGGACAGGCAGGGTAGGTAAGAGAAATGAAAGTGTGTGAGTGCTTGGTAAGGCTCATTAAAGATAATGGCAACAATACTTCGCACTGCTGTTCCTGCCTCGATGGCTTTTATGCGGCAGTGATCCATGTGAGGTGGTTTCAGCTGTTGCTCCGCCTAAGTGGGTGTGGCCCCCTGTCCAAGTGTGACAAAAGTAGAGGTGTGCTATAACATCACTGATCAACAAAGATTTTGTCACAGAAGAACTAAATATACTTTTTTGCTGATTTCAAAAATGCGCTCAGAACTTTACCCATAGTTTTTTTGCCATTACCCATAGTTTTTGTATGACATCATTTTAGGCTATATTGAAGGTGCATGATTCCTTACTAAGAATGTTTGGGTATACTGAATTACTGAAGTTTATGAAAAATTATTTTATTTCTGTTTGTGAGCACTTTGTGTCATCTTTAGAGGACACAAAGTACTGCAAGGCTGTTTTGCCAGAGTTTACAGGTTGTAACACATTTGGATATGTAATCAGGACATTTCTGATAAGGAAAAATTATATCAAGTCTCAGTTTGTTTGCTGACTTCTGCTGTACCCTAATTATATATTAATTAATTGTTTCACTTGTTTTGCGCGATTAAATATTTGGATTCATCACAAAAGTTCTGTAAGCTTCACCAATTTTGATTTGTGTGACAAAAAGAAGTAAAAATTTGTTGACCAGTGAGTGGGAGACTGTTAATAAGGGGCGCGGATGTTTGCAATGTATAAGGTTATAGAGCAGGATAAGAAACAGGGTCAAACTGTTGTTTCTCAGTTTGAAAAATCAGTTTACTTGAAAATCCGACATATTTTGGCCCTATAGGTATCTATATTAAGTACTCGTATGGCAATTTCTGTATTAATTGCTCATAAAATGTGAACTGATTTTTATTTGCATTATAACAATAGATATACGCCATTTTAGCCTTTAAAATTAAAATGCAGCATAAAATTAAAAATCTAGTCAGTTCATAATTTGTAATACACCAATTGTGAAATACAAACTGAATATTTTTAAAAATAAGAAAAAGAAATAGGAAGAAAATAAAAGAACATTCAATTACATGAACAGGAAAAAACGAAATGTAGAGCATAAACAAATAAAAATATCGCATCAATGTACGATAAGTGACGATATAACAACATGGCCCCAAAAATCCAACACTTTCATGCACTAAAACAGCCAGAACTGGGCTTGGACAGAAAATGTATTTAGCTCAAGGGCTGGAGGTGCGAGAGTCGTCACCAGAGGGCATCTTTAGGCAGAGCTTCATTTACTCGGCTACCTAAAGATATGTTCTAAAATAATACTGGTACCTGACTAATTATACTTTTAACAGACACTTCAGTTTCCAGGATATATTTTGAGTATATCGGCATTGTGACTGTCATCTTTTCAAAGAGAAGCGCAGAGAATTGTCTACCTTAATTTATATCCTTTACGTATTTTCAATATTTTCTATTTTAATCATTGTATAAAATATTTCAGCTTCTGATTTAGTCGTTCTCTATAGTGATACATTAATTAATCATTAAATAATTATTAATTCTTTACATAAACTTTGAGTAGTACCAATAAATGACCATATCCCCAAGGAGACACCCGTTACCTGTCTTGTGCTTGCGTATTATTGAGCTCATACGATAAGAATGCACGCAAAACATGCATTAAAAGAACTATAAGTCCCGCTGAATATGAACGTGCAGCCCTAATATTCACCTTACGCATCGTTTCGCCATTATGCGATCATAAAAATTAAACCCATTCTCTCTGAAAATCCTAGCCTAATCCACAGACCTCGGCCTCGTGCCTATCAGCTGCTACTCGTCACTGTAACATGTGATCTTTACTATAGATGAGAAGTAGAGGCACGTCTTCTTGTCATTTCAATGGGCGTGCGCTAGTCGCGCGATGTTCTCGCGAGAAGTGACCAGTTCGTTTGCTTAAAACCAGTTGCACGGTCGTTGCCCTTTCGTTCGTCCTCAGTGTAGGATAACGGAAACGCGTTTCGGGACAGGGATACCTGACTACAAACATCATTTAAAACCAACTTCATCGCTGTGTATAGACGTATCGCACGGAAAACCAAACTCGCCGAGCCGTAACCCAAGTCATCGCGGTAAGTTAGTCACTTGATGAGTTACTTAGCAGGCTAGCTAGCTGTACGTCGAGCAGCTGCAATGTTGTCCAGCTGAAAGGATTATAGCCCATGGGAGACTCTTGGCAAACGTATTGCTAAACAATTTGTTTGGATTAGCTATCGGTAATGATGTAGAAAACAGGCCCGTGGCTTTAATCATAAAACGCGATTTGTTTAATTACATTAATTTCGAACAGCTGCCTTCCTGTTGGATTGTTGCATTAAATACATGATTTTTACCTTTCTTTTTGCGACGTGTCGTTTATTTCGTGATTTTAGTGAAAATGTCATAACTCTGCTTACCTCATTGAAATAGTAAGTTGGGCCGTCTTCCCAATTAATCGTACTCATTAATATCCATAAATGTCATTTGTTACTCTAGTGGGGCTTATTTATCTCGTTATTTCTCAGTGAGGGTGTCTTAATTTGACGTACCTCACTGAAGCAGCAACCTGAACCAGCTTCCCACCTATATGTACACATTAATATCCATAAACTAGAATCGGAGGTTTTTTCTGCTGTACAATAAGTTCAATGAATTTGTTTTGGTAATGGCACAAATATACAATTTAAACATACTTTTAAGAAAAAAAATATGCAAAACAATAAATAAAGATAAAACAGAGAATAAGGAAATGTGCGATTAATAAATAAGCATGTAGGGATGATGATGATGATGATGATAATAATAATAATAATAATGTTTGTACCAGATGTAAGGTATAAACCTGTTTTTAATTCCAGTTTTTAAATAGTGTACTTTGCAGTTGACTTTATGGATTCAGACACTCTGCGCCACTATCTGAGATAGCAAGTTCCTCTTTTATCACTAGCTAGAGTTCTCATACAGGATGTCAAGAGATACTTGGATGCCTTTTGGTTATCATTAATCTTATTTTAGGCATGGTATGCAGCCACAATGGGTCTGTCTCTTTTCCCAAGAGTTGAGGGAATTGTGTATGATCTGGGAGGCTTGATTCTGCACGTACTGCACGTACTTTGTAAACTGACACCTTATATTTCTCTGGGTCTTTTGTAGTCTCTTTTTTTTTTTCTTGGAGTTGTCCCAAAACAGAACAAGTTTGATATTCAGTCCCAGCTGATATTCACCCTTTTTCTTAGTTTTTCTGTTATACTTGTAGTGGATGACATAGTTGAAGAACAGACTGCGATCATTTTATGACTTGTGGAAGCTAATGTAGATCATTGTGCTCTGTATTCTTAGATGTTCAGTCGTATTTTAATGATGTCCATTTGATGCAAGAAATGTAATGTTTTGTGTGATGAAATACTTACTGAAGCCTACAGTCACAGGAGAGAAAATTATGTGACTTGAGCTTAATGTTCTAGATGATACCAATTGATTTGTTGTTATGTTTGTTTTGAATGAAGGAAGAAGGAAAAAAAAATACTCTGAAGACTTGTTATTGCGGCTAAGCTTGTTTGGGCTCATCCACTGCTGTGTTTTGTCATGCAACGATGGGCGTCACGGTCACCTCCTTATCATTTTCTAGGCATCAACAATGGACACCTTGATCCGGCGCTGCCCTTTCCTGTCTCGCATGCCTCAGACCTTCCTGCAGCAATCCAGGAAGTCGCTGGTGGTCTATGCGCAGAAATGCCCCATAATGATGAATCTGGCTTCCAGTCCATTTGCCCGCTCTCTCTGCTCCTCGGCTTCTAGCCAGCAAGATGGAGACGATTCTCGGCCCACCAATGCTGGCAGCCCTTCCACCCCAGGTAAAGACCCCGACCATGGATCCAGCTTATGTGAAAACCACTAAGTCGATTATGTTGTGAAAACAATTTGTCTTGATTTCAGCTGTGGATAAGCTGCCCCCAGGTCATCCCGTGATCCCTCCTGGCCAGGCTGTGGCTTCCAAGTGCCCCTTCTTGGCGGGGGAGATGGGGCAGAAGAACAGCAGTGTGGTCCGCCAGGTCCCTCTTGAGCTCCAGGAAGATGTCACCGAGATACGTACCCTGCGGACTGGTCAGTGCTGGGTTCTCCTTATTCTGCACATTTGCTGGTGTAAGAAAAAGGGGCTATGATCACTTCTCTGATGCCAGTTCTACCAGTCCATTCCATATTCCCCAAAATCCCTTCCCTTTGTTGGCATTAAATTAATAGGCAGAACGTACTTTGGCATGAATGGTGGTTTTTTTTGTTTTGGTTCAGTGTGTTATTAGGTTCAAGTATTGTTCATGTGACTTGTTTTTTGAACAGTAATTGCAGTATGGTTGATATGGTTGACTTCCCAATTTGGAATACACACGTTGCTGAAGAGGAAATGTTGGTAGCTGTGGTTTGTAGGGGAGAGATTTGCGAAACACCATGCAGAGCGAGGCGATATTTCAGGCATGGTCGATGTCTTGAAAATATTGTGTTTGTATGTTGGATGTATGATTGTCAGAGGTATGAAAGATGTTTCATGGTAGCCACGTGAGGCATGGTGCATAGATATTTGTGCACGTGTCCTTATATGGTGAGATGACAATAAAGAATCTTGAATGTCGCCTTTCTGTTCTGCCCAGATGTGACCAGGCCCCAGAAGACCCCACCGGCTGCTGTCGTTGCTGACCTGACCCACGAGGAGAGAAGCAGGATCTTCCAGAAGCTCCTGAAGCAGCGGCCAGCCAGGGTCTCGCACCTGCTGCAGGAGAACATGCCGAAGTGTAAGAGCCCCAGCCGCACGTTGTCATTAATAACGCGGATGAGGTAGCGGTCGTGCTGGGCGATTGAAGGCTGTATGACGACAGAGTGCTGACTTCGTCGGGCTCCAGATCACCTCAGTCGTGACTGAAGTCTGCCAGAGAAATTTGGGGCATCAGAGTACAGATACTCCCCTAGTTACGATGGTCCGTGTAATGATTTTTGGACTTTACAATGGGTATTCCAATTCCGTTCTGTTTTTTTCAGTTTCAGTACATTATTCAATAAATTACATGGGATATTGAACACTTCATTATAAAATAGGCTTTGTTAATGATTTTTCCCAACTGTAGGCTAATGTAAGAGTTCTGAGCATGGTTTTAAGGTAGGTGAGGCTAGGCTGTGATGTCTGTTAGATTCGGTGTACTATGTTAAAATGCATTTTCATCTTATGTTAGTTTTCTGGAACATAAGCCCATTGTAACCTGGCGAGTGTCTGTACTGGGTTCAGTAATGGATTTCGCCTAAGAACCTGCACTCTATGTGAATCGTTCCTTGTCCATGTGTATTTCTTATAGGTATGCTGTTAGTTGTTGGTACTGGATGTGGCTTTGTGGGTTAATATTCTAATGAACCTGCTGCAACATGAAACATCTTTACTCATGAAACACTATAGGCAACTCATCAACACATGAGTTTCAATCTAGTCTTCCATGAGGTCTGGCTGCTTTCGGGAAGCCTTGCCACCGAGAGTAACGGGAATGCTCCTCCCTCTTTCAGCGGTCACCAACTTCCATTACGACACGTTCTTTGAGAGGAAGATCGAGGACCAGAAGAGAGACCACACCTACCGCGTGTTCAAGACGGTGAACCGCAGGGCCCAAGCATTCCCCATGGCGGACGATTACAGCGAGTCGCTGGACGCCAAGCGCGACGTGTCTGTGTGGTGCAGCAATGATTACCTGGGCATGAGCCGGCACTCGAAGGTCGTGCGCGCCGTAATGTGAGTGCTCCGATCCGAGATCGTTTAAAATGGAGGGGGAGCTTAAGATGGGAGTAAGCCAAGGGCAACGGACTTGAAACTTAAACAGTTCTCAGAACGTCCTTTCATATGTGACCTTAAGGTGTAATGGGCTAAATACCTAGCCAGGTAAAAAAGGATAAGGCTAATCTTTTGAATAGTCTTTCTAATCTTTTGGATCTTGAGTGTTTTTATGTTGATATATTTATAATAAAGTACAAGTGTTATGTATCTTACAACTTCCTATGCAACATATGGTTAACAATGGGGGGGCTGCAAAAAAAAAGCTCATAGAAACTGATGATGTACAGAATTTATTTCAACCGTCTAAATACAGGAAAAAATGTGCTAGTCTTGATAAATAACAAATCTGGAATGAGCCCCCTCAATTTCATTGAGCATGACACTTCTACTTAAAATAATGCTTTTAAACTTTCAAGCTGCTTTTTGGGACTTATTGACTAGGCAGGAAAGTTGGTTTTGAAGGTCAATGAGACAACGTGGCTTTTCAAAAATTTCTCTGAGGTCATTTGCTATTTGAAGTTTTAGTGTGTTTTTTTTTGTGCATTGACACGCAAATGTTGGCCTTCTGTCCAGGGACACCTTGCGTAACCATGGGGCGGGGGCAGGGGGAACTCGCAACATCTCTGGGACGAGCAGGTTCCACGTGGAGCTGGAGCGTGAGCTGGCCGACCTGCACGGCAAAGATGCCGCGCTGCTCTTCACGTCCTGCTTCGTGGCCAACGACTCCACCCTCTTCACGTTGGCCAGAATGATACCCGGTAATTGTCCAAGCAGAAACGTTCTTATAAAAGCAGGAAGCTCCCTGCTGTGTCCGCGCCGATGTGGACATCTGGAGAACTCGATTAAGGCTTGCTCCCACCCCTGATTTCCTGTTTGGGGAAGCGCACTGTGGTTGCACTCTTATGGCAACAAGAGTCCCCTTGAGGGCCCATCTGTTCCCAGAACCCCTCTAGTAGCCTACGCCATGTTTCTGGAATGCTCTTAGTGTTGTACTTTGTTGATTTGAAAAGTTGCTTTGTTTGGAAGATCTTGTGTAGCTCTTGCTCCTATACTGCTTACACTTGTAACTGGTCATTCGTTCGAAAGCTCAGCTCATTTGTGCTTATATTATCCACCGTATGTTTGTAATGCTCTGTTTGTCTCACTTGTAAGCAAAAGCTTCTGTCAAATAAAGTAAAGCAAAAAGCAGCTGTCTTTTAAATTGCTATGCATTGGGGGGGGGCTCTCTTCAGGCTGTGAGATCTACTCGGATGCCGGGAACCATGCCTCTATGATACAAGGGATCAGGAACAGCGGCGCGTCGAAGGTCATCTTCCGCCACAATGATGTGGACCACCTGCGGGAGCTGCTGAAGAAATCCAAGCCGTCCACTCCGAAGATTGTGGCCTTCGAGACTGTGCACTCCATGGATGGTACGTGACACACTGAACCACTGACTCGCATGTTTTTACTCGCAGGTAAAGGTCCACCTGTATGTCCTACATGCAGAACACCTTCATCGATTAAACATGTCTTATTGTACTGCGCTTTTAGCTCCATTAGACAGAGAGCATTTTACTGACCCTATTTAAAACAGGTTTTCAGTAAGGTGTTTTAGTTTTTTTTTTTTTTTTTTTGTTATCAAAAGCTAAACTTACATCAAACTATACAAGATGTTTAACTTTAATACTTTATAGTAACTTATGAAGTTTTTTAGGTTATTTTATTCAGTCTGTTTCAATATCCAAATGCTCTCACCATGATTATAGCTTTAGTTGCTGGCATAACTAACATCAGATTCTGATGAATGCTGACTGTGCAATAAATGAGAATTTGTGTGCATTCCTCATCATAGATGTAATTTGTCTTTTGTTAAAGGTTCCATCTGTCCACTGGAGGAGATGTGTGATGTGGCCCATGAGTTTGGAGCCATTACCTTCGTGGATGAGGTTCATGCCGTTGGCTTGTACGGAGCCCGCGGTGGAGGCATAGGGGACCGCGATGGGGTCATGCACAAGATGGATATCATCTCCGGGACCCTTGGTAAGAAATCTGGTGTAGCCATGCCCATACATGAGAGTATTGCTAATATGATATCGTTGTTGCACTAAATAAAATTAAAGTATGAGGCTGGGCTTTGTAGAAGGGGGTTTTCATCTTAGTCAGTGGTCTACATACAGGTGTTCTCTGTATTTGCCTTCTAGGGCACTTGGAGGTATTTCTGTACTGTTTAGCATTCTTTGTCATCTAAGTGGTGGAAAGAATGATGGGAATGGTAATCTACATAGCATAGATAACCATTTAATCACCTTGAACCAGCAGCCTTCATGAGCAGCCTGTGACGTAAAACCTTAACCCCTGACTGTCGTGTCCCAGGCAAGGCCTTTGGCTGCGTAGGCGGCTACATCGCTAGCACCAGCACGCTGGTGGACACGGTGCGCTCGTACGCAGCCGGCTTCATCTTCACCACCTCGCTGCCGCCCATGCTGTTGGCGGGCGCCCGGGAGTCAGTGCGCACGCTGAAGGGTGATGAGGGTCGCTCGCTACGGCTGCGGCATCAGCGCAACGTTAAGCTGCTGCGCCGCATGCTCATGGACGAGGGCCTGCCCGTAATGAACAGCCCCAGCCACATCATCCCCATCAGGGTGAGACCATCCTGCTGACCTCTGGACACCCCCCCCCCATCTCCCCCGAGGAGATCGCCCCTCAGTCCTGATGCATGTCTTCCGCTGCAGGTCGCGGATGCGGCGAAGAACACGGCGATCTGTGATACCATGATGAGCCGTTACAACGTCTATGTCCAAGCCATTAACTATCCAACGGTTGCCCGCGGGGAGGAGAGGCTGCGTGTGGCCCCCACACCTCACCACACCCCCCAGATGATGGAATACTTTGTCGGTAAGGGCAACGTTATTTGGTTGGTTGATTGCATTGGTGGAAACTGTACCCTGATTGGTTGTTGGCAATAATCACATCACATTTATTGGTGCTGCTTTGTGTCTGCGGATGCAACTCCCGACACCACCACCAATTTATTTGACACTATATTGGTAGATTAGTTCTATTTGGCTGTAGTTTATTTTGGGTAGTTTTTCATCTTTTTTTTCCACAGTATTACTCTCAGAAGTTCTACATATTGCGATGTGAAATCCTGCAGCCCTAACTTCTAGTAGGATGCTGGGTGGTGTAATACTATAATGGTCTGTTTGTTTTAACAGAGAAGCTACTGAACACCTGGAAGGAGGTGGGCCTGGAGCTGAAGCCTCGCTCCTCAATGGAGTGCAACGTCTGCCGCCAGCCGCTGCACTTCGACATGATGAACGAGCGTGAGAAGTCCTACTTCAACGGGTTGAGCCAGCTGATCTCGGTCCGTGCTTAGGACTTTGATCCCACGGGTCGCACACTACCCTAAGCTATGTTATGGTTGGAATTGCAGTACCTTATTGGTGTTTTAAAGTCCATGTACACCGTGTCCTCTGTCACGAACGTGTAAGACAAATAAAGACTCGTATGCTCAGATGACTCTTGTTTGGAATTCACTGGAAACTCCTTTTTAACCCTTGCCCTGTTTTTCATGGATATTTGAAACTGATCTTGATTACAGGTGAGCAGGGCTGTTGCTATGATAAAGTAACGTAGAAACTATCTGGGTTGTAGGGATAGTCACTGATAAGAGACCCATGTCCTAGCCTGTAGGGCTGATAAATGTGATATGGTTCAACTTGGGGTTTATGCTAGTTGCTTCTCTCAGTTGTTAAAAACAGCTGCCCCCCAGCTCGTGTAATATCTGTATTATTATCCATCTTAAGCTGTTACCTTATGTCAAAACTCTAAACCCCCAACATCATTAATCCCTCTATCCAACATCTGCTAGCCCCTATTTTTTAATGGTCATTCTTTTACATGGTAACTACTGTCAAAAGTAGAAACGAAACCTAATTTCTCTTCCACTGTTATAATTATTCAAACCTGAAACAAAAGTGTGGCACCTTATAATTATTCAAGTATTTTTATAACTGATTAAATAAGTACAATTAGTTGAAAAGGCACACCACACATCGTAAACAAAATTGGAAAAGCACATTTCATGCATGTTATAAACAAAATGCCCTATTTAGCTAACAGCATGAGAATTAACTGGACACCCTAGGCCTGATGTCACTTTGCACGTGAGCAGCCGCCGATGGGATCATCAAAGTGCCTTATTGCGGTGATAAACTCTCCCCTAAAGGCTTGGATTGCTGGCAACCCGTTTCGCCAGCTTGGATTAGGAGTAGTGCTGGTAGACAGCACAGCTGAGAAAAGAGGGTGGGGTGATTGCTGGCCAGCAGCTGCAGTGAAGAAAGGGGTGAATTGGGATTCTCCTTTTCAAACCCCTAGAAAGCAGTGGGGGTGAATCGGAAGGTGTTAAAGCAGGACATCAATCTGCCAATCTGCAATAGAAAGGCTCAGGTAAGGCCTCTGGCCTGTGCCTCTCGGGTTTGGCTCCAGATCAACTGGAAGCCTGCTTTGGGGAAGCAGCGATGGGAAATGCGGCCAAGACAATAGCACAACATACCGATGAATCTGGTGTGAGATGCGTAGAGACACACAACACTGAGAACAAGATTAGGTCCCACATTATGTACACTGCCTGGCTAAAAAACAAAATTGCTGTCAGAATTTAAATAAGCAGATAATTAAGAGTCAATGATTGGATCATTATTATGGCTCAGCAAAGCTATACAGCAATGAAATGAAGTCAGCTGAGCACCTGAATCTCCTGAATGACCAAGTTATTCCAACAATTTTTTTCTTCCCTGAGGACACATTGATCGGCCACCAGAGAATCTACTTTCCCTTTAATATAAGATCTCGGCGAAAAATTAATGCCAAGCTAGAGGAAAAACCTGGGACGTTGCGTAAGATCATGAAAATAACGCCATGCTAATCCATAATCCAAGTTAAAGGCAGTCTAATTAAATATTCAAGTGTGACCTTTTTTGGCTGGGCAGTGCCGGTCAAAGCTCATGAGGAGCTCCAGGCAAACTTCACCGCCCAGTTTAGAAATGCACCAAAAAAAAATCAGTGCCGGTCAACCTGTTCAGCAACACAGGCTGCGCCCCATTGTCACAAAGGGTGGGGTGGTTTAAGTCAACGTCCCCTCAGGTGATGTCATCCCAGGCAGCTGCCTATGTTACCTAATGGGCACTGACTCTTCTTAATTAATTTCTTAAAAAACGTAACTGAATACTTACCTAATACCTTACAGGAAACTAAGTATTTTCTTTGCTTGTTTGTTGAAATTGTATTGTGAAAAGGGACTGTGAAGGTAAATTAATAACACAGAGAGAAACATTGTTTTGTTTTTAACTGTGTACTGTACTGTATGTGGTTAAAATGACATTAAAGACCTACAGGTACTTGATTTGACTTGACTTAAATGTTTTAAAAAATGTATTACTCATCCATTTGTCAGAATTTGCATGTTCTTCCTTTGTTGCACAGCTCTCTATATGGAGTCAGAAGACATGCTTTTAGGTAAACAGAGAAACATTGTTTTGTTTTTAACTGTGTACTGTACTGTGTGTGGTTAAAATGACATTAAAGACCTACAGGTACTTGATTTGACTTGACTTAAATGTTTTAAAAAATGTATTACTCATCCATTTGTCAGAATTTGCATGTTCTTCCTGTGTTGCACAGCTCTCTATATGGAGTCAGAAGACATGCTTTTAGGTAAACTTGTATCTCTAAAAACTGTGTGTGTGCGTGGAAGCCCATCCAAGGCATATGCCATATGCTTCCTGGTTGATATAAATCTTATATCATAAATAAATCCTACACAATGAGGAATATTAGCATGCATACGGAGCATTTCTTTGCACAGAACTCTTCTGACAGTGAAAGAAATGACGTGGGACCCTTAAGCCTTGCTTCTCAGGTTCTGCTGGCTACCTGTCTCCCCTATTTGGATTAAGAGGAGTGCTGTCAGAAGGCACAGCTGAGAAAGGAGGGTGCAGCAATCACCAGCCGTCAGCTGTGTAGTGAACAAAGAAATGTCATCTGAAATGGGGATTTTCCTTTATCTGCTTATAACCCCAAGATTGAGGTAGGGGCCAAAGTCACCTTAACTGACTTTGTTTTCATTTTATTGTGCAGTTTTATAATTTTTAAAATATTTTAAAAAATACAACATTGATAACAAGCTGAAAACCAACGGACTGCCCTCTAAACTTTGCTCCCCTTACCTTACACTACATCTTTTGGAAGACTGCATAGGCCTATAGGTGAGGGACAATGAGAAGGTGGGAACGCGAGGTGACCTACATCACAGGAGAAAAGTGGTGTGCACTTACACCAGAAGACACATAGTGTTAAATATCTGAAATAAATTTCCCCTCAGTTTCTACACATGAGTGTGTGGAAAGGTTCACCAACCCTGAAAAGGAAAGAAAAAATTGAAAGCTACTTTGAAAATATTATCGATTTTCAAAATGATCAGATATCAAAATTATTTTCAGGATAATTTAGACCAAATAAGAAAGACATATTAAAAGCAATTTTGCGTAAGATTTAGGACCTTCTTTCTGGAAATACCCTTCAACAGAAAGCAGAAGGAAGATGTTTTTCGGTGAATACAAACCACAAAGAGATGTTAAAATGGAGAAGCCATTTGCCAATCTGCCAAATAAAAAGTAACGGTAATGTCAGTTCATTTTATAAAGTACTTACCCAGGTCAAGGACATGGAACAGTGTTTTTAATGAGTGTAACTTAGCAGAGTTCATAATGGTTGAAAAGTTTTCACAATGGAAAATGCCACAGTGCCTCACTAGACACTAGAACATTTTCAGTATACAGATTCAGTCACACTCACTTATCATTTGCACAATTATTGTTTTATGATTTTACAGTTTGGGCTCTTGACGTCTTAATGCCCAGTTGCTCCAAGGATTGACTAAGTCTGCTTTCTCCATTGAATGCTTCGGATAAACAAACAGACAAACAAACATGTAAATGTATATATTTTCAGATGGCTCCGGTCTTAGTGGTGTACCCTCACCTGCGGGGCTCTGGGGTTGTGGAATGAGCATTGCTCTCTCTGTGTCTCCTTATTTTGTATATCACAATTCAATTAATACATTTATTACTGAGCGAAACAGTTAATACCTAATGGGAAAGGAATCTCCTGATGCTACAAATGTAAAGCCAAGGGTAAGGTATATGAACTGAAATAGGAGTGTTTTTGGCTGTTAATCTGTTGAAATATTGAGGTCACTTGTATATTTTAAGGCTTGTTGTAATGTACACTGATTTATGTCCAAGCTGTTATATGCACCAAAAAGGGGTCCATCAATTCAGAACGCTTCATAAAAAGTAGAAATGTCATTTAGTGACATTTAAATTTCACTTCTGCCCAGCTATTTTTACCCCGTGCCCAATTAATTCTAAAGTTTCCAAAAACTAAAAGTATGCACAAAGTAACACATGACGTTACTTATGGTTCCATCTATCCAAACCCCCACCCACCCCCGTCCATACCCCCAAGCTCAGATTCCCTAGTAAAACCCAGGTCAGCCCCAGAACTCCCCCCACAGTCACTGATCACTTCCTTTCATCATTACGCAAAATGGAACAAAAAGACTAGAATATCTAAATCTCTAGAAGGGATATGCAATCTACAGCTACGGAAAAAATTAAGTGACCACTGCAAAATATTTAATTTCACTCATTTCTCAATTTATGGGTAAAAAAACAGTTCTTTTTTGCAAACTGCAGCCTGATTTTTCTCTGTTTCTCAGTGATAAAGGGCTTCTGCCTTGCTTTATTGGACTTCAGTCCTGCTTCCAAGGGCCTGATATGAACTAGCAGTGCACTTCACACCTGCATTTAATCTAATTTCTTCCCTTTGGAAGGTCACTTGAATTCATCCTCCGATTCATGAGGCACTGCCAGATAAGCTAACGGAGCATGAAGAATTAGAAAGTTGCTTTTGCCCTGCACATGTCTGGTTTCTTTTCGTTCCCAGTGTCTCTTGTTTCACCTTGTTCTTGCGTACTGCCGTCGTAGAAAGTTTGAGCCTGGAAGCAGAGACACAATTAAACCAGAATTTAAAAATGCAGATTTAAAGAAAAATAGTATAGAGTGTTCTCTTATTTTTTTTCAGAGCTGCATAATACAATATTTTACCTGGAACTTGTTCACAGGGTAGAAAAACTTCCTCATTCAGTGCTGGTAATGAAACAGGGAGCTTTTAATCCCCCCTGCACCTGAACTGCACAGACAATGGCTCTCTTTATACCACCTAAAAGCTCTCCAAGTCACTAGCAGCAGACCTCATATAGTGTCATGCAAGAGATTTAGCTTTGGGACAATAAGTGGAAGTTCATTAGAAAGACTCAAGTGCAGGCTCATCCGCCGCTTTGTCTGTAGGCGACGCAAAACTACACAAAATGCTCTACAATACTCAACCTTTTGACTACAGACTTGATGTACAGACATAACTATGGATACAGCCATTTTAAACAGAATAAATCGCCTTGCTAAAGTTTTCTTTTCCTTTAGTTGATATCTAAAATGGAAATGCTCACTTCTCAAACATCAAGGCATTACAGAAAGCCATATAAAATTTTAGTTCTGCAATGATGTAATCATCTTGGTCACGTATCATGACGTGAATGCTCCTTTCAGTGTGAATCTATTGTTGTACAACCGTAATGTCAATAATCACTGTCCGTAATTCAAGCAGGAACAGTACAAACCGCACCCTTAACACAATGCGCCTTTATAGACGGAAATGATTTTCACTCTTTCATGGCCGGATATGCTCTGATTACTCAACACTGCAATTATGTGTGTTAAGTAACCTTGCCCTAGGCTATTTTTTTGGTCATCAAAACTGACAGTGGTCTATAAAGAACAGCAAGAAACCTGTTTTGAGGTGCAGAGCAGAGTCGTGTGGGTGTATGCCTGAGTCTGCTCCTGTCTGAATAGCATTGACTATGTTGCCAGCCTCCCACGGTGGGGAGGGGAAGGTGACGAATAATGAAAAGTCAAACTCTGTAACTTGAGCCCTGTGGAGCCCTTTATGGATACGGGTGCCCTTGATCCCTTCAGCACAATCACGCAGTTTATTTAGCCGAGCCAGCTGAGAATTCCCGAGATAGAATTACCTGGCAAGCACTTGCCTTCTCTTGGGTGTCAGTGCTGGGAATAGACAGGTTTCTACAAGATCAGCCCACTTCACACTGAACTTGGTCCTGCAAAGAACCCACTGCACTCAGATACGCAGATCTGGGGTCTTTGAAGAAATATGATGAATTCTTTCCTTTTTTTTACCTGAACAGGTGATTCAATGTGCTAAAACACAAAATGCTCTGATTTAACTGGGCTAGACCCAGACACCAGTATCGTGTTATCTGTGTTCCTTGTTGGCTTCACACCCATTAATAATAATAATGAAAATAAAAAAACAAGCAAGAAGACAGGTGTTTATGACTATCAATGCCACCTGTTCTTCAGGTGAGTATGAATTATCAGAAACTGAACTTCCTTCTTGGCATATTTCCCGCTTGCTGCCAGTGCTTTGTAATCGAAACGTTTTGTTTATTTCTCACTAAATATTGAGAAGAATTAGAGACTTACAAAGAAGGTATTCTGACAAAAACATTATACCATATGATGACTGTTATAGCGCTGTTATTCAGTGTGAGCATTGATATAACTCCACCCACACACTCACTGTACCCCAGGCTGGCTTACGACACAGTCCAGACTGGTGAGTCAAGGTCAGATGCGCAAAGGGCATTGGAAAATAGAAACTGATCATACATTTAACATATAAACTGAATGTGATATGGAAGCGAAAGTGTAAAAAGGGCAAGTGTCTCTATATGTTTCTTTGGTTTAACCTTTTCAAATGTAATCTACTAAAAGTTGCAAACTATTTTCCGTGTACAGAGGTCTTTACACAAGACAGAAAGTCAAAGTCGATGTTTAATAGAATTTGTTAAACACATGTAGAATTCAGGTAAAAATTTATCACAGAAATATATTAAGACTAAGTAAATCAAATACGAATGACAGACTTTCCTCTCATACTGATTTTATTTTAATGTAGCGACAGAATCCTACAATTTGTGACATAACAACAATTGTTTATTTTATCATTTTCCTAACCCAGGAAATTTATTGTCTTCTAGCTCACTTTTTATCTTGTTACTTGCAAAATAACTTTATACTCCAACAAATAAATTTCTTTCGAAATATTTTATTATCCCACTGTTTACCAGCTGTTACTGGAAGGGTAGGAGACATATGGAACAGTTCAATAAAAATGTACAGAAAAAATATACATCATTTTGCAAGCATTTCCCAGAGCTTGTAAACTCTAATCCTGTATGACAAGCATGTGACGTAATGTTAAAGGATCAATGATGAAAAAAGGAAAAATGGGACGTTCCAGAGGTGGGAGGGGGGCCCATGTGACAACATGCATGCCCCCAGGTCAGGTCAGGTCAGGTTGGGGAGCATGCGCAGGTGCAGTGTGTTGCCGCACCCACCACACAACGAAACTCCTCGGGATCCTGGCCAGCGATCCCCCAGGCAGGTACACGGTCCAGTCCCACCCTCCGGAAATGGCCGTCCAACTGCTGCAGCCAGGTGTTACATGGGCGTCCCCATGGCCTGGTTCAACTGCTTGGTTCCTCAGCAATGAGGATCCTGCGAGCCGGATCACCCTCAGGGAAACGTGCCACATGGCTGTAGTGCCATAACTGACTCTCCCTTACAATGCAGGTAATGTGCCTCATTCGGGACTCCTCTAGCAACCCTAAGGAAGAGACACAGTACCAAAGGAGTCCAGTCTTCATCTCAGGTCACTGGATAGCATCCATGTCTCACAGCCATATAGCAAGACAGAGAGCACCAAGACTCAGAAAACTTGGATCTTCGTCCTCTTGCAAAGACCGGGAGCGCCACACACCCCTTTCCAGCGACCTCATGACCCCCCATGCTCTTCCAGTCCATCTGCTGACTTCATAGGAAGAGTCACTAGAGACATGAATATCGCTGCTGAGGTAGGTAAATCTCTCAACAAAGTTGACATTCTCCCCGCAGACAGACACACTACTGATATCTTGCCCAAGAAGTCATTCATTAAATGTCTGGATCTTGGTCTTTAACCAGGACACCCACAATCCCAGACACTCAGAATACTCGCTCAGTCTCTCGAGAGCCCTGATTAGAAACTCCATTGACTCCGCTAAGATCACAGCATCGTCGGCAAAATCAAGATTAGTTAATCGGGGAGGTCACGTGACGCTAGTCGCTAATGGCTGCCTAGCTCTGCTCGTCCGCGCATCCCATCCGCCTTTTTGCCCATTAGTCAGTCCCCTTGTCATTTACCCGTTTGCAATTCCGCACGAATTCGGCGCTCATCCTTTTATTCCTCCTGATGGCTGCTAATCAACGCAGACCTCGCCCAGCTCCTTCCAGCCCGGAGAAGAAAGTGCCCCGCTATGATGGCAGCGTCACTAAGGAAGCCCTTTCTCCTCTCCTGGCTCCCTTTCTCGCGGAAATGAAGAACTTCGTTTCCGAACAGGAGAACTCGCTAAATGGCATGCTCCAGCAACACCATTCGGAGCTCCGCGCTGACCTGAACTCGCTGAGGGCAGACTTTAAATCAATACAAAAAGTCGCCGCCTCTGTAAAGGCTGTGACCGATTGGCACTCCAGGGAGCTGGCTGATTTTAATAAGGGGCTGCTTTCCCTGGATGATAAAATCACGGAGCAGCCGTCGTCTCAATCTTAAAGTAGTTGGGGTTAAGCTAGGGCGCGAAGGGGGCGATATGCGGCCTTTCCTCAACAAGCTCTGGCCGGCTATTTTCCCCCATCTTCCTAACTTCCAGCCAGCCATTGACCGTGCCCACAGGCTGTACGGCTGGTCTGAAACCTCTTCTCGCCCCCCTCCCATCATCATGTACTCCATCGACTTCTGTCACCGGCAGGCTGTGGTGCGTGAAGCCCGCAAAGTCCAGGACCTCAGTTTCGAGGTGGGAAAATTTTCTTTTTTCAAGACTTCAGCACCAACACGGCTGCAGCTAGGAAGGCGATGAACGCGCCGATCCGGAGAGCGAAGGAGTTGGGGCTTTCTCCTTTCCTGATTTTCCCTGCGCGTCTGAAGCTGTCTTTTGGTAGACAGCAGCTCATGTCCGCTACTCTGGAGGATATGAATGCCGCCATGGATCACTTCCAGTCTCTTGGGACTCTCCCCGTATAATTCTTTTGCTTCCCTTAGGGTTTGCTGGTTATTTTATTTTATTATTATTTTTCATGTATGTATGTGTGTGCATATATATATCTATATATATATATATATATATATATGTGTGTGTGTGTGTGTGTGTGTGTGTGTGTGTATGTATGTATGTATGTATATATATATATAAATTTTTTTGTGATCGCTCTGTGTCCTGTGTATTGTAATGTACTGTTATGGGCTGCTTTTGTTTTTGTTTACTTTGCACTTTTCGCCTGCTTCTACTACTTTATTAATTGGATGTCTGCTGTATTGCTGCTGTCCGGTTGGCTGACGGTACTCCCATTTCCCGTTTTTTTTCCTGCTCTGTACATGGGGCAGCAAGCAATGGCACGGGGTCTGGTTTATTTCACTTCTGTTGCTGTTACTCAGAAAGAGGTGGGGGACGTGTGCGTAGAGTTAGTGTGTTTTGCGGCTTGGCTTCGGGTGCCACGTGCGCGCAGTTTCCGACATTGGTCGATGTTCTAGACCTGGCAGCAGTCTCATTTACTTTTTTATTGTGTTTACTGTTACTGCTGCGTTGCCTGTCTGGAGCATGGGTTTGGGGGATTTTTGTGTTTCTTTGGGGGGGTGGGAAGGGGGTTTTCCCTGAGATACACTTCCTGAAGTTACGGTTGACTGACCGGTGCATTCAGCCTCTGGTGCATGCCTGGAATATTAAGACTTTTACTTGTTTTTTTTTCCTTGTTTACACCTTACTGTCTGTTCTGTTTTGATCATGGCCGATATAAATATAGCTTCTTGGAATGTTAGGGCCCTGAATACCCCCGAAAAACGGTCCAATGTGACTGATTTTCTGAAGAGACAGCACGCTGACCTTGCCTTTTTAATTGAGACCCATTTACTCCAGCGAGATGCACTGCGGGCGGCCTCCAGGTTCTACAGGGTTGTCTCTACTTCATCAGCTTCCTCGTGTAGATGTGGGGTGGCCATACTGGTCAGGCTGGTTCACATTCATATTCTCAATTCTGGGGGGATGCTGATGGCAGGCACTGTTATGCCCTCTCCGACCTGGGGGGTAGGAAGGTCTGCTTTGTTGCTGCATACGCTCCCACTTCCCCAAGCTCCTCAATCTTTCGGGATCTTTCTGATCACCTTCTTAAATTTCAAGACTTCGACTTTGTTATTGGAACTGCTGCTTATTCTGTCCACGATCCTGTCTTTGACAAATCTCCCTCTCTCGTGGGTAGCCGGGTGCCCCCCTCCACACGTTCCCTGTGTAAATTCGTGGAGGACCTGAATGTGGTCGACTCATTCCGCCTAATTAACCCCTCCGCTAGTGGATTTTCCTTCTTCTCACCCCACTTCAAATCCCAATCTCACATAGACTACATCTTTGTTTCTCGATCTCTTGCCCCTGCTGTTTCTAATGCTTCTCTGATCTCTTCTTCTTTATCTGACCACAAGTGTGCTCTACTCCACTTAGCTATACCGTCTCTTTCTCATCGGGCCCTGCGATGTAAGCCTAATACTTCTTTGCTTCAAAACTCCAAATACATAGCTTATTTGACCCCTAGACTCGAAGAATTTATTTCAATTAACACAGGCTCAATTGATAACCCAGTCTACTGCTGGATGGTGATAAAGGGCTTTCTCAGTGATGCCACAGTTGCTTTTGCCAGTGGCCTGGCTCGCGAATGTCACCAGAAGATCTGTGATCTCGAAAGGCGGCTAGCTCACTTAGAGAGTGCTCGTCCTACAGTGGTTGATCCGGATCATG
>JAODJW010000127.1:7014068-7038508 GCA_026777045.1 Hyperopisus bebe | reverse complement strand
ATATACTGAAGTATGTTATTTCTTTTCTCCTCAGTTTTTAGCTGCGCTCTTTGGGGCTGGGTGTGCCGGTGACCATTATTGTCTCTTTTCCTTTTAGGTGCTGTCTCAGGGTGTATTGGGGGGGGGGGGTCGAGTGTGTTTTGTTCTGTTCTGTCTTGTTCTTTGTTAAAAAGTCTCCAATAAAAATAATAATAAAAAAAAAGATCAGTTAGTCTTTCTTCACCAACGGACTCCACGACTCTGCCCAACACCCAGTCCATACAAGCATTGGACAGAGTAGGAACAAGAACACACCCCTGGCGAACCCCAGAATCAACTCAGAAGAACATACAGGTTCTCCCTCCACTCTGCACAGCACTCACAGTACCAGTGTACAGGCGGCCATGATGTCCAGCAACTTCAGGGGGATCCTGTGAAGTCTCAGGATGCCCCACAGGGCAACTCGATCAACTGAGTTGAACAATTAATGAAGATCAACAAAGGCTGCAAAGAACCTCTGCCGATATTCGCGCTTACATTCGATGAGAACCCTCAGTGCAAGGATACGGTCTATGATAGACTTCTTAGGCGTAAAACCAGACTCCTCCAGTCGCTGACAGACAAGCAAGTGTTCACAGATCCTATTAAGGATGATCCTAACAAGGACCTTACCCGGCACTGAAAGTAGTGTTATCCCCCTGTAGTTGCCACAATCCAGGGGATCACCCTTCTCTTTCCAGATAGGGACCACAAGCCCCGTTTTCCAGTCAGTTGGGATGATGCCTGACTCCCAAATGGAAGCAAAGATTGTCTGCAATGCCTGGAGGACAGCCTTACCACCAGTCTGGAGAAGTTTACCCCGGATACCACAGATCCCTGCGGCCTCCCCTACCCCCAGCAGATTCACCACTCGTGCAATCCCAGTGAGACTGGGTGGTCTCAGCTAATCGGAGGGTCAGCCTGAAGAACCGTGAACCCAGAGATGTCCAACATCCTAGCTGGAGGGTCAGCTTTAAACAACTGCTCAAAGTAGCAGGCCCAGCGGGTCACAACTGCAGTGTCATTCGTAAGGATCGTTCCATCACCCGCCCTGACTGCAAGTCTCCGAGGAACAGATTCAGATGTGCGTAATGCTTCGATTTCTCTGTAAGCAGGACGTGGGTCACTAGACCACAGATGGGGTGTCACCTGCTCACAGATTTCTCTAACAAACACCTCCTTATCTGCCCTCACAGCTGTCCGGTACACACCGGAGTTGCCACCAAGTCGTGCACTGCGACTCCTCTCGATAATATTCAGGGTGCCCTGCAAGATGAAAAACTTCCTTCTGGGAACACTGGCAACACCAACACAACTCTCGGCAACCTACAGGGTCTTATCACAGAAGGTCTCCCACATCACATTAGAGTCAGCAGTCGCACCAAAGTCTGCAAGTTCTTCACATAAATTGCATGCAAACTCATCAGAAATAGCTTGATCTTGGAGTCTGGCTAAGTCCAGCATTGTTCCCCTAGTAGGTGGTAGCCTACTGGATCTAAGCTGAATCTTCAGAGTAGCAACAACAAGTCTGTGGTCAGAATTCACAAACTGGGCACTTCTGTAGGGCGCCCTTTGGCCACTGAGAGAAGTTGTGAGTAAAACGTCACCATCAATGAGACATCACTCACCACGGTCGGAGCATACACTGAGGCGACAGACAAGACACCCAAGGAGTGCCTTAGCCTGAGTCTCATGATACACTCGTTGAAAGGTGTGACGTCAGACACAATCAGAAGGAGCCGATCCGCTACAGCAACAGCTACTCCCTGAATATGGCAGCCATCAGACAGACCAGACCAAAAGAAAGGTATACCCACCTACAGAGATCTGACCACTCCCCGGTCTGCGTACCTCAGAGAGTCAGCAGAGGAAGATGGTCATCTTGCCGGAGAGACAAAACGTTCAACGCGCTGACCTGGATGGGTTGCCTCAAACTGGGACCCAAGTGCCACCATGTAGCAGGCGACGCCTCAGTACCACACCAGCCCCGATCCCCAACTGGCCTGACCCTATTGGTTTCGGCATGTCCCCCATTACCTCAAAATACGTATGCTACTTTGGGCCTAAAATAAATGTATTATAATTATTACTATTATTTCCTTTTATATATGTAGGCTAAAACATTGTGAGCTGGGAATAGGCGAGACACAAATGTAAACACATTGTCTTGATGGGCTCTTAACAGGGGCGTGCCAGGTGGATGAGTCACTTCAGTTGGTGAAAAGCAAAGTTAACGACAGAAAAAGATAATAAAGCTTGTGGAAGCAAGACAGTCTAAACAAAATGCTGGCAATCTAGTGTAAGTAATTCTTGGAAGACATTACAGTCAAATGTATCTGCCCCCCCCCCCGCCCCCCCCAGCAGAACAACTGGCCCCAGCCCTCCCCTAGTTGAAATCAGGAATCGCCACTCATGAAAGCGTTGTTTAAAAATACAAACAATATTTTAATATAAGCTCGTATCATTCTACATTTCCACCGCCATCGCAGTCCAGGATGTGCCCTGTGTTAACCCTAACCTTAACCATAATAAAAGGACCAGCGACTCTGAGCAGGAGAAACAAATATAAGACACATAGATGAACTTTCCTAGAAAACGGGAAACTGAACCATAAATGTCATATTATTCTTCTGGCCCCTGGTGTCTAAAAACCCGCATTACAACGTACTGGCCCGTATATCCTTGTTCTGCATTTTGTTTGTTTGCTGACCGTACGATGCATTTCCAACCATTTTCCATATTTTATATAAAGATCTAATGCATAATGCGTAATGCATTGTTAAAAGAAAAACTGAGTAGCCTATTAGAAATGGTAAAAAGAAAAATATATGAAATATACAATATAGAGATAAAAATGGGATATATATGGGCGTATAACGTAAATGTTTGTTTTCTTTGATGGGATTTGAAGGTAATTTAAATCTAATTAAATTTGAAATTGTAAAAATGCTGCATAGAATGATTTAAAGAAACATTTGATGCTGTTTGTTTTATGTAGACCTATTTAAGTTAATTTAATTCAAAGTGATATGGATTTGAAAAAAAAAAATCAATATTACAATCAGGGTTGCCAGCTCATGCATCTGGGGTGACACTCGTGCTCTCTGACTCACGCTCACCAAGAAATCTTATGGCAAAACTATATTATGCCGTTACACCTATTTCTGGGGGACTTAATAAATGTTCAACAATTAGCTTAAATAATGTGGGCCATTTCCATCAGACCACCCTAATGAAGGCTTAGTCCCCCCCCCTTTATAAATGTCTAGTGACGCTCCTGCACGTGACAATAAGATTCATTCTGCCTTGCGCCCATTGGCTTCGGACGCTCCGTGACCCCGAACTGGATAAGCAGTTACAGAAAATGGATGGATGGATAGATGGACGGATATATGGCTCATTAGATTGATTTTCAGCACCAGTGTATTCAGTGTGTGGCCATAAAGACACATCTATTGTCCAATAAATTTAATGTACTCTTCTGGTATAATGCAAAATGTAAAAGCCTATCCCGGACCGCTGTGATCCTAAATTGGACAAGTGGGTACAGAAAATGGATGGATGGATGGATGGATTAGATTGCTACAGACTGCTCTCGACTTACGTAAAACGTAAAATAGGCCTAAGTGGATGCGCAAAACTGACATACCATTTTAAGCAAAATTTGCACTGCATTTCTATTTATTTAATATGTGCTCTTTATTATGTATTACTAGTATATGTTAGGTTTATGTGGTTTTGCTATAAGGAGTCTTGAATGTATAGTAAAGTAAATCTGAACGGATTTTTGCCGCTGTACTTCCGTTAGGGAGCAGGATTACTTTAAATCGGCAAAACAGATAATCCTCCGGGCACTTTCCCTTTAAAATCCGGTCGAACATTACAGGCGCCTAAACCGGCGCGTAAACTAAAAACGGCTGTTTATTGTTTAGTTAGCTGGCTGGCTAGCTAGCTCAGTTAGAAACGCGCTCCTTTTGAACTTCACCTAACGGGCTGTTACCGAAATTAAAATTATGTTAGATATGGCTTACCTGCGGATGCCATTGCCAAAATACTTTAGCTTTTCTAGCTAACGATATTGCCGTATGACATTTCTGGAGTCTGTCGCCGAACGGGGCAGAACACCCGAGAAGTACATTTACATAGCCATTTAAAGTATTTTTTTTATAACTTTTTCGCTCTCAGGTTGTGTTAGATTTCACGTTATCCAAAATGACTTCCGCTTTGGTAAGCATTTTTGTAATGGTGTATGTCTTGTCCTTTTTATGTTGATACCTATCTAAACACGAATAACACGCATCGCTGCTTTGTTCGGATACTTTGTTTGGATTAAATAAAACCTAGACGCATGCATATAGTTATGTTAAACCAACATGTACCATAGCTGTTTTACAGTACTTAATCCGCTATATAATCTTTCTGTGATTAATGTTGTCGCAGGAAGATCCAACGCTTGAGAGACATTTTAAGGGTCACAGAGACACCATAACTAGTGTGGACTTCAACAGCAACATGAAGCAAATAGGTACTTAGTTAAACGGATCCGTTAATATACGCATCTGCATCCGCAGTGTCATGTCAGTCTTGACACACGTGTTTACCGTGTTCTTTGCAGCCACAGGCTCTATGGACTCGTGTATCATGATCTGGAACATGAAGAGTCAGATGAGAGCTTATCGCTTTGTGGGACACAAGGACGCAGTGATGTCCGTCCAGTTTTCCCCCTCAGGACACCTTGTAGCATCAGCATCCAGGGACAAGACTGTCCGCCTCTGGGTACCCAGTGTGTAAGTGACACTCATCAGATAGATGTTGCCACATGCGCTGCCGTTGGTGTTGCATCAAACCAGACACATGGCCCTGTGTGTGCTTCTGCTCTTAAATTTTTTCTTCAGTGAAATCCACTACATTGTGTTGCATTAACATATTGTATCCTGCTATTGTATCCTGATGGTTAGCACTCCAATATTAAAATGATTCAAGTAGTAAAATTTAGAACAGGCCAAATTTAATTAACAGACATTAACAACCTTTAACTACCAAGGATGGGTATGTTGAGAATGTTTTGTAAGTTTCAACTCCCAGTTGCATAAACCGTGTGCTTCTTTGTGCATACATTAAGTGCAAATTCTGTTTTTAAAATGGCAAATGTGGAAAAAAGCATGCATAGAATGAAACATTTGACTTGTACTTTAACATGTCAGAGGTAGACATTTTACTTAATCTTTACATTGCGCTGGAAATAGCATATGGAACATAAACAGCATATTTTTAATTGCAGTATTGATACAGTTCTAGACAGTTGACCTCAACTGGGAAATTCATTTGTTACAGCAGCAAGCATAAATTAGACAGCAGCATAGCATAGTACACATAGCTTTAGTATTAGAAAAGGCAGAGTTTAAGATAAGTAAAATATGTGAGATAGGGTCAGATAAGTAATAACTGACCAAAACACAGTAGAAAGGGTTATGGAGGGGTTTGACCAGAGAGTGCTCAGTATATATGCAGAGGAGGCCGCCTCATGAAGCTAGTCTGTGCAGCAATTTGGATTAAGGGCCCAGTGGTGGCATCACTCTGCCCACCACAGGATTTGAACTGATAGCATTCCCAGAGCTGGCCCACCCTCCAACCATTTTTTTTGTTTAATACTTTTTGGTCGGTACATAACTCCATATATGATACTTTATAGTATAGTTATTTTATATTGATGTCTTTATAATCATTCTAAAATGTGGAGAATAGTACAAATAAACCTTTCTCTTGGTAGGTGTGTCCAAACTTTTGACTGGCACTGTATATTTTTTTCTCTCAGTCTTCCAGCTGCTTTTTCTGGACAGGGTTGTGGGGGCCCTGGAGCCTGTCCCAGGTGGCATAGGGCACAGGGGTTGCCTAGATGGGATGCCAGGCTGTTGAGAGATGCCATTTAGCCTGACTGTATGTTCTTGTACTGGATGGGCACAGAGAAGATCTTCATTCCCCCACACACAGAGTGATGCTGCAATTCAAAGTCCAACCCTGGAGATGTGAGGCAACAGTGCTAACGATCACTCGCATGCTTTGGCCAATTTAGAGACTTCGGTTCACAAATCCCCAGGAAGAAAGCAGGGCAGCCATTTATCACCTGGCCAGATTCTGTTGAACATGTATAACTGCCAAGTAAATTGACCTTTTGTCTTTATTGATAGTTTTTACAGTAATATTCATAGTTATTTTGATATGACTCAGAGAATGAAGTCAGGTGATACCAAATATACCTTGGTTTATAGTAAGTAGTCTTCTGTTTTGGCTTCTGCTTGCATGTGTTTCCTGGGAATGTGACTAATTTGCATATAGTAATAGTATTTACATTTCCATCATGGGGTAATTTGATTTCAGGAAGCTTGGTGTAGAATCTGTGTGGCACTAGGTGGCAGTGTTGTTTCATTTTGAATGAGGTCATAGTGATTTAAGCATTTGGGGCTTGTTAATTACTGCGTCGCTTATAATATGAATTCCCAGTGGTGAACAGTTACTAAATAGGGTTTATGGACATTGACTGATGGAGCATATGGTTGAAACCATAATGTGTGTGTTTTTTGGGTTGATGTGGATTTATTGAATCCCTTAATAGTGAGGTACGCCGTACTGAATGTGAAAACATAGGGAAAAATGTGCTCATTATAGACACTGGAGAGCACTGTTTGGTGAAGTAACTTTTAGCATCTACTGCCACCATACCATTTGTGGCCCATCATCCTTGCCTTGTGTTCTTGCCAGTGTTTGTAGCCAAATAATAGCTTATGGGCTAAGCAGTGCAATAATTACTGGGTCATGTGACAGCCAGGAGGTTTCATGGGACTCATGTGATGCCCGGAAGCCTTGGCAATATGCATGATCTGCTTGGGCCCCTGAGCAGACTGTGCTGTCTGACCCCATTTTGAAATGTTGTTTTGAGGTGAGGAAACCTGTCCTGATGTTGTTACTCTGGATGAGGGCTTGATGCAGGAGATACCGTATTTGTGGCATTTTTGCCTCCTAACAAGAATGTCAGGCCTGAAAAATGTATGGTGTTGTCTTAATTTTTACAGAACTGGCACAAACATGAAGGGTAATTACAGAGCAGCTTCCCTGAGGGGAGGCAATCGATGAATGTTGTTGGCAAATGTTTTTGTTCTCTGGTGAAAATTAACTTTTATTTCCTGTGCACTTTGCTCTAATTTGACGTCGTAAATTTCCATCCACAGTGCCCCGTTAGGAAGTACCAGTGCACTTGGAGTCCCATGTGTGCTCGGTTTGCTCATGTGGAAATGACTCTGGCAGCAGCAAGAATAGCCAAATAAGTTTGTGCTGTTTAGAAAGTCGGAAAGCAAATTGCAGGGTCAGCTCACAACATAAGCAATTTAGTGTCTTACTGACTTTAGTGTAAGATGAGCTTTTATTACTGTTGTTGGCTGTATTGCCTTCTGGATTTATTTTCTGAAGGAGCACACCAATAATATCACCTTATTAGGTTTCCCTGTAGTTGAACCCAATGACTGACATTTATCTGTTAGCACCAACCTCATCTTAAAGACTCTTCTGGTCTGGTACGTTTATTAATATGTAGGTCTGTAGCTTTGATGTAGCTGTGATTTCCCATTATTACATTCTGCACCTGCATTATATGCACACTTGGGTGTTATGCAGTGAGAACTGTAATCACAGCAAATTACATAAATGTGTCGATTTAAAAACAGCCGACGAAGCATATGCGCATTGATGACGTGGTCCCTGCAGGTTCTGTGCTGCAGTCGCATTAAAACAAGGCCTCTTTTTAGTTATGACGAGTCTGTCATGCTTGTTGTTATTTTGGTCTTGGTGGGAGTTAGTGTAGTGTGCTGGGTCTTTCTGACAACCCTTAAGAGCCGCATCCGCAGTCAAATCCTTACTCCGCAGCCCTAGAACTAATGGGTTGTTTATCGCATTGAAGGCTTGAGCTGGTTAATTTAGCGAGATGCACTGCATGCCCAAGAATGGTGCCTTTGTGGAAGCTGTCCTCTCCTTCCTGCACACTGACATGCATCACCCACTCACCCCACCCCTGCCCCCCCCCCCAGCCATACACCTCCCAGAATCTTTGTCTTGACGCAGGACAAATTCCAGTCATGTGAGGGGTGGGGGTGCAGCCCTGTTACTGTTGTGTTTTAGAGTGAAACGTGTCATATTTCACACGTTCCTTCAGTGTTACCCTTGACCTCATTTGCACCAATGTGGAAAGTGGAGAATGTGTTTCTCTGTGAGCATGTAGTGTGTAGTTGTCATTGTTAGACGATTTATTTATTGCTGGGCTACACTGTGTGATGATATGGGTCATAATGATCACTGCTGATTTCTGGTCTTAAGTGGCTTTGTGTAGCAGATGCAGGTTTATAGACTTATAGATTTTAGTAAGACATCAGGGCTGTATGTGTTTTATCTGTTACAGTTCAGGTGGGGGAGTGATTGAAGGGAGTCCAAAAAAGGGGGGGGGGGATTCCAATAATGGTCTCTGATTTCACCGTTCCTGTCTGAGCTTCACGGGGCTGTAGGGAGGGAGGCTGCGTCGGCATCTGCCGGTAAGCTGATCATGGCGTCCTATCCACTGTCTAAGGTCGAACATCGGGGTGGGTTTGCATTGGAAGAGGCACGTCGTCTCTGGGCCTGTGCTGTGATACCCCCCCCCCCATCCCCCCTTCACCTGCGGCACAGATGTTGACTATAGTAACACTGTCTTTAGCCATATAAGGCGGGAACTCTGTCTTTCGCCTTATATGGTGGGAGCACGCATCGGCGGGTGCACAGGGAACGGCTTTTGTTCCTATCGTGTGTAACTCGAAGCCGCGGCTCACCTGGTGCCCAGTTGTGTTTATATTCTCGTGCAGAGACTGAGGACACTGTCGATACAGTGGGGTAGTGAATATGCACAAATGGCTTTTTTTGTATACGAGGCCTTTTCTGTGGTGCAGTTTAAGTTGGCCAGTACAGGGTTGGACGACAGCTGGCATACCGGGCATTTTCCTGGTGGGCCGAACCAGACTCCTCTGTGCTGGAGCCCTTCTTGCTGTTTGTCATGTCCATTTGTGTCTCAGTCCTGCTGGAATTTCATTCCAAATGTCGTCATTTATTCACATCTGTACTCATTGTCATCTTTCCATTTTTCTCTCTCATGTTTCTACATCTATTCACATTCACATTTTTTATTTGTACATTTATTTTGTTTTTTTATTCTGCCCCATTTGCTCTGTTTTCTCTGAACGTTTCGGTTTTTTGCTGTCAGAATCTGAACTGCTGTAACATACTAATTTTCCTCCAGGGATCAATAAAGTACCACCTCATCTCACTGCTCGTTAAGTTCATTGTTATAACATACTTTTGATTTCTTGTTGCCTGTGTTTTGGTTCTGGGTTATTTATACAAGGGTTTGCAGCAATTAGCTTTAGGTGTGTTCATCCTGGATGCTGGTCTTTAGCTGTATAATCATTTTGAATTGTTATTAATGGTAATTATTGCCTCCCCCCCCCCCATTTAGGAAGGGTGAATCGACCTCCTTCCGCGCACACACTGGCACAGTCCGCAGTGTGAGCTTCTCCGGCGATGGCCAGTCCCTGGTCACAGCCTCTGATGACAAGACCGTCAAAGTGTGGACGGTGCACCGGCAGAAGTTCCTATTCTCCCTCAATCAGCACATCAACTGGGTGCGCTGTGCCAAGTAGGTACCACTCAGGCGGCTCTGAAGCCCATCCGTGGGTTAGGGGTACGGTTGACAGCTGCCAGAAGACAGCAAAAGGCAGATGATTTGTTTATTCTAAGTGTTATTCTTGAAGCTTTGGTAACAGAGTTAGGAGCCTTCTGCAAGGGCGCTGGTCAGAGCCTTTTCGGGGAAGCGAGCTGTCTCCGTTTTCTGCTCATTAGTCCTCCACACTCATGGAGCTTGCTTATGGAGCTGGGTGTGAGGGCGTGGCCTTCTGAAGTAACTTAACCAGTTTCCCGAAAGCATAGCTGGTTTCACTTATCATTTTAATAACTCTCTTCCTGGGATGGCTTTGGGTTGTGTTTCTGATTGTTCTAACACGTTGTCACCGCAATGGCTCGTTTGTCGACACCGTTGGTTTGGGTGATCCGTTCAGAACTCGATTTCACGTGAGGCGTTTAACTTCTCTCGACGGTGTGGCTTACTCAGTTTCCTTAGGAGCTAGCTTCCTCCTATATCAACATGAAATATTAGTTTTTCCACCTGTTTTGCATTATTTGCTTCAGAATGTGATGAACCTTTTTTTGTATTTTTTTTCCCCCGTTTTAGTGTAATTACATCATAACCAGAGGGTGTTTGTGATACAAAAGGCCTGTGTGCGTTAAGTCTGTGCTATTAATACTTTAAACATGACGCTGTGTTAGAGTAATTTCGGCATTAGGTGAAAACTTGATCTATGGACGTCTGTCGTTTGGCTAGTGTTGGCATTCAAGTGGAATACGACACGTACTGAGATTTGTAGGGTGGTAAACTAAGACTGTCTCTTGTTCAGGTTTTCACCAGATGGTCGGCTGATTCTTTCATCCAGTGACGACAAAACCATCAAGGTCTGGGACAAAACCAGCCGCGAGTGCGTGCACTCCTTTTATGAGCATGGAGGGTGAGTGTGTTGATGAAGTGTCAGTTTGGTACTGCTGCAACATCCTACGCCTAAGAGAAAATTTTTGTTAATTACCCTGTCATACACTTTGTGGAAGGTTGTTTGGGTTTAAAATATTTATCTCAGAATATGCGTACTTAATCGCACTTGTGTTCTCATGTACCTGTTTTATGTCATCTTCCCTTGCTAACGACCAGTTCCAATACAGAAGTTCAGAGGACGGTAAAAATCCCCAGATGGCATTCTTGCCCCGCCCCAAATATCAAAGATGCATCAGTTGCATCCTCACAAAATGAGACCAATCCCAAGATTCATTGCGTCCCAAGTTTGTTTTTGGATGGCAATTAGTGAGATTGGTCTTGCTAAGACCGCAACTATGATCGTGTGTTCTTGGGATTGAGAAACACCGTCTCTCTCAGACTCTGGGGGAGAGACATAATTGTTGTAGTTGTTCTAATGTCTTGGTCGCTGTCCTTTCAGAAATGTCACATCTATACTTACACTATACAGTCTGAAGTCTGTCTTTATGCTGTGAAAGGGATTTTCTCATACTGCTGTTAGTTAAAAGTGAGCAGCGACCCAATCGGTATTTTCTCCTCATCCGCTTCCTCCGTGCAGGTGCGTGACGCATGCTGATTTCCACCCCAGTGGCACCTGCATCGCTGCCGCCAGCACGGACAGCACCGTCAAGGTGTGGGACATCCGCACCACCAAGCTGCTGCAGCACTACCAAGGTGACATCCCCAGTTGTGATGTCGTGCGGACGTTGAGGATTTGGCGTTTCCTACAGCCGCTGCTTGCTGTTTTTTTTTTTTTTTTTTTAATCATGTGTTGAATCGCCCTAAGGAACTAAAACAAAACTTCATGATGGTTGTTCTTTTAGTTAAAAAGGACGTTTTCAGGCTTGCTTTCCAGTCTCGGGTAAGGCCTCTCTCAGTTGTCGTGTGATTGCGATGGCTTTAAAGCAGGGGAAATGGCTGCCGACATGAAGCCCCGTTACATGATGGAGCGTCAACTACAGCTGATTACAATGCAGCAAAGTGCTCCTCTGTGGAGGTCTTACCCACCTCTTTCCCCCTTGGATTTCAATGAAAAATAAGATTGTATCTGAAATGGAAAAAAAACAATTCCATTATGTGGGATGAGACCCTTGAGGGGTAGACATGCTTCCAAGGCCCAAGGTGTTCCAGGGAAGATGTTTAATCTTTATTCTCAGATATTGAGTTGGTGGAGAAACTGAAGAATCTTTGTAAATTACAAAAACACCTTATAAGTCAACAGTTTAGCTCCTGGACACACATTTGTTAATGCTTCAGTATTTCAAGTCAGAATGTGCCGGAATCTCACCTAAGTTAGACAGGTACTTGTCAGTGTGAATTAAACCTCTTGCTCGTTCCGTTGATGGCCAAATAAACTTTTGTCAGCCAGGAAAAGGTCTTTTTCCTGAAGTTATGAGTTATGTTACTATTATAGGAGCAGCACTGTGTCTTAAGGGGGTAGCACTTTTACCTCACCTCACCAAGTTTGGGTTTGAAACCCATCTCTGCTGTGTGTGTATATGTCCTGCTCCCTAGGATGGACTGGTATCCCATGCAGGGTATCCCCCTGCTCTGTGCCCTGTGGGCCCCAGGGCCCCATTACACTGACCAGGATAAGGGCTTGGAAGATGCGCAGATTACTGTTAGTGTGCATTTAATTGCTCACCTGATGCTTTTGCCCTGAGCCACCTGCATTTATGCCCGCCACCCCTTTAAGGTCAGATTCGCTTGCAGCGGTAATGCAGAACCGGCCCGGGGTCGTCTTATGGGTTTTCCTGCCGTAATGCAGAATCAGCCCTATTTGTCGTGTTATGGGTTTTCCTGTTGGCGCTCCTCAAAGCTCCCCACTCTGCTCACATAGTAGTACTCAGTTTCCCTCCAGGGCCACGCCCCATGCTTCCTGGACCACGCTGGTCGATGGTGTCTTAAGCACACAGAGATGCCTGGTGGCTATGTGGGGTGTTGTGAGGTTGTTGCTCTTCATGTGACCCATGAGAATTTGCCAGGCACCTATCCTGCAGACAGCGTTGGTTGACCACGTGCTCTGCCCTTCTTCCACAGTGCACAGCGCGGTGGTGAATGGGCTGTCCTTCCACCCATCTGGGAACTACCTCATCACCGCCTCCAATGACTCCACACTGAAGGTGCTGGACCTGCTGGAAGGGAGGCTGCTGTACACTTTGCACGGACATCAGGTACCGGGCCTGGCCGTGTCCAAAACGTCACGCTCGCATAAGTCCGCCTGTCAGACGCCTCCCAGGAGAACCTCCAGGAGATTGATGCTCAGCATTCACTCTGCTTGTTCTGAACCTGTTGTCTTACAGCGATTATGAAAATCAGACTGGTTATATGAAGAAGTGGAAGTTCATCTTTAGTTTCCTTCCCGGAAAATAGCACCGTTAGGTTTTAAAATCAAAGTGGTCCTTGACCAGTAAGCACTGCGGACTGAACTTTGCAGCTTTCAGATCACGGCCTGCTGACCCTTTGGCATCATTGTGATAATAGCTAACATATAAAGTACTTTAGCCTGCCGGTTATAAATTGTCAGTGGGTATTACACACCGTGTCCCCATTTGCTCTCTATTACCGATTGCTTTCCCATCCATGTATAACAATGGCGCTGCACGCTTTGAAAAGCGCGCTTTTCTCATTAATCTCTCAGACAGAAGCATATTAGGTTTATTTACATTGGGCTGCCCTTTCTGCAGCTTTAAGTTCTGTCTTTGCGGGATATTTTTAATAACGCCTAGGAAACTGCCTACTCGCACCCACTGAGTCACCGCATTGGGGAGAGCCCGCCGGCACCTTTACGCCGACGCTCTGGCTCCTCTCCTGTGCCAGCGTGTGGGCCCCCCCCCGGGGCATCAGCAGGCGTGTCTAGGGGGGCGGCCCAGCTTGCTAACCCCCTTGTGGCCCTTAAAGGGGAAAGCGACGGGCGTCTCTCCTGGAGCCTGCATGGAACTGCCGCATCATCTGTCCACTTAATTAATTTATTTCCCTCGCATCGCTTGTTTGACGCGTTTCAGGCAGCAGGCAGTGTAAGGGACACCCAAATGAATTGCTGCTGGATAATGGAGGGGGGGGGGGTTAGGTGTTATAGACAAGAGTTGAGGGGGAAGCAGTGCCAAAGGTATTGTGAAAAGGGAGACCGGGTATCAGCCAAAGATTTAATGCGGTCATTCCTGGATGTCGTGAGTTAAAGCGGTCAGTTAACACCCCGAGCTGTTTATGGATAGTTTTCCCCGTCTTTCCAGTTGCATGGTGATGGATAAGGTCAGGCGGCTAAGATTTCGTCACAAGCATCCTATTGTGACTGGATAAGCCAGTACTGCTGTTTCCAGTATTTCATTTATGCCCTCCTTTTGGCTGATTGTCAGCTGTATGTTAGATCGTTATTAATGAGATTGTCATCGGTTTATTTCTGAAGTTTCAGCCCTTACGTAGGAAGGGGGGGGGGGGCTGTGTTCCGATGCAGAATATCCCCTCTTGGAAAAGATTCACCCTGTCCTCTTATGAAAGCAGCATCATTTCAGTTAAAGCTGCCCCCCATTACTCTGAAAATGGCAGATCCAATGCTCTTCGGATATTAAGATGGAGCCAGTGAAGCCTGCTGAGATATAACCTCGCTGTGACAGGGAATCCCAGCAGCGCCTCTCTGGGGTTCACAGGCGAGCTTGCTGGAGGCTGCCACTGGGGGGCGCTGAAGGTGCCTTGCAGCGTTATGGTCCTTGGTGCGTTAATGGGCTTACCCTGCTGTGGCTGTCAGCTGCTGTTAGCGTGGAGCCGGGAAGCACTTGGCCGCTGGTCTGGGCGCGGCAGGGTTGCACATGAGCACAAGATGACTGCGTTTAGTTTATAAGATGACTGCGGGAGTTTGAGGGTGTGTGTTGTGGGGGAATCATTCCTCTGCTTGCATTTGGAGCGTGCCTCAGCCAGAATTTGGATGGAAAGACTTTTTTTAGGCAGTGTGCCCTTAAGAAATTACCAAATAGCTCTTGTCATTGCTATTTTTACAGCTTTTTTTTTCCTTTTTCCACCAAGGGTTTTTTTTTGTCATTTTTAATTTATGAAGTGCTTTTTCCAGGTGTATAATAACGAATTGCATGCATAAATTGCGAAAACTCCGCCCTCACATTTGAAAATGAGACGGCCGTTCACATGCTCTGACGGATGCCTCCCCTGCCCGCATGTGGCAGTAGCCTTTGTGATGCCGAACACGCCGTTCCTACGTCACTTTCAGGCCTTACGGCTCACACAGAATGCCAGTGCAAGTAACGGTGCAGCAGTTCACATTTGGCTGTTGATGATGATGCGGTGGCTTTGGGGAAGAAACCATTCTTGAAGACAGTATTCAATGTTGCTACCTGACTTCACAAGCTCGTGGCCACAGGGTGGTCGAGTGATTCAGGTTCCCTAAAGTACATTTAGCTGATGCAGTGTCACAGAAGCCACTATAGCAAGGAAATAGTGTCATTATCTGAATGTGTTCTGTGTGTCATATGGTGCTTTCAGTGACATCTAGGTGGCCTCGCTCATTCCCAGCATCACTGGCGGTCTCAGTAAATGTAGGTGATGACGTGCATACATAAGGCCTGATCCACTGACCTGATCTCTGTCAACCACAGCCTATCTGAGATCTCCTGATCAAACAAGTGTTAAGTGTTACCAGCAGATAAACAGGAATGCAGATGCGCCTCTATCTTTGACTTGCTCTGTGTCTCTGGATTCCTGTACGTGGTACTGCTGATCTTCCGGTACAGCCACTAACCGCGATCTCCGTATCGATTCAGTGGCCCTGAAAGATGGGCTGAGTGTGCTGGACGGAGAGCCACAGCTTTATAATCTGATGTGTGGTGCCTGTCAGATGGACATCTGCCTTCTGCTCATGAATCATGAGCTTCGTGAGATGAGTAATGCTAGACTGAATGCTTCAACGCACCGAGAACATCCACTTGGAACATCCAGCTCTGCGCTGAGATTATTGTCCCCTTTAGATGTCGAGATATGAACTGGATGATCTGCTTTCTTACATTCAGGGGAGTTTACTTTTATTGAAATGGGGGCGGGGGAGTGTGTGGGTGACTTGCGTTTCACAGGATTAACCATGCAGCTAATGCCCCAGCGCTCAGCTCCCCCGCTCTGCACTGTTACTGTCTTTGGGTAAGTGAGCGGACGCTGCGCTCTGCTCTTTCTCCCCCCACCTGTCTCCCTGTTCAGCGACACTCACACATTGGGACCGGTGGTGTACCTGCTATTGCGTCACTAGGCCAGAGCGCCCAGTGTGGCACAGAGGATGGCACTCTGAGGCAGGCAGACTGTCTCATGCCATTGGGGGGCCAGGGGGAGCTTCTCGAAGACATCCTGTAACGCCAGTTATCTGTTTGGTCAGAGGGCAAATGCTTAGCAGTCAGTGTGGCCTCCTTTGTCCCCTTGAGCGGCATGGCCTTGACATGAAATGAAGCTTTATTCACTATTTGTGCATTGGAATGTTAGTTTATACATATCCCATCATGCTTTCTGTTAAGACACACATGGATATATAGAGGTGAGACTGACGCTTGGGGTCAGGGTGCCGGTTCAGCCATTCATCCAGCACCCTTAGAGCATTTCTTGGGAGATTAAAGGTCTTACTCAAGGGCTGAACAGAGATGTGGCTACCCTACAGAGCATGGGATTCAAAGTGCAGGTCTTCCAGTCACAGGCACAGAGACATATCCTGCCACCCCCCCATTGATGAGAAATTAATAAAGACAGCCGAGAACCTTTCACCTGGTGGCTGAACGAACGACCTCTTTTGTCTGGGCCTCAGGTGGTACTTTGGCATATCTATGATATGAGTCTGGCGAAATTCTTTTTATCTTTCGACTTGAATGTCATGCCGCAGACAACTGTGATATTTACTGCAGGGCAGAACCGTAAGACCTGCCCGCTCTTCCTCCTAATGAAGCTAATCACCTCCCGGCCAGATAACAGCACCCCCTACAGGGTATACATTACTTCTAGAATAATTTGTGTTCTGCAGCCTTTTAAATTAGGTTTTTTTTTTTTTTTACTCCAGACAAACTGGGCTGGTTTGAATGCTGTGCAGTTAGGATCCCAAAGATGGTTATGGCTGGCAGGATGAGGGAGGGGGTGACAAGCTCATAACCTCTCATGCGTACGGTGAAGTACGGCCTGTGCTGAAATCCGGCCCCACTCCTCGATTTTGTTTCAGTCAAACTTGTTTTCGCTTCTCTGTTTTGTTGCTAAGCACACATGATTAATTAAGGCTTATGAAAATAAGTGTTGGTCGCTCTGGTTCCCAGATTCCCACGGTGAGTAATCACATGAGACTGGCACCCGCCTGGGCGTCTGTCACCTGCAGCCGTGCCCGTCCTGTGCCTGTCATGCGCCCACCTTCTCTGAGCTTAGACATGCAGTTCTCTGATCTTCAGTTGCATGATGTATTCGGGAGGATGCTGTAAGGTGGGGTTGTTGATGTGGCTTAACAGAACCGGACCAGTATGTGGATTGGGGTGGTAAGGCCTTTCACTTGGGCGAAGGGACGTCACATAAATTCCCCGTCATCATCATGTGATGCTTCACTGCCAGGGTGACGCCCCCCCGTGGTCACGTTCAGGCTCATCCAGACAGCTTCATCAATCCACTGCGAACGAATCTATTGATAGGTTGTCTAGAAGGAACGCTGGCACCAGTGAACCCAGTAACAAGCTTCTCCCTATGTATCCCCCTGGTGGAGTGTTGCTTCACAGCAGCTGCCGCTGACTCGTTGCTGTTGGGGGTGCCAGCTGGGCATGAGGACGTGTCAGACAGCCTGGTGGTGCCGCGGGAGGCTGGGAGAGAGAGAGCAAGCAAGAGGGGGCGTCGGTCATCGGGCAAGTGGAACAGATTGTCTGTCTGTCTGACTGACTGTGTCCATGAGTTGAGTTGCTGTGATACACTTTGCTGCTCTGGGGGTCCTGGTAACAGTGACTTCTGCAATAGAGGGGTTTGTGTGGCGAGGGAGGGGGCGTGGAGAAGTGGGAGGGGCTGTTTCTGCAGCTGGCTGTGACACACGTGCATGCATGTGTATATGTCCCCACGAGGTGTGTGGAATGCAGGCTGTGGGCTCCTGGCTTACACGATCTCCCCTGCCAAGTTTACGTTCCTGGCTGCGATCACAATCCCCCCCCCCGCCAGACACACACCGTCTCTTCCTTTGTGTTCGGGTACCGTCTCGGTGACCGTGGCATTGTGTTCCTGCAGGTGGAGGGGCTAACCCCCCCATCCCCCCACTCCTGCCTCCGCCTGGAACATTCTGTCCTCAGTGCACCCGCAGCCGCCGCACATCCCGTTGTTTTGGAAACATGGCGTTCCAGGTGTTAAAATGGATGTCCTGTGTTTGCTTTATCAAAAAAATGTTCACGGCTGCCAGCAAGCCCTTTCCTCCTTGAAAATTATTTGTAAGAATCATAATTGCATGTAATCTGCACCTCCTACTCTTTTTGCAACTTTTTTTTTTTCCTCCCCCCGAAATAAAAATTATTTCTCGTCTACTTACGTTTTATGCTCCATGTTCAAGGCCAAGCTGAATTTCAGTCAAAACAATTAGCAGCCCCTCGGCCGTACCTTTGCGTGCTCGGTACGACCCGGCAAATTAAATTACGCCTGAGATGATATTGTTTCCTTTTATTTAACTGATGATTATCTTTCCATGTCTTGCTAATAATGAATGGCTTAGATGACTGACACAGCAGTAGTAATTGCTTCGTTGCTTGGCAACGGCAGGAAAAAATACAACACATTTAAAATGGATTTTAAAAAAATACATTTCCGTTGATTTTTTGCAGAAAAGCGCAATGATAATTATCTTTTTCAGTGTTTTTTTTTCCTCCCCACTTTGATGCATTAAAAACTGCTTGGCCAACAGGACTGAATTGTCCAACCAGTTATACGTTGTCATTTCTGTGACATATCATGCTGGTGCTGTGGACTGTGAGGTACAGCTGGTAAAATGGTATGGACATACTGGCTGTGTTCCATAGGTGGCGTACTGATTATGGAACTGAATCTGACCATACAATGCATCTGTTATTTTTACTGGAGACCAAGGATCTTAGCTCTGTTTTACATTAACTGTTTAATTGCTTAACCATGTAACTGCATGAAGGCTGACATGAAAGGAGTCTCTGTTTTCCTGTTGTTTTCATCTTGATAAGAAGAAAACAAATTGATAAAGCTTAAGATCCTGTCAGTGTGTGAGAAATGCTGCAGACCAGCTTTTACCTACTATGTTACTACAGTGTATTTGCACAGGCATGTGACTGGTGATGTACGGGGTGTTTATTCGAGCTATTTTCCATGCATCTGTTTTTGGTAACTGCTTATCCATTGAGTCCCCCGGTGATGTGGTGCCTCTTACTAGATATATGTATGACGCATCCATGGTGGGGGAGCCACACACTCATTTTCTGTCCGCCACCAAGCATAACTGTAGCTGTAGGGTGACAAGGGGGAGGAGCCAGGCCATGATTTTCCAGCAAAGGTTGACGCTGACCAGAAGTCAAATCTACCGTTCGTGGTGTTTCTGACACATTTAGCTTCTTTTCATCCGTCAGATGAGGCTTTGTTATTTTGTTTCTTTAATTAATTTATTTATTTATTTGATTGTGTGAGATCCGCACCAGTATTTTGTAACGCTACTTTGAGGGAATAATGTATTTGTTATTTTTTTAAATGATATGCTTATTGAATGACTTAGGGTGCGTGGGTTCACTTGAGGGAGGGTGAGAGAGGTTGGTAGTTTGGCCTGAGCTGTGAAATATTTTGTCTGATCATGTTGGTACTAGGGCTGCACGATTCATCGACTTCAAATTGAAATCGCGATTTGAAACAACGTGATTAGCAAGTCGCAAAAATCGCAATTTAGGATATACATTACACAGCACGTCGGACCCAGGGTTTAAAACTGCTGTGAGAATAGTTTTACAAATTCATGCTGTGCTCCTTGTGTGACGGTCATTCTCATCAATCACAAGCGCCGTGTTCCACGCGTGCCAGTCATGCTCACCAATCAGAAGTGGCCCAAGAAGGCGTATAGGCCCATAAACAGCAAACACGTGAAACCCAAGGAAAATGTTACATTCGCGGTGCGGAAAAATACTGATTCTGCTACTGAGCTGTAAGTGAATAGCCTTCCTATTTCATGGTCCGAGATTGTTTCAGAAAGGTCCTATCATCAATAGAACCGGCGAGCTCCTTTTAAAAACCAGCTGCAATATACTTCAGCATATCATACCTTTGGTTTTTGTTAATAGGCAATAGCATTAGTATACCGCTAACCCATCAAAATAACGAGACAGTAATTCTCACAGCAGCTAGTCGGTGACCCACAATACAGTCGTGTTTGTCATATGTTTTTGTGCTTAATAAATTTGTGTTTCCAAAGATTAATCCCACAACAGTAATAGAATAAAAGTCTTGCTTTAACATAAATACTAAAAGAATAGATTACTTTAATCGCTGTTACAGTTGGGTATGGGCACGCGGTCTTATTTAGAAAACATACAAAAAGAGACGCTTATAATGTTTAATCATTGGTTTTGTTTTTGTCCGAGTAACAAAGCAAAGGAATGATAAGCTGCTTCAGTCGAAAACTGCATTTTACTTATTTAAAATAAAATGCAGGATTGGCAACTTTGGTCAGCTGCATGGAGTGAGATTTTCTGTTCTCTGTTCTGCACACGCATTTACATGTATGTAGGGTGACCAGATAATCCATGTCAGGAAGGACTTTGTCATACTTTTCCAGGAAAGTGACTCAGTTTTTGTGTGTTCCCTGGAATGTCTTGAGCTGGTTGCTATGGTGTCTCATCTGCATCCCTACTAACAAAGAGCTCCTGTTAGGCCCCAACCCTTAAAACTTGTTGATGACTCTGTAGTGTTTTTTTTTCTTTTTTGAGTCGTCTGTCTCAGAATCTGCGCTTGGGCTCTGATGGTGAGGGCTGGGGAAGTGGGGAGGGGAGGGCCTGTGTTTCTCGGGGAGATGGAGGCCTGGGAAGGTCTTTCGGGGCCCATGATTCAGGCATGGTGTCGTGGGTTTGACGGGAGCCCTGTAGATCAGGCTGAGCACCATTGATTAGCTGGGTGAGTAATTACGATCTATATGTGCCTTGAGACCCTGAACGGGATCAGGGATTGGGCGGTCGATGGATGGGTGAATTGATGTTTATAAACTGTAAATCATACATGTCTAAGAGATCAGGGCCAGCGATGTAACTGCACTAAAAGTTTAAAATAATTCATTTTCAGAGTGTTTGATGGCCATGCAGTATGTAAACCAGTGCATAGAGGTGACCCCATGTTCAGCTTGCCATCCAGCAGGGCAGCGTAACACACACCCGTCTGCGGCTTGTGGCTTAGACTGACCCAGCTTGTGGAGTCTGTGCTTCCCTCAATCTCAGTCAGTGGGGGTCGAGCCAAACTGTATCACAGCTTTGTCCGGGCGGCCGGGCTCCTTCCTGTCCCCTTTAATCCCTGCATGGGTCACCAGACCAGAGTGGGCTCTTGGGTCAGACTGCGGTTGCTCTGGGCTGTCCTCCTCCGCCGGTGATTCTGGCAGCGTGCAGACGGGCCAGCGCAGGATCGCGGGACCCTTCCGGAATGCCGCGTGGGTAGCGACCCGCCGCCATCCTGGAGCCTGACCTTGGGGGCACTCTGCTTGTGAACGACGGGTGCGGCCCCTCCCTCTTGGCCACACGGCGTCTCCAGGAAGGCACATCAGCCAGCTGCAGCCCGGGCTGACGTTTTTACTTAAGCAGAATAAGTCTTAAAAGTAACCATAGCAACGGGGGGGGGGTGTAGGGCACCATCCCTGTCTTTGATGGCATCTGCCAGGGTTTCCGTTTCACAAGATGTGAGTGTCGGGGAAGCGGATGCTGGAGCGTTGCATTAGACCCGCTGTGTGCTCAGGATGAAGCAGGGCCTCTCAGTCAGACTGGTGCCTGTCAGAGTGTCCGGCTGCCCAGGGGGTTCATTGCTGATCACCGTCATCGGGACAGAAGATGCCTGTAACTGTCCATCTGTTAGCACTGTGTCCTCACAATCCCTCTGGGGCGAAATACCTAAAAAGCTTCTGTTTCATCACACATTTGAATGACCAAATATGTAAACCACACCTGAGTAAGAGTGAACGTGAGTATATAACAATGTGCTTGGAATTCCTATTTATATTTCTTTCCTATATCTGTTACGATATTCAGGATTCACTGTGTAGAATGTTGGTGTGAATGATCCGCAAGAGGGTCTTATAGATTTGTTTTATTTTGGGACTGCTTGCTTTCAGTTTTTCTGTATCAGATTATTCTGAGTGCAGAGAAAATCTGGCATCCTATTTTTGGTGTTAAAATGGGCCAAATGAAAAACTCGTGAATCAGTTTCACAAGGATTGATCTGCATTGATTTTCCTGAAAAGCCTTAATCCAGAGTGAATTTTGGGACATGTGCTACATTTCTACACGGTTCCCAGTATGAAATGGTGAACAGTTTAGCCTAGAAATTTGTCCTTTAACAGCCATAGTTATTAATGCAATACACATCCCTGTATAACCTTGCACCTCACTTGCTGATGTCACTGCAGCCCTGCTGGGGGGAGCTGGAATCTGACTTTCATGACTGTGTTTAAGTGGGCCTCAGATTTAAAGCAGCTCCCCATGGTGCATGTTTGAAGCAGATTGCTTCAGGTCGGGGTCTGTGTCCTCTTCAGCCTTGTTTTAAATGCAGAGTAAAGCTCATTTTCTTCATTATTGGACGGTATTCCCAGTTTGGCCCTCCTACACTCCCTATTAATACCCTTTTTTTTTTCCTTATTGGACAGTGTGCTCGATTTTGCCCTCCCACACACACCCCTCAGCAACCCCTTCCTTTTCTTTCCATCTTGCCAGGGTTCTGCTACCTGTGTGTCTTTCTCCAGGACCGGTGACTACTTCGCCTCTGGTGGATCAGATGAGCAGGTGACTCCCTGTGTCCTATGTGTTGCTCAATCAGGTGGGAGGAGAGGATTGTGGGTAAATTGTTATGTAAAAAAAACCCATAACCAAGACTGACGGAGGGCAGCTTCCTTCTATCCATGTCCCTGAGTGCTGAATATTCTAACATTTTTCAGCATTAAAGCAGTTCTGTTTTCGGTTTTCCTGTCTGGGATTTTTTTTGTGGCACTAAAGTATGCTGATCTCAGAAACTACAGTCACACATTAACGATTTAGTTCACAGGATTTAATTTCCCCTTTATTTATAGTGCAGTGTGTGAAATCTCCTGAAATAATTGGTAAAGACAGATTTTCTCACATTTTATTTGTGAGAATGAGGTATTAAAGGCTTCCGTTTCTGTTTCTGATCGCTGCCAGCACACTGAGCCCTGCTGCCCCCTTAACTCTTTTACTGGACTGACTGCGTCGTCACGGTGAACTCTTTCTCTGACTGGGACCACAGGTCATGGTGTGGAAGACTAACTTCGACTCTGCTGATTATGGTGAGGTGCTGCGGGTCCAGAAGAGTGCTGCCGGAGCAGAGGGCCCAGCGCTGGCCTCGGACCCCCCGCCTGGCCAGGTGAGCACCAGGCCTGATGAATCATGGCAACAATCTGGATTTGGGAGGGGCACCCAAGACATGCAGTGTGCCTAAGTGGTGTCCTAAGTTACCTTATCAACTCACTATATATGTGTATGTCTTAAAAAACAGGGGAGCAGGCTAGGATGTGCAAAAATGATTACATTCCATTGTACACATTCTTATACTTGTACACATGTTTATGGCCTGCGATGAACTGCCATCCCATCCAGGGTGTCCCCCAGCCTTGTGCCCTGTGCTGCCTGGGAAAGACTCCAGGTTTCCCACGACCCTGACCAGGATAAGCATTAGAAAGTGTATTGATGCTAGACTAAATAATCTTAACTCGTCAAGGCCAGGAAATGTGTGAAAGGACATGACACATCATTATAATAATGTGTCTCGTGTTTAATCAAAGAGAATATCCCTTTTCCTTCCTCATGCCAGATCAAAGAGCAGATTTTAACATGGGGCCCGGTGCCAGCAGCCGCTCCACATGCAGGGGCCCCCTGCCCGCCTGCCTGCCCGCCTTCGTCACTCTTTAGCTTTGCATGACTCGGCTGTCGTCCCGGTGCTGGGATCCGCACTCGCTCTCTCTCACCCTGAACTGCAGCACTCCACCTCATGACCTCAGGTGCTGACTGCTGCCCTACACACTCCGTAGTAAACATGTATGAACTACTATAATCCTAATGGGAAAACTAGCATGAGAGTGTCGGTTAAGAGTCTGCTCACACATGCATATAACTGAAGGAAAGAGGATGGTTTGGTTGAATATGAATTTCTTTAATCTATTTTGTCTTGCATTTAAATTTATTTTTAAAAAGTGTCCCATAATAAGAAATTAATAAAGTAAACTGTAATTGGCACGGTTTCCTCGCACCTCCTGTGTTCGAGTTTGAGTGTTTGCCCTGCCCTGTGTATCTGGTGTTTTCTCTGTGTTGTGTGAGTTTTCTTTGGGTGCTCTGGTTTTCTCCTGCCTTCCAGTTGCGTCCATTTTGGCTTTTTGAAGTCTGTACATTTGTCTTGTGCGTGTGCGTGCATGTACCTTTGTTGGACTGACATCCTATCCAGGGTATCCCCTGCTTTGTGATCTGTGTTTCCAGGAATGAGTTCATTGCTTCACTGTACTGGATAAGTGCTGAAGAATGAGTGGTTGGGTGGATGG
>JAODJW010000127.1:6997757-7009124 GCA_026777045.1 Hyperopisus bebe | reverse complement strand
ATTATTCCCCTAGATAAATGACAAATTGATTTGTACCTGTTACATAATGATTTTTTTCTTGTTTGTTTTGTTGAAAAACTCTCTTCTGGTGTTAAAATAAACCTACCAGTGAAATTACAGGTTAATTTTTATAAATGGGTCTCGTTAGTAATTCAACAGGGGTGAAATAATTATTTCCCTCACTGTACCATCTTCTGGCTGTACTCACTAGCTATTTATCTAGTGTTTGACACATCGGAGGTGATGGGGCAGGAAGTGACACTTTGAGCGCGGCCCCAGAAACAAATCGCCTCTGCTATTAGCTAGCTGGCCCCACAGTTCTTCGTTAAAGTCTCGGGGCGACTAGGAGGAAACGTGCCCCTCTCCCGCCTGTGCGGGTAGCAGCGGAGGCCGGCGGGGTGGGTGATGCAGAGCCTGCAGGGGGAGGTGCTCCGTCTTCCAAGCGGGTGGATTGCTGATCAGAAGCGTACAGCTGGACAGCCTGTTGGCTCTCTGTGAGTAGCTGGGGTTTTGAGAATAGAAGGTAGCAGCTCTCACCTTTTTTGGCTAATCTGACGGGGCCCTTCTTTCCCGTCATTCCTTTCCCAAACACGCCAGATTATCTGGTGACGTCCTCCTCGTTTGGTCACATCTTGGCTTTCCCAGCCTCTCCTTGAATATCCTCTGGCAGATATAGTTGATGCTTTTGCCTCCAACCTGCCTTATACCAGTAATTAGGGAGTTTAATTAATTTTATCAGGGTTTCTGCCAGGATGGATATGAAGTAGAACAAATGTATGACACCCCAGGCTCCGGGTTTGATCCTAAGATTAGCTGGTCGGCCGGCCGGGGCGGAGCTGCGGAGCCATATGTATTTCTGCTGGAGCCCAGAGACGGGCATGGCGTGACGTCTGCACGAGCAGCATGGAGGGCTGCTGCTGCTGCTGCTGTTAGGCAGAGCTCAGGCATGACTGAATTTATTTAGGCGCTGCTTATTTATTCCCGAAATATCCATATCAGTGCCACGCGGATATTCACGATAACACCATCTGACGCTTAGCTTAGCTATTACAGAGAATATCTCTATGTGTTCTTGACACTGTAGGCAGTTCTCTCAGTAAACTGGATTTTCTGGGCCGGTCTTAGAGAAAATTGCAGGAGTATTTACTAGCATGTGAAACTGGCTGGCTGGAGGGGTTCTTCCAGCACTTCTGTTGATATTGTGTAAAGAGGAGACTCGTCTGTAATGAAGTGGGTTTATTGGAATGTTATCCATAATTTCGTTAAGTTCCTAAGTTAAAGTTCCTGGAAATGGTCCTCGGTTCAGACTCTGTGCCTGTGATCAAAAGGTCACTGGTTGAAATCCTGTGACAGCAGTGATTTCACCATTGGGCCCCTGAGCAAGACCCTTAACCTGCAATTGCACCAGCCGCTGTCTGACCCTTTCTTACACAGTTGTATGACTCTTTGGATAAAAGTGTCAAATAAATAAATATGATGGTAATAGAAATGCACCACTGCGCTTCCTAAGAACAGTTATCTTTTTATTTTGGTGTTTGTTTGGCAATGTTTATTATTATTGTTATTTGGTTGTGTGAGAAGCAGCTTCAGGTGTGTCTCATGTATGCAAAATTGTCATAGCTCTGTGTGTGTGTGTGTGTGTATTTAGCTCACAGCCTTGGCGACCTTCAACCTGATTCTGTCATTCATGCATGTGTGTCTGAAGGGATGAGCGCGTGGGAGCCCTGGGTTGTCTCCAAAGGAGGTGCACGGCTGGCTGAGAGCGTGCTATCACACGGGGTTTTGGGTGTTACACTTGCACGTGCAGGCAGTGCTAACCTTGTTGTTTGCTGAAGGGCCTGGTTTCACCATCTCTTGGCTGCAGGGTGGGGGCTTTCTGCAGGAGCAGCTGAGAAATGTGTCACGGGTATCAGGTGGAGGGGGGTGAGCAGCCCTTTCCCCCCACCCCCGTCACACCCCCTCCCATTGTCTCTGCTTCTGCCACTCATTTCCTCCGCCATGAGTGCACCTGTCCATTTGATCGCCTTCCTGCTACACAAGACGTTGGGGGAGGGGGGTGTTTGGTCCACCGGAACCGAAACCGTCTTAAAGATCGGTGCAAATGACAATGGTGAGGGGAGTGTTCACCAGAGTCACATGACACGGTCTGGAGGAGCAGAATCACAACACACATTCAAAGGTCTGGACAAGCTCGGTCACATGACGCAACGAAATCGGAATCGCATAACATGCATTCAAAGATACAGATGAGCAGAGTCATATGACTCGTTCAAATGTCTGGTCGAGCAGCGTCACATGACATGCGTCCAGATGTTTGGACGAGCAGTGTCACATGGCACATGCTTAAAATCCAAATGAGCAGTGGTTTGGCAGAGGCCCAGTACTGTCCTCGGAAGGAGCAGGTTCCAAGATGCAGGGCCTGCTGTCTGCTTCACCTTTCCTGACACGGCAGCTGGAGGAACACTCACTGGTGCTGGGGGAGCACATCTGTCTCTGGGTTAATCTCCGGGTGGCCCTAGTAATCCCACCCCCAGTCCCTGAGCTTGTCTCCCCAGTGCCGAATAGTACCTATATCTTCACATTTGTGGTGTTCTCTTGCTGGGGCTTTTCCCAGGTTCTATCTACAATTTTCAGCACATTGCAAATGTAATCTTGAATAGAAGACCCTTGGAGGTTTCATGCTCTATCTAACTGAAGCTGTTTGGGGCTGCGGGTCGCCTCACTGTGGTATAACTCCATGGCGCAGTGTGACTGTGTCTGTAACATGGCACTGTTCTTGGGGAGAATCGGGGGCAGAATCATTCTTATCGGCTGCTGGACCATCTGTCCTCTCATCTTAGCATTTGCTGTCCCGGAGCTGTCCCTTGGTGCCGGTGAGATATACACAACTCTCATGTCTTTGATGCATTGGGAATGAATGTGGCCCTCCCCCAGCATGGATTCTGGCCCTGGGGCTCACCTGTACATTGAACTGTGCTTGGTATGATTCTCTACCCATCATGCAACTCTTTGTGTTTATCTCCACTCTATGATAGCTGTTACTGATTCTTCCTTGCTATCCAGAAACAGACAAAGCTTTCTGTTGAGGTATGTGTGGTAGATTAAGGTTTTCAGTGCTGTTTGCCACGAACATGACAGACTTCAGGTATGCTTTTCCCCTGTACAGACCATGTGGTCATTAGTTACACTTTGATAGCTATTAGATGTGCTCGTGACAGACAGTAGCTGAGTTTTTCCATTCGATGGTTGAAAGTTGACTTCTTGTGACCATGTGCCAGAGTTGAAGTGTTGAACCTGTGTGGTGTTATTTTAACTGGCTCCTGCCCGTTAGTCCCAGCCCCCTGTGGGGTGTGCAGTGTACTATATGTAATCCTGTGTTTTCGTAGTGTCCAGGAGCGTGACGAGCGGTCTCGCATGTGGGCAGGACCACTCTGACAGCCCATCAAACCCGTGGGAATCTTACTGTGCCCCCCCCCCCCAATCCAAAACCCACAGTCTGGTGAATTTTTTCCGTTGTTGGTTTTTCCAATCTGGATGACTCACTGGGATTAACTGCCCTTTGAGGCCATTCGGATCGCGAAAGCTGGGGGGGGGAGCCGCTGGTTTAGCGCTGAGGGGCAGGTTTTGGGGCGTCACCACCCCTCCCCCCCACCTTGGAGATTCCCATAATGTGTCCGGTGTGGACATACATGTCAGCCCCAGCAAAATCACCCAGAGTACGGCTCGCTGGGTGCTGTCATCACGTCGAGGTTATGTTTGGCAACTGTCTTTCTGCTGAACCCCCCACCTTGGTTTTAATAGGAAAATACCCAATAACTTAAAGAAATGTGATGTGACACATTCTGATACATAAAGGGGTTTAAACTGAGGATCCTTTGTAACTTTACATGTCCTGTGCCTAAAAAATTTCAGAATTCTCTGCTGAAAAGTCAGTAGCATCACGCTATAATCGGATCCGTCCATGCCCATGTGCCCTCTGACCTGGGTTCCATTGTCACCCTGTCCTGCGCGCCGCCCCCTCCTGTGCAAAGTTCATGCCAGGGCACCTCTCCCCTCGTGTCAATATTTGAACGGGCCGGGCCGTTTACCGCGAGGCCGCCATCTGGCAGGCTTCTCCTCCCTGCCATGGCCAGAGGGCCAACTGAAACATACAAGGTGTTCGTCTCGGACTGATGACTAATTGAACTGGGGGGACTTGCGTATAATATTCACGCTGGGAAACCGAAGCGTTGCATCCGGGGGGGCAGATGCTTGGAGGTGGGCCCCGAAGAGCTCACTGAGAGCTGAGGTTTGGAGGTCACCAGCGTGGCCTTATTATCCACAGGCTGTGCTCAGAAGGGCCCCGATTTCCAATCGCTGGCCACTCCACATCTTCATCATGTTCCATGTTCTTAACTGCCTGACGCGGCCTGTAAGTGAAGGTGGCGCTATTCTCCATCAGTCACTCTGTGAAATACAGACGTGATCCTTCTCTGGACACTTTAACGGAACATGAACAGGCCTCATTCCTGGTGGGGGGGACCCTTTATTTATGGAAGGGTGTAAGAGTTGTCTAATGGACTTTGTCTCGGTTGGAGTTCTATTTAGGACTAGGAGATGGGGTCTAGAAAATTTTTAGCAGACTGGGATGGGGGGGGGGGGCAGAATGAGCAGTGGTTTGGCAGAGAGAGCTGATCATTCCCCCGCCCTCCCTCAGTGAGTGCAGTAACCTTCCCGCCATGTCCTACTGAGCTTATGGTTGGCTGCAGCTGGGCTGAGATCCTTCAGTGTCGGAGATCCACCTGGAAGCTATGGCAAGGAACACGCCGCAAATATTTACCTCCCTCCGTCTGGCATGCGGAGCACACCTGCCGGTCAGATGTTCCCATCAGGGGCGCCAGCAAGGAGTGTCTGGCCTGAGCTCTCTCTCTGCCCCCGCCAGCCCCGCCCTCCTCCACACTCTCTCCATTGTACCCCTGTCGCAGTGTGATCCGAGGTCACCCCGATCCTCGTCCGTTTCAAGCTCCTTCTCCTGCTTCAGGTGTTTGCGTTTTCCCTTTGTGTCACCAAGTCGAATTTTAAAATTGACCTGCCTGTCCACAGCGCTCGGAGACTGCTGGACTCCCGGAGAACCCAGGGCCACTTCCGGGCACAAGAGGGCGCACCAGGAGCTTGGGCCAGGCCTTGGAAAACCCCAGAGTTGCAGAGCGCCTCCCGCAGCCTGAGGCTGGCGTGTCTGACGCACTGGCCAGCACTCTGGAGCACATCGTGGGCCAGCTGACTGTACTCACCCAGGTGAGCAGGATCCGCCCTGCCACATGCATTTATCTCACATTTATGGTGTTTAGCTGACACTTTTATCCAATATATATTTTAGAGAAAGCCGGGTCACACGGTCCCTGGATCAATTGGGGTTGCTCAGGGACTCAATGGTGACATCATTTTGCTGGCCCTGAGATTTGAATCAGAAACCTTCTGAGCAGAGCCAAAGAGTCTTAGGCCACAGAGCCACACAGCACCCTGTGCATTGAATTAAATATTACTATGAATGACAGAAACACGCAAAGCCCGTTGTTAATGTCTAAGGAAACAGAATCAAATCTGAAAGAAACTCCTGCTGTACCTCAGATGTTTCAAAACTTTTAAGGTTGTAGCTTATTTCTCAAGTCTCTCTTGTTCTGAACAACATTGCTGAAATGTCTGTCTGTTCTTTTATAAAAGATGATCTGATCTAGTCTGTCCTCCCTATTACAGTCTATGCACTACAGTTGGGAGAGTTTATGCCTTAGGTGTGACCACAGGAAGTTCTCTCCATGAGAAGGACATGTTAAACACGCTGGAATCGTTTAGAAGGTCACCAAGTTAATCACATGGATGGAGCTGCCTTCAGCAGAGGATGTGTCTGATTGCTAAACGCATCGTCTCCCAGTTGTTTATGGGGGTTATGCAATGCAGATTACATTTTAATGCTTGTGCTTATTCACGTTCAGTTTGGCCCAAGCTGTGAAAAGGTCGATATTTTTGTGCTAAGCTGTTACCATGTTCATGAGAACACAGATCCTCAGATTTGTTAAATCTGTGCTTACAGAGATACGCCGTTCGTATAGTTCATTCAGCCATTCAGAGTCCTCTGGGCCAGAACACAGCTGCAAATGGAAACTCTGATTCAGTTTCTTGCAGTTGCTGCTTCACATCAGATTCATGCATCTTCTTTGGTTTTTAAGTGATTTTGACAAGCTCGTGGGCTGTTCCCAAGAGCTCATGGGTATGTGTTTGGCTCAAGATGGCGTTCTGTCCATTTCAGGTTTCTTCCAGGGCCACCAATGCAAAGCTTTGTCCTTCACTTTAATTCAAGCACAATCTCTCTCTCTTGTAGGGTTTTGCATGGTATTTTCTGTAGTTGCAGTTCTGTGATTGTACTGGTGCCAGTTAGCACACTGTATTCTGGTGCCTTCCTCTTGTAGATAAAATGTCCCTCAGCATGCAGTTTTTTTGTTTTATATTCTACACAGGAGCAGAAATGGCTTTAATGTATGTAGCTCTATCTGCAGGTCGAAAGATGTTCGAAACTTGAACATATGAATGCAAAGTAGAATGACTTTCAAACCTGCTTTACATTTGACTGGCATGTATAGTGAGTGCATCTCAGCTTGCTCGTGTGGGTTTTGAAGGCACTTGCTGCCTTGTTTTGGTAACTGTATTTCCTTTAGGCCTCAAGCTTAAAAATGTATTGGATATGCATCGATCAGCACATCTCTTAGGGTAGGAGACTTCAGAATTGCAACAAATGTCTCATATTAGTACTCTGAAAGTATTTCAATTGAGCATTCGATTTCAGATTTATGTTCAGATTTGTATATTTGTACATTACTAAATGTAGTCTCTCAATATCAAAATTGTACTTTAATATATTTTAATATAATATAATTCATACAATTATATTAATATTGTACTACAGTATAATATATTTTAACGTAGTGTATTTAAATATGTTATGGTACCTCAGTTTTTTATTTAAATAAAATACCAGAGATTCTTAGACTTGCACACATTATTTGGTTTGTGCTATAAAGTAACTTTTTACACAGCCACCTTCCTGGGTCTGGAGTTTACGGAGAATGGTGAGGAATAAAAAATATCCAGTCAGTGGCATTTCTGTGAGAACATCTTGTTAACAAGAGAGGTCAGAGGAAGATGGCCGGACTCGTTAGAGCTAACAGTGCAAGCAAACTAAGAAGCTGGGTACTGCTATTGAACACATGCAGAGAATCGAACCCGGTACCCTAGAGATGTGAGGCCACAGCGCAGCCCTGTCCATCTGTCTGGATAAATCATGTGCCATTATCAAGATGTGAAAGCATGTTTTCTCCCTCTCAGGAGGAATATCGTCTGTCCTTAAGTGAGTTTAGTATAATGGCTGGAAAATCAGTACATGCCAGTACAAAAATCACTACTAATGTCTGAAAGATAGTATAGAGATTCCTCTAAATATGCTATGTCGTTATAAGACGCCTGAAGACCCAGAGAGAAGACAGAACGCTCTGAAGGAACAGTGTCTGTGTTTATCAGGAGTAACTTGTGGGTGATTTGAGGAATGATTTGATGAACCCTTGTTTCAGCACTTGAACATTATAACGTAATTTTTGGTCAGTTGATACATTTTCTAAGAAAAGGCATAAGATTCACCAGCAGGGATTATTTAGTGTTTGTCAAAAGCTGCCCAAATCATCTTTTCCTTATGTTCTTTTCCTTTTTCATGTAGACATCTTGGAGACAATTTCCACATGTCACACAGGTGACGACTGGGCCACGCCTCTTTTCGGCCGGGGGAGAGACTGGGAATAACTCACTGTCACTCAGGAATGGCGCAAGGAAATGCCAAGCTCTGCATGAGGACGGGGGGGGCGGGGGGGGTTTAGCTGGACTGCTGTTGTGTTCCAGCCAGTCACCGATAGCCTGTCCTTAGCTTTTTGTGTAATCCTTGATCATTTAAGAATTAGACGTAGCACTAAAGTGTATGGTGCAGTGTGTTGGCCAGTGGGTTGGGACGTCGTGCCTGTGATCAGAAAGTCGCCAGTTCAGATCCCTGGGTCAGCAGAGTGATGTCACCAATGAGCGAGCCCCTTCCCCCCCAGTGGCTCCAGGGACTGACACTGTTTTCTTCAAACAATATCCAACTTTGGATAAAAGATTTTTAAAAATATAGAATATATTTTTAATGGTTTTAACTTCATTGGTTTCAAGGACAGGACTTGCAAGTTAATCACAAAACAGTTAATCATTACTTAATCCATCGGTGGCTTTAATGTTCCCGCTGTTTCTCACCCGTGTCCCGTGTTGGCAAAGCCAGCTTAATGTTGATTTGCTTGCCACGCAAGTAAGATGTGCTTTAAGTGATGAGCAAATCGGACAGCCTGGTGCAGAGGAACATCCACCACCTTCAGGGATGGTGAGCTGTTGCCAATCCCTTGACATCCTTCTGTGCCAAGAGTTTGAGCTTGGTGTGAACTCCAGCTGGTGGTCAGTAGAGGGAGAGATGTGAGCATTTGGAGACCATAGCTCACGCAGCATTGCTCTAGAGATACTGGAGGGGTTTAGTTTGGAAAGTCAGCCTTGAGGGAGTCTATGCAGAGGTGAGCGTCATGTGGACCCATCAGCTGGATTGACAACTTGGTCAGCCGAAGGTGTGTGGTGAATTCACAGACATCACCAATGTCTGATTAGAGAAGGTGAGATGTAGAAGGTCATAGTTATTCTGCAGATTTCTACTTTGACATTTATCTGTGTGACTGCACATTGTGCTAAATCGGTGCTGGTGTCCTCAGTCATCGCTGGAAGGTCAGTATCAACAATCCAAATGATGACCCCCTGCTCCTCAGGGCTAGAAAATGCTGTAATTGCAGCCAGTGGGATCTGCGGCAAGGACACAGCACCCCCTGTGTGCCTGCTGCGTCAGCGCCCCTGCTAGGGTGTGAAAGAGAGAAGGATCTAGATCAGAGCTATAACTGGAGTGCTGTGTTTGTTTGTATATCATCCGAAAAGAGGCCAGCCTTAAATCCGAGCACGATGTTGCTTAAAATAGCCCCGACGGCGGGGGGGAGAGCACACCTGGCCCCCCATCACTGTAAATATGTGATGCTTTTAGGGGGTTAAGGGAAGAGACCACGCAGTCGGGTCCTCTGCAGACGTGTAGCTGAGCTCATAACATTGGAAAACAGCATGTAGAGCTGCTCTCGCTGTCTGCTACCTGAAATATGAATGTTCGAGGCTCCAGGTTTCAGCTGAATTATTAATAGATCAGGCTTTTGGTTTAATTACCATCTCCATCCTTTTATTAATTAATTCCGATAGGCGCTGGAGTCAGCTGGGTTTCCAGCTGTTGGCTGTTTTTTTCCGACAGGGAATGCCATTTCATATTGAAATCCGGAGATCATATTTCCAGGTGGCCCCCCATGTTCGGAGTGCAGGGCTGGGCAATCAAGCCTGAGGAAGACCAGTCGTAGGAAAAAGCATTCATTAGTGGTTCAGCAAGGGGAAATTTTGGCCGATAAAGATAATGGATATAATTTTGCGTAATATTACCAATGCCGATAACCTTAAGATCTCGTTATTGTGTGTAGCAATATCATTGTGTAATCCATGCAGTGAGACGTCACAGAAATAGTACTGACTTGGGAGACTACTATGTGTAGCTGTGAAGGAGCTGACAAAATCCCTTGTCTTCCACTGTGGAAAATGGCTGATCGTCCAATGCAGACATCTTTGTTATTTTAGTAGTTGTGTCTTGTGCTCTGGTGCTGCTGACATTGTATGTTGGTTAAGTTTAAATATTACCCAAGATTGAAACATCGGACCAATGCTGGTATTTTGATTTTTGATGAATATTGGCCGACATCGATATGTTAACTGATGTGTCATGCATCTCTAAGGTTAATATAACTTTTTACTTAGCTGTTAGCTACCTCAGAGTCATAACTATTGCTGCTATAGCTAGCAAAAAGAATGACTTTTATGAATACAAAAAAGCAAAATTTCCCAAAAGCATCATAGAACAAGGATCATCATGGAAGCGCAAATTAGTTAGTGCTTTTTTTTTTTACAAATATTAGCGAACCTTCCCGTGCCATTCTATGTTTTGGAAATTTGCATGCTGACGGCGCTCCTTTGCACATCTACCTGTAGCACGAGTTTGAGAGCGTGCAACCTGGAAGTCAGAGTATAAGGAGGATTTTGCTCCCATAAATCGTGCATAGCTGATTCTGATGTTAGATTGGTGTCTTGATTTTTAATTAACGTCGGCCAACATCGATATATATAAACCGATATATTGTACATCTATTGTGAATTACCTCGCTGTGTTCGTACAATGCACAGAGAGCCCCGGAGAGAGTGTGTGTATCATACCAGCATCTGGATCACTGTCTGCTTCTTCGGATTACCTCTTACTTGCGACAGATGGGTGGGTCAGGAAGATGGGAGGGGGTACCTGCCATATTCTGTTCAGCATCTTGTTTCAGCATCTCGGCGCCTCTGAATCCCCTGGACGTCCGTGGCAGGAACTGCGGCATAAACTGCCAGCATGCCCTTTTGCCAGGTTCGGGTCCTACCAGCACCACGCGGTAGCTGATCGCAGCCGCAGGAAGCCAGGGCCGCATGGCCGCGTCTCCCACTTGCCAAAAGGGCCTATGGATCGTAGATGAATGTCAGCTTTTAGCTGCCCATAAAGTTGCCTGTTTGTATGTCTGTGTGTATAGCCCAGTTCTCAGAGGGTTTCTCAGGGGCGGGAGGTGAGAAGCACCTCGAAGTAAGATGCATCACTTAGTTACTAATCGCTCTCTTGTCTCCTCTCTTAATATTTAATGTATGCGGTGCTTTGCAGAGGCCTTCTTCGTGGGGTGGTGAGGCTGAAACAACACCTCCTTAAATATTACCAGCTAAATCATCTCTCAGGTCCCCGTCAGCCCGAGAGTCTGTGGTTAATAGCTCCCCCAGGTTGTGGATGACAGCATTATTTTCCTTCACAATGAGGAAATTAGTCATCAGGTGGCGCTATGCAGCGTGGGGCCTCAGTGGGACCCATTCGGAAAAACCAACATTAATGTGGCTCGCGTTCCCGTCCGGACCACACAGAGCCGCACAGAGGCTTGGCATCCGCCCTCCGGGCAGAACTGGCAGCATTTCAAGGGGTTAAAGATGGCGGGCTGCCCCTGCTCCCCCCGTTCAGGCCTGGCTTGCGCCATCCCGTGTGGCAACATGCTGCGAAGGGGCCTCCGTGTGTTTTCTGCACTGGAGCTGGACGCTGCTACGGGCAGAGCAGATGGTTTCCATTACGGAGGAAGTCCCACTGTCCCAGGACACCTCCAGAGGCATGTGCTGGAGCGCTCTGAC
>JAODJW010000127.1:6974894-6991223 GCA_026777045.1 Hyperopisus bebe | reverse complement strand
GGGGGGGGGGGGGGGGGGGGGGGGGGGGGGGGATTAAACAAAACCGGAATTCTTGAGTCAGGCAGCCCCCCTCTCCTTCCTGTCTGAGGGCTTGAGCTTGCCCAGAGCATTAACAGAGAAAACAACTGCCCCCTCCTCTTTGAAAATGGGCCTCGGGACCCAGGAGTTGCCAGTTTGACAATGGGGGGGGGGGTGTTTGCCGTAAAGCCCGACCTATAATAACAAATGGTCTTTAACCCTTGCATTTGATAGTGGTGCCTGGTGAGTGTGCTGTGGGTATGGGGGGCTTATACTGGTCTGTAAAGCCTAAGTGAGGCCCACAGGACTGGGGGAGAGTTCGCCGCCGCGTGTCCTGCCCCTTGCACAAACATCTGGATGTATTTGTCCCGACTCACTGGCTCGGCCCTCGGCCCGCTCCAATCGCCCCATGGCCAGTCGCTGCTGTTCTCCTCACCCGTTCGCTTCCTCAGGGGCGTTTCAGAGTATGGACACGACTGCAGTCGGCTCATTTTAGGTGCTTCAGGCACATCTCTCTGAGTAAGACTAGTGGGTGATGATGGAAAGTGTGTTATAATTCATACTTAATTGATTTACTTATTTCCATTTGCATCTATCATCCTTAGGGTGAATGAGAAACGGCTAAGGGCGCTAAAGAGGGTGACACCCTGGATCGGATTCCAATCTACACTTGGGGACATTCACAAGCATTGGGTCTGTTAACTGCACGCCTTTGGACCTGAGCATGCAGAGGAATGCAGCACATACACAGGGAGAACATGCAAGCTCCACACAGACATGGTGCGATTCAGACCCCTAATCATGGAGGTGTGAGACAATTATAACCTGCTGTGACCCTGTACCACCCCCAGTAACCCCCTGGGTATATTAATACTGTTACCTTTATATTTGGTATACCAGTATTATTTCAATAACAAGATTTGACCCGGCGCTGTGTATCTATCATGTTTATAGACTCCCATAACAGCATCCCTGGTATCTCCCCCATATTCACTCTTACTCTTGGCGGATGGTGAAGACCCTGCTTGATTTTCTGTTCCTGCTCCTGCCCCCTTGAATAAGTGTAGGTTTTGTGATTGGCTGTGAGTCCAAGCCAGTTCTCAGGCCTCTTTAGACTCCCACTCTGATTGGTCTGGCCCACACCCTCCTCGTAGGGTGTCTGATATGATTCTTGAACCCTGTCTGTGTATCAGACAAGAACAGGGTCTTAGCATGGAACAGTTCATGCTTTCTCCTCTGTCTTAAGATCGTAATCAGTCAAATGTCATGCTGTGTGTCACCATTTCCCTGACAACTTGGAGCCGACGTCCTCCTCAATGAGTGACTTTAGGGTCCCGTGGCCCCCAGTGCAAAGTGGGACTGAGTCCGTCTCCCCTGCCCTTTCATCCCTGACGACCCACCTCAACAGCGTTGGAGATGCTCGCGACTGAAGGATAGGAGCTCAGCGTGAGGAGAGGCGCTCGCGGCTTTCGGCTACACACCACGCTACCTGGCTGTAAACCTTGTGATTTAAACCCCGACATCGAAACCCGAGTCAGCGGGGAGGCAGGCGGGCAGGCAAGTGAGCAGACGCTCTATATGGCCATAAAACGCTCCCACTCTGGCAAAGTTCACCCGTAATTGAAGAGCGTATCGTTTGAGGCTATTTAAAGACGTAACCTAAAAATCCAGAAACAAAATGTATCTAAATTTAAATAGTGACTTTATATCTGTAATTATGGTTAACTTAAAAAAGCACACGCACACACGCTCAATTCACGGAGCACATGCAGTGACTTTTTCCTTACTCCTTTTCCTGGCTCCTTTCCCCCTTGCAGATTTCTGGGTAATACTCCACATTTAGTGGGGTGGCAGCGATGTCCAGGAAGGCGGGCGCATAAATAGAGGGTTTCTGGGTCAGATCTGAGGGTTGTTACTGTATGTCTCAGATCAGTGAACTCAGCCTGAAAATGCTTCTGAGTAACTATGTCTAAATGGATGCATGCAGCTATATGACCAAATAACATCTATAGTAAAAACTAGCTGCATTAGTAACAGTGGATGAAAACGCAGTTTATGCGTTCAGATTCTCGCAGATCTGAAGGTTTGCTGACAGACTTTTCGACAGGCTGCAGCAGCCACGGCACTCAGCTGCTCCCTCCCCCTGAAGGCCACAGGATGCTGGGTGGCCGGAGCTTATGCTGCCCACGCTGGCTGCTCTGGAGGTCCGGTTTGGTCTGGGGGTGCGGCCAGACCCCGGATCTCAACGCGGTGCGTCTCCATATATCGATGCTGCAAATCAAATATAATCTAAACGGCCCACATCTCAGTGTTCATGGGCGAAATGCCCGACTCCTCTTACTCTTAGCCCGTTTCCCCCTGCCCCCCCAGGACATGCGCAGGGTGGCCAGAGGTGCCTGAGCACCAGCCCTTTTGCCCAAATGATTGCCCTTTTGAGGACCTGAGTGCCCTCTTTCATTGCTGATGATCACCAACTTAACAAACCGCAACCCGGTCACATAATTTCGTTTTGCCGAGGAGAACCGTCTTTTGTTGAGGGCAGCCGTGTTTTGCGGAGGGGAATCGCGTACCGGCCACAGATGAGATTATGATGCAGTCTTACTTGACCTCATTATTTGACTTGTGCTTGCAGGTGGATACGCCACGTCCCCCCCAGGCTGGGGAATGAGGCCCGTACCCAGAATTCCAGACATGCCCCCACCCCGATTCCTGGGCTCCCCGCCCCCTCCCACACACACAGCAGCTGCTGCAGCTTCAGATGCATGGCTGTGCTGATCGCATTCTTCTGCGGCCCCGTGAGCCCAGCAAGCCCTTGCTTGCGTCACGGTGCCCTGCCTCAGGCCGACACAGGGGGCGGGGCCTCTTTTCCGCTAACGTCCTTACTGGCAGAGTGACACACTGCATGTCTGATTTAAGGTTTGAAATGGAGTTATGGGTATTTGCTGTGTCAGAGGCCCTGTGACCTGGGCTTAAGACCATGGCGAATTCTGATGGGCATTTTGATCAAAATGCAATTTTTACCATGGTACTGCATTTAAAAACGTAAACTATGGGATTTAGAACCTAAGAACATAAGGAATTTAGAGACGAGAAGAGGCCATTCGGCCCATCAAGCTCGTTTGGGGAGAACTTAACTAGCTCAGAGTTGTTAAAATCTTATCTAGCTCTGATTTAAAGGAACCCAGGGTTTTAGCTTACGCTACACTAACAGGAAGACTATTCCATACTTTAACTACATGCTGTATAAAGAAGTGTTTTCTCAAATTCAGTTTAAAATGTTCTCCCGCTAATTTCCACCAATGGCCACCAGTTCTAGTATTTAAACTAATAATATAAGTAGCCATTTGTCGCAAGACTAAAAATGCAAAGCACAGGGCACTGTGAAACAGGGGCTAGACACCGGGGTTCATATACAATGTGGGTGAAATGCATAAATGACTAAACAATGAATAACAATGAGTGGATAATAATGAATAGATAGATAATGTGAAAAATGCATGGATGGACAGTGGGGATGTGCTCTCAACAAAAGAGAGTGAGTGAAGGAGAAAGTGAACGAGGAAGAACAAGCAAGGGAGAGAGAGAGTGAATGAAGTAGAATGATCGAGGAAGAGGGTGAGAGTGAACGAGGAAGATCAAGCAAGGAAGACAGTGAGAGCGTGAATGAAGAGGAACAAATGAGGAAGAGAGTGAGCAAGGGAGAGAGTGAGGAAGAATAAGCAAGGAAGAAAGAGAGAGAAAGAGAAAACTTCCCTGGATGTGAGCTGAGGAAATGAGCGTGTTTATGTGAGTTCTTAATTAACCCTTATTTTAAACGCCCCCGGGGTACGCTGTCTGCGCAGAAATGGAGAATTATTATCCTCTCACATGGCTGGGAAAATGGCCCTTACTTTGTACTTCACTCTGTTTGTAAGGAATGTACTGTTTTAGTGCAATTATGATGGTTTTGACTTTCATTAGAGTGGGTGAAAAGTGACGGAGATTAAGGAATATTCTGCCCCAACGTGGGGGCTTGTGTGTTGTGAAAATGGGGCCGCTTTCTGGGCAAGCTGACAGGAATGCCTTTGCAGGCTCGCTCTATCTGACTGTTTAACTTGGAAGTGACTGAACGGTTTTATATAACCTGCCTATTCGTACTTACGGACGTATTTGCACATATGTTCTGAATGTTGTCAAGATATTTTGTTTTTGATGTTCTTTTTGCTGTAAATACTGCATCAGGTTCCCAAAATCTGATGCCTTAATATCTGGTCTTCTTCCACTGTACTCATTTTCACCCCTTTTCAGGAAAATTTCGTAAATGCTTCGATAACGACTTGACTGAGTGGCATTCAAAATGCACCCCTATTACAATAATCACTTATTTCCTCATCAATTTTGTTTCTGACAAAAAAAAAAAAACGTATGGTGTGATTGACCCTTATGATTCTGTACTATTTCCTCCATAATAAACCCTCATTTCTTACAGATATAAACAAACCTTTGATTTAATAATCAAGCAGGAAAACTGCAGCACAGTTAGCAATATGTGTGGTGTTTGAGTTTGACACACATGCTTCTTTTTCCAAAACTATGGAAGTCCACCTATAGAAGTCGTTCCTTTGTTGACTGTGTCTGCGTTTGCATGTGTGAAATAACAGGACTAAGAACAAACTTAACGAAGAAATGCTTGAGTGTGAAAGGATGGATATTATGGGAGTGATTTTATTATCTGTGGGCCAAACAGCGGCTGGCTGATGAAGAGCTTCAGGAAATGCCGTCTGAGGGGGGGAGGAGCTGGCACCACCCCCCCGGCTGCGAAGGCGGACCGACTATCCGTGGGGAACCCTGCCGGATCTGCTACCCTCCCCTTCAGCTAACGACACCTCCGCTTGCCTTCAGGCATCCTGCATCTTATCTTCCAAGGTTTTCTTTAGCTAACACAGTGAGGGGAGCATTAGCCGGCCAGTGCTCTCCCTCTACGTGATACGCTGCTTAACATCGCACCCTGTTGGGCCAAAATCAAGGAGTTTCCATGGAATCTGTCTGGCTTTCTCTGTGTAGCTTTCATAGAAGTGACCTAGCCACTAGACATAACATGGGACATGCTTTTAGGTAATGTATGTTGTGTGTAGCTCAGTGGGTTAGGCTGCTGTCTGACCCTGCATTCAATTACATGTTGCTTTGGATAAAAGCTTCTGCTGAACAGATAAGTTGTCAGTTGACTGTTGCTCGATCTAACCCAGATTCCGAAAGGCCAGCAGCTGGGTTCTTGAAGCAGGGCACCTTCAGAGCTGCATGAGGCAAAAGCTGTGCTTGTGGAGTCCTTGAGCTTTTTACTCTGAAATGGGCTCATATCTCGAGGAGTCTGCAGTGAAAAGCATGCCTTTTGTGTTCCCTCTCTGTGGCCGGGCCAAGGGCAGAGAACAGAGAGAGAGAGAGAGAGAGAGACTAAGGGGGGAGGAGCAGCAAACTGGGTTTCGTTAACAAGGGCTCACATCTGGCAGTGGGGCAGCCAGCCAGCTCTGCCAAATATGATATCTGCTCTCATCACTTACCCTTTCAGATCCCTCTGCACAAACATCACATTCATGGGGCACAACCAGGCCCCATGCCCCCCCAGCCCCACCCCCACAGAGGTCTCTCCCCCTGTAATGATACAAAGTAGTCAATAATGTGTCAAACAGGTCCCCCCCACTCCCCAACCAGGCCCAACGGATAGATTTCATCTCCCTTTAACAGTTCCACCTAGTTACCCTTATATAAGTCAGCTGCTCACTTTTATTTTATACTGAGTGTTTATTAACACATACATTACAGTCTCCATGACATCATCAGCTACTAAAATAGTTCTACACAGCCAATTATGATATATATAGTTTCAAAGGCGTTGATTTTTGTGAGAACATCATAAACCGGATTGGCGATGCAGGGAGGGATCACTGCTACTGGACAAATGCTTCTATTTGACCTTTATCACCTACCTCTGAGATTCCAAGTGTGTCCTTAGAAGTCTGAGTAAACGCTGGGCAGGCTGCCGTCCATCACAGCCAGCTCAGACACGCTAACGTCGCCTGTCACGTAGACACATGCCGAGGGCAATCAGGAGTCACTGATTCACCTAAGCGGCATATTTTAGGGTTATAGGAGGACACTGGCACATCTGGAAGAAATCCACGTGAACTTCAGGAGAACATGCAAACTCCTAATGGGCAAGCCACGGGTCAAGTAGGAACTCAAAGATCTGAGGCTGATCGGAATGAGTCACTGTCACAAAACTATCCATGAACAAGATGATAAAGCTGTTTCTGTCTTACTGAGTCTCCTATTTTTTATATATAGATGTTTAATCATGGGGGTTATGTTGTCTGTATTAAACTGTATTCATTGTGAAGGGGATTTTCCAGAAATTCCCACTCATGTAGGGCATAACTGGTTTTTACGTAACAGCAAAGAGGATCACAAGTATCTTTGATCCCATGAAGGCGGTCCATGGTGTTTCACCTCTACTCTCCCTTAATTCTTGTTTATGATACTCTGATGGAAGAATTTAAAAACCTCTAGAGCCTTGATAACCAGGTGTGTTCCCTCAACCCAGAGACAAAGAGAAACATACCCACGTAGACAATAAACAACTTATTAATGAGCAGTCAAAGACGATCTGGGATAAGAAGAAGAGGAGCAGCAGAGTTCACAGTGTGGAGTAAATAACTCATCTGGTAACATAAAAGGACATTGTCTTCCTGGTCAGAGGACCCTCCTGTCTCTTGTTGCAAAGCTGTTTTCAAATGAAACATGCCTCCATTTTCTTTCTGTACAAAGCCTAGCTGAGTATAAATCAGCTGCACTGGACTACTCCCTGCCAGAGCACCAGGAGCGCCATTCCTCATGAACTTCTAACATTGTACACCAGCCGTTTGAAATGTGCCATTCATGCTTCCTCTTTCCTCTTACACTTTTGCTTTCTGACTTCTAAGGTCATTAATCTCACCATTTCCTTAAAGATATTTTTAAAAGATACGAATCAGGCAAAGCACTTCAAACTAGGCCTGGGGTGTAGCAATGATATCGAATGTAGCAAAAACTGCTACTGTATTCACTTAATTAAGCATAAGATAGCATTGACTTCAACAGCTTAATGTCTCAGTTTAACACAGTGATAGATGAGCAAGTAGATGATTTGGTATTTTATCTTTATTAATACAAACTAAAAACTGGCCTGGATGATGGCTAAACTGGCATAATGTATTGCATATCGAATATTTTACACTTTCGTACATAATGTACTATACCAGTGATGGAGTGATATGATCAGAAATGTCAAACCTAATTTCCAACACAGCGCTTGTATTTTTAAAGAAACTCAGTTTCAGGGTGAGGTAATGGAATTGCCAAATTTAGACAGAATCATACAAAAAACAGGATGCTATATCTGAGAAATAAATTTGAGAAATGTAGAGAAACTATCAATTGATTGATATCCCACCTGACTAGCTGTTTTTTATTGTTTCCTTAAATTTATTTTTGAAGACGTAGAAATTGTCTCCGGGTCATCATTGAGATGATATTGTGCAGTACGATGTCTTCCTAATAATTACTTCAGGGTGGCCGGCTTGTATACTTTAACTGCTCAGTACGTTATTATTCAGCGAAAATGGAGGCGTATATAAAACTAATTATTGTTAAAAAAAAAAAAACGCACCATTATTTTGATTAAAATACTATTACTAGGGGGGAAACTTTCCGATTAGTGCTTTTAATACAAATTCAGTGACATCAGTTTAGGTCATTCCGCATTAAAACGCCATGCGGCTAAACGAAGTTTAATGAATCTTTCAAAAGACAAGAAAGGAAAAAGAAAAGAAACTAATTAACGGAATTTGCCGTGACATATTAAACTGCTTAAAGCTACAATTTCACCAGTTAACTTCAGGACATAAGTCAAACAATGTTCGTGTTTCGAATATCTGTATATAGGGTTTTCAATAAACTAATTTCCACACACCAGGGGCAATGCGAATGGCCGCACTTAGTGTGCATGTATGTATAATCGCTGTATACATTATCTAACAGTTACATTGCCTAATGTTTGGGTAAATAATTAGGACTTCCGCTGATAATAATATTGACCTAGAAAGACCTTGCTTTAGGCAAATAAATGTTTTGAAACAAAACACTCCGCTACAGTTCGGTTCACGTTTGGCAACAAGTTAGCCGGAGCACACTGGGCAGCAGAGCCATTGACTGCGTCTTTAAATCCTACAGCCAAAAACTCCTCCTTCTCCCGTCACACGGGCAGCCCTGAAAAAACCCTTTTAATTCGGACTGTCACGGTGTAGTTGCAGGAAATGACAAACAGGAGGGAGGCAGACTCGCTGGCATACGAGCCGAAATGATGATTTATACCACAAAATGGAAAATGTCGATTTAATCACGTGTAATGTTATTCTGTTGAAGGAAGCGTGAGGATTTGCACTGGGCTGACTGCTACATCGCATGGACATCCGTAGTGTAAGATCGCATCTTCCAAGTTCAAGAGAATCAAGAGAAACATTTTTAATGTGTTTTTTTCCTGCAAGATCTCAGCGTCGTGATCGTCCTCACAAGCATCACACCATTTGATAGATTACGGGAGAGCGACCGCCACATGAAATGTGGATCTTCTGCTGAAGTGCAGTTTTAAAGCTTTTTGGGAGGTTTTTCCCGTTTGTTTGCATATACAGTTGTAGTACGTTTTACTCATGAAAAATAATCTTTGGAGCGGTTCCCGGGACATGAATATGGTGATGCCGAGCAAAAGTGCGGAATGGCTGCAGTATGAACTGGAATCCGGCGGGAGCTCCCTGCTCCTGCTGGACTGCAGATCGCATGAGCTTTTTGAATCGTCTCATATAGAGACGGCCATCAATTTAGCGATCCCAGGACTGATGCTCCGGAGACTCAAGAAGGGCAATCTGCCCATCAAGTCCATCATCCCCAATAACGAGGATAAGGAGAAGTTCTTGAAGCGATGCAAGACGGACACCGTGCTTCTGTACGACGAGGCCACTTCGGACTGTCAGGAGAGCGGAGCGCCCACTTCGGTCCTTGGGCTTCTCCTCCTGAAGCTCCGGGACGACAGCTGTAAGGCTTTTTACCTGGAAGGTACGCATATTCCCGGCTGTCTGCATTTGGCTGCGATAACTTTCCTATCTCGGATCTGCCGCTAGCGTAAAATAAAACCCATTCATCATCTCGCATGCGGACAGAGGTCCGGCGTAGGTCCACGGCAGCCCAGGACTAGAATTTGCCATTATTAAAATCCCCTTTCCCGCTTTATCATAGACATTAAAGTTCGAGCGACTCGAAGTGGTCAGAGATTTGTGTTGGTGTTTTATTAAAAACACATTTCAGCAGTTTACAAAACACACATCAGATAAAAACTATTTTCAGCAACATTGAGTTTTATTTCAATTTATTGGCATTAAATAATGTTTTGTGACGGATACACAGTCAGTGCTAGTGTCCAACTAATTAGTAACAGTGGCTTTTAATATTATTGATTTCCAAAAGCTTTATTTATTCTACTCCAGAAGTGAGCAATGCGCTCAATCCTCCGAGTACAGTTATTATATATGCAGTGTTTATGGAAAGATTTTTTTTTTTTTTTTTGCTTTGGTAGATTAATAAGGAGCTTTTAGTCTCGATTTAATTGCTTGGCTGCTTGACTTTTTCCTACTTGTGCTCAGACGTAACTATATCTAGACCTGTAGGTGTGCTTTCGGATTTTCGGATAAGTAGGTCGGCTGTTAAAGGGGAAATATACGTTTTTGCTTTATATTCAGTGACAGCTCGCATTGAACGCTAAGCAAATGTTGTTGTTTTGGGATATGAAATAGAGCAAAAACACGAAGCATGGCCCCCCCAAGGGACGGTCGCAGCGTGGTGCTCGCCTCCACATTGATCATTTATTATTGCTTACAGTATCCGCCGAATTACGACGTAAGAGTAACAATGTCACAAAGGAAACTGCGAGCTATTAAAACCAAAGGCTCGTCTGTTTTCTGCCACTTATTGCAAGTGTAATACAGTGCATGCAGTCGGTTTTTGCGATTTAAAAAATTTATGAAAGAATGCGAAGGAGCTCAAGATGTATTCAATTAAATGTCCAAAATGGCTGCGCCATGTTGTCTGGGTGGTAAAAGGCGACGATTTCATGAATGAACAGGAAGGGAAACGGCGGCTCACCTGTGAAACACGCTCATAAACAAATAGCGAGCATCGGGAACAGACTGTTCATTGTGGCTTTTAGTAATTATATCCGCGTCATGTGATCGTGCTGTATTTACATGGTATATCCCGAAATGACTGTCATTCACAAAAAGAAAAAAGGCATATCATTACCGCACTGTGCTTTCATTCTGTTTCTGTTAATACTATGTTATATTCATTACTATATTCTTTAAGTACTTATATAAATGAGATCGTACGATATTTTGCTGAATTGATTGCTGAATACGCATGCTATTTAGTGGTTAAGTTACAGACCCTTAGGGAATTGGCAATAACAGACATTGACTGTACTGTCAAAGGTTATATGATAATGATACGGAACTTGGAAACCGATGAAGGGTTATGCAGCTTATTATGTGTTATGTAAAATAACCCTCCTAAGGTCAAACAATACAAATACAAACGAAACTGTACAATACAGCTCCCGTGTAAATAATAAAAAAAACGTGCCGAATTATTAAAATAACGAATTTATTATCACATTTGTATTTCGGTGTCATCGTTTTACAGCAGCACGAATATTCGGGGGGCTATTTCCAAAATCGTGTTGAAGTGATTTTAAAGGGTTTTCCGAGGTCGTTTACATCGCTCACAAATATGGCTGTTGGTTTGCAAATAGTAGCCACACTGTAACAGTACGTGTGACAGTGGATGTACTGGTGTGTACGGACGACCTCAGCTATCCAAAAATTCGTTTGAAATGAAATGATGAGTTGTGTAAGTTTTCCTATAAGAGTTCATCCACTACTTCTGCTACCTCTATGGTTGTTGTAATTTCGTTTTTACATTATTCCTATTGTAATTTTGACGTTATTATTGTATTGACATCATTATTTTGAAAGTATTAGTATTTTGAAATACTACTCCTATTACTACTACTACTACTACTACTACTACTACTACTACTAATAATAATAATAATAATAATAATATAATTGTTGTTATTGTTATTAAAAAGGACTGGGTATCGTTTGCATTTTTACAGGGGGGTTCAACAAGTTCCAGACGGATTACCCTGAGCACTGCGAGACCAGCCTGGACACTTCCTGCCCCAGCAGCTCACCCCCAGCCTCTGTGCTGGGCCTGGGTGGGCTGCGCATCAACTCGGACTGCTCCGACGGGGAGTCCGACCGGGAACCCGGCAGCGCCACCGAGTCGGAGGGGAGCCCGTTGCCCAGCAACCAGCCAGCCTTCCCTGTCCAGATCCTTCCGTACCTGTACCTGGGCTGTGCCAAGGACTCCGCCAACCTGGACATCTTGGGCAAGTACAACATCAAGTACATCCTGAACGTGACGCCCAATCTTCCCAACATGTTTGAACACGACGGCGATTTCAAGTACAAGCAGATCCCCATCTCTGACCACTGGAGTCAGAACCTCTCTCAGTTTTTTCCCGAAGCCATCTCTTTCATTGGTGAGCACCCTGCCTTTTTATCATTGCTATGTCTTCATACAATCTAGCTGCACCCAGTGTTTTGGGCATCTCTTATTTGCCTGATTGACGTATCACTCATCGATAGCTGTTCGCAGGATACATTGTTCAGTATCTTCCCAAATGATTCGTAACATTTAATAATGTATTTCCATTAATTAGCTGCCAGGTCGAAATCCTTGATAGCTATTTCTCAAATATGTATAATTAATATTAGTCTTACTGTGGGGATACCCATTATAAAGTCATTGCTGGTGTCAATTATCGTTAGCGTAGGAATTAGTAATGCAGGACATAGTTTAATTATTTAATCCTTTAATGTTACTGTGCTGACTTGACCACATGTGCTCAGTAGACTGTAGAGCGTACACTTATGGTAAAGGTTAAAGTTTCCTGGAATTGCTTAGTTACCTTAAATTGTCTGCAGATTACACTTCTCAGTGCACAAATTTGTCAGTTTCTTTGCTGTCAGTATACTATTAACCAGCATGTTAAGCCAAGGCTATAAGTGGATAAAGATTTCTTGATATTTGAAAGCCTGCAGTTTCATTTAAGTGGGGAATTCTGAGCTTTTCCTTTTTTGTGTAGATGGGATGTGAGGATCACATGCTCCTAAGCAGAAACGGCAGTGCTATGTGTTCATTCATCTGTGTTAAATATAACATGAATGAAAGAGCTTTTATTGTAGGGGGTTATGTGTTTAATTTACTGTTACTGTCTTGTCACATAAAATAAACAGTCAGGCAGTAGAGACCTTGTGCAGGATTACAGTTTTCAAGATGGAGGCTGTACAGCAAGTAATTTAATTCAGTTTTGCCAGTGCTTCTGTGAAGTGCTACTTTTAAGCTAGTTATTCTATGGCTTATTTGCTACTTGGTATTTTAAAAGTTAAAATAAAGCTGCATGCTGGTATTAATTAAATTTAACCGTGAGGATTTTATTAAAGCTTTCCAGGAAATATTATTTGTGCAGTGGATTCTTTTTGCAATCATATCCTGCAAAAGACTGTGTTTGCAATGAAAAAGGAAGCATGTTCTAATGCTCAAAATGTTCTAGTCTTAAAGCCTTCGTTGTACTGCATAAATCGAACTGCAGCTCTAGGCTTGGCCACAAGGGGCACTGTATAGTCATTGTCGTTTGGATATCTTTGTGGGGTAAAGGGACTGCATGTGAATCAATGTTCATGAGATGTGATACTGCATGCTTATGAAAGGAAATGGAGACAGACAGGTTCTGGAATATGATTCCGGCCGAGCGTCTCTCCGAGGAAGACGCTTTAGACACGTTTCAGCATGTCACTCTTTACCGGAAACTCAGGGGTTCCCATTCCAATGAACTGAGTGCCGTTGTTTCATGTTTTATGAAAACCAGAGACTGTCTGAATGAGTCCTCTTATGCCCAAGAAAGAGGAAAGAGGTGGAGGTCCCCAAATGCCCAAAGGTTTCGGGATTTTCATGGACATGGCTGCTTCTTTGAGAGGATCGGAATAGAAAGGGGGTAGTGACAGGCCAATGCAGAGATGAACAGCCCACAAGCTGAGGAGCCACGAGGGAGCTCTGTTACATTATGCCGTGTTTATTTGGACCCTGTTGCTGTATATTTTTATAGGAGCAGTTTACATTAGGGATGCTGCTCTGTGGTACAGCCTTCTGGACATGCCTGGCTTTTGAAGTGGCCACCCTGACATTAAGCAGACTGCTTACTGGCTGCTAAATCCACTATTGGATCAGCTCAGGTATCAGTAACATTCTCATTCATGAACTGTTTTAGGGTATCTAGTTTAAATGACTGTACTTCTCTCATCGCAGACGAGCGAGCATTTCAATGCGAGTCTGGTGTACCAGATCCCTGGTTCACTTATTTAACCAGCACTTTATGATTCATAAGCGGAATTGTGATTCAAGAGGCCCATCAAAGCCATGCAGGAATGTTTTTGGTTTCTGGAAAGTATTCTGTTCCAAGGGAATTTTTACACATATTGTAGGGGTTGTCTTGGAGATTATTTGGGGGTTATTTATAGAAAAAACTCAAACTTTTAGTACTTGTTCTGTTTTTTCCATATTCTGCGGGATGTTAATCAGATATGACTTCCAACGAAAGGGCAAAAGATATATTTATCGATGTGGCTGTGTGTGAAATGTATGGTGCATCTTTGACGGACTGGTAATCTCGGCATCCTTCCTGGTCTTATTGCGGATGTAGGTCCATTGAGGTTGTATGGGCAGCACCACGAGGTTCGGGGGAGAGCCTGTTTTTTGGTCTTCTTGTGTCCTCTTGGTATCATGACATTATCATGCTTGGCGTTGCTTTCAGAGAAAACGATCAAACTGCTGACATTTCTATTCTTTTTTTCTTCAATTCTTAATTTTAATATGAGTACTCCTGTGGACTTAGTCACGATATCAGGAAATAGAGAGTTGAGAAACGTCTCTCAGTACCCAGATACAGTGTACAGAGGGTGTCCACTCTCCAGCTCAGGTACTCTATTTTATATTGGAGATGAGTAAATATTTATACAATTTGGGGGTAAAAGAGCATTGCGTGAACGATCCGTGGATGACCATTTGTGTGTCTCTCATAAAAGCACCACTGAGTATTCCCTTCCAGATATAGACATTACATGGGATTTGAAGTACTGTAGTCATCTAGGAATTAAAACAATGATAAAAGTACATAATTCTGTATATTATATTCTGCCCAGTATAAGATTGTAAAAATGAGAGATTTTCCTGTTGTTGTTCTTGTTGTTGTCGTGCTGCAGAAAAAGCAGTTTCCCCGTGTTGTGTGGTCTGGGTTCTCTTCTGCTTTGTAGAACCAGGAAGCTGCAGAAATTATGAATAAACACATTAAACACGAGGGTCAGCCAGCAAGTCAAGTCCTGTGTTTTTCACCAGGGACAGCAGTTCTCCTGAATGGCTGGCTTCATTCAGCCTTTTCTCGTGTTCTGTCAAAAAAATTGTTGGTTATTTATGGCACTCACTATATCAATTAATGTTATATTTTCAAACCTTAAATTGGCCTTGCATAAAATGGTGCACTCCTTGCTGCTGTGATGGAGATACAGCAGGAGGAAAAAAAGTGGGCAAGCCCTCTTATATGAAAAATTTATGCATGAAATCCCCCCCCCCCAATTCAAGATGACCTAAATCTGAAGTCAAAATGTGTTTTGGGAAGGGTGGGGGGCTCTTAGATCCTCATAGCAATGAAAGCAATGATTCACAATGGCTTAGCGTTACACCACCCATCTTCCGGTAATGTTTTGAATCAGTCTTTCTTTGGCACATTTATGTTTGTTTTTTATTCTACAGTAATATTTTATATTTAATATTTTATATATCCCTAATTCAGGGCTCCATTTGTCATGAAATGTTTGACGACCCGGAGACAAAAAAGAACAGGCTGCGTGTGTCAGATGCCAATGACTGGGCAAGAGTATGATAACAATTAGCAACGGCAAAGTATATTACCCAGAGTGCTTCCAAAATGTCTACTTTAAGATATGAAACACTCCCTGTAGGTTTTGTATATAGCAGTCCAGTTAATGTCCACAAAAATACAGTAAAAACCTTCCAGAATTGCCCCACTGAGACTAATGTTGATGTTCTCTTTGCTCCTTAAGATGAGGCTCGTTCCAAAAAATGTGGGATCCTGGTGCACTGCCTGGCAGGGATCAGCCGGTCTGTCACCGTGACCGTGGCCTACCTGATGCAGAAGCTCAACCTGTCCCTCAACGACGCCTATGACTATGTCAAGCGGAAAAAGTCCAACATCTCGCCGAACTTCAACTTCATGGGCCAACTGCTGGACTTCGAGAGGACACTGGGCCTCAACAGCCCGTGCGATAACCGCTCGCCTAGCGACCAGCTCTTCTTCACCACGCCGACCAATCACAACGTTTTCCAGCTCGACACGCTGGAATCCACTTGAAGGCCGGTTGCGGGAGGATGGGTGGGCGGCCACCCGGTCGAATGTTTATTTTCTGTCTCCTGTAGCATTTCAGACCTGTTGTCCAGGCCAGGCAGCTAACAGGGGACAGCGAGCAGGTGGCACCTTGGAATTCAGCTTTACCTGCGAGGGTCCACCCAGGATACTCTGCTGCTCCTTTGGCGATTAAGAGGAGGCCCCGTGCGCCTTTCAGACAGACTGCTTTTTTGTCTTATTTCAGAAAAAAGGAAGTAATAGACTGGAAAACTGCCACAAAGAGCTTCATACAAAGAGGGGAAGATGAAACTGCAGCGCTTAACTTATTTTCTGTGGAGACGACACCTTGGCTTTGTTGACTTGGAGGGTGCCAGCAGAGTTCCCACTGGGGTGTTGTCTTGTTTATTTTTTCATGAGGGTGAACTCACTCTACTGAATGTAGGGTCAGATCTCAAAACCAAGAAACAAACACACTTATCATCACGTATGCATATAAAATGTATGTACTATACTATATGTGTTCCGTGAATATATAATATATAAATATATTTTATATATATAAATAAATATATATATATAAAATATATATGTTTTATAAAATATAAATACATGCAAACAAGTTACTTTCTTGTAGAAAAGAATCTGACTGTAACAGAAAAGAAATGAGAGAAAAGAACTTATGGCTGTTTGTTTTGCAGGCCCCCCTA
>JAODJW010000127.1:6923534-6974889 GCA_026777045.1 Hyperopisus bebe | reverse complement strand
CCCCCCCCCCCACCCCAGCCTACGTTTCTAATGACGTAATGCAGTTTGCACAGTGGTTAAGCCTTTCACATCTTGGCACTTAAAGCTGGTACTCCAGCCGTATAAAGGGACGTTCAGAGTTCCGCCGGGACGGCCAGTTCTAGGCTGTGACGTGCCGCTGCAGTCCTTTAAAAGCTCATTGTTCCTAACGGCATACAAAAGATGGACCTCTTTCTCACATTGATGAGCCTTGGCGATACTACTACGGATATTATTATTATGATTATGATTATTATTATTATTATTGTGCCAGAATAGGCTCCGCTCTCTAGCAGTGCAGGACTTTGTCCGCTGAAAACAGACAGATGAGACCCGTTTCTTTAACTCACTGATGCTGCTGCTCCTCAGGGCTGCCAGTGAGCACACTGGAGCAGCGCACGGTGCCTACAGAGGGCTTTCGTTGACAGAAACATTGAGTGGGTGGATGAGGTTGGATGAGGCACTGCAGGAGTTCAGAGTTGCTTTAAGCTGGCCTTATATAACCTTTGTAAAGCATTTCTAATGCTGACTGTTTGATACTGTATTTGTATTTGACTTCACACCTGTTTTCTTTTTTTTTTTCCAAAAAAAACATTGGAAAAACAGCCTAGTAATAATGAACATGCCACGTGTTTTTTTGTGACTGGTCCGAATAGGTGGTTCTCATTCTCTGCAATACGAACGTTTTTTTTTTTTCTTTTAATACCGATCTTGTTGTTTTTGAATTCCTCTACTTTTGTATAAGACCTCTGAGAAATACAGCTGAAGCACTTGGGTTTATTTGTAACCTGGGGTGACAAAGTATAAGGCTATAAAGGAACTGGCTAATAATTTTACAGTCTTTAATACTGGGAACAATTAACCAATGCATTTGCCTCTGTTCCTTGAGAACGGTTTGATTAGAAGACCTGGTGTCTATGGGACTTGATTCTTGTTTTTAAACTAATATCTTTCATATGTGTTTAATCTTGTGGCCTTGAAGTCATGTGGACCTAATATGCAATCTTAATCTCCCGGTCATATTGAAAATCTCAAGTCTCTTTTCACGCTTGCAAGAGACGCCTTTTTTCTTACATACGATCTCAGTCACGACTCGGACGCGGCGATACCATAAGAGCCAATTTACTTGCACCCCGGGATTTCATTCTAAAAAATATATTTCACAATGGAGATTTTTTTTTAATTTAAGAGAATATTTGCTTTCCATCTGCTCTTTGTGGAGGAATGTGTCTTTTTAACAACTATAAGAGGAACGACACTCTTTCCTTTCTCTGTTTTGTATATTGCCAGAGCACAGGACCCGCAGTTTCTGTGAGATACCGTGTAGCGCGACTTTGAAGAGAGTGCCAGATGAGCTAAGGTTGGTTTTAAGAGTGACAGTGACTAAAATGTGTTTCTTACCTCACCGAGGATTTTTTCAGGGATTTTTTTGACAATGCATCTGCATCGTGTTACAGCTCCACGTAATATTGTCATAGCTGTTTTATATGTGCTGTATACATTTTTTAAGATGCAATCTATATATGTGTATAAAACTTGGCTTGGTTTCAGGGCAGTTCTACTTTATGAAGGATATAAAATTGACCCTATGTATTGTATAGTATATGAAAACCAATACAAGACATGTTTATACTACAAATAAATATTGAATTATTTTTTCTTTACAAATGTTCTGTCCTTATTTTCCGCATGTAGGTTGTTCCCAAACGTAGGGCTCGTGTTGGAGAGATGGAGAGTCTTGCATGACTAGTTGTTTGTTTAAAACCGTTTAAGTTAAACAACTCATTACAGAGCTTCTTTTGTAAGAAAGTAAAAGTGAAAGGATACATGTGGTGCTTGTTATCGTGTCAGGAGTGCGTCTTTAGGCAGGATATCCACCCCTTTAGATCAACATTGAAGTGGTTTACCAACCCATCTGCATAAGCATGGCATTGCTTTCCAGTATAATGTGTTTTAATTCAGTAGCACCCGCTCTTGCTAAGCCAGGCAGCCTGGGTGTCGATGTAAACCAATCCACATCACTTATCTGTCCTCTGATATGATCTCCTTCGTACAACATCCTAGATCTGGAGATGGGGAGAGCTGTGGATGGAGGAATACCAATCTTCCAATGAGTAACAGCCATTTATGCAGTTTGGATTGGCGGCACAGTAATGCAGTGGTTCGCTCCCAGGTTCTGTGTGTGTGGAGTTTGCATATTCTCCCCGTGTCATCATGGGGTTTCCTCCGAGTATTCCAGATTCCCCCTACAGTTCAAAAACATGCCAAAATTAACTGGAGTTACCAAATTGCCTGTAGATGTGCCTGTGTGGTTGAATGGTGTGTGAATGTTCCCTGTGATGGGTTGGCGGCCCATCCTGGGTTTTTCCCTGCCTTGTGTCTCTGGGATTGGCTCCAGACTCCCCACGTCCCTGAATAAGATAAGCAGTTATAGAAAATGGATGGATGGATGGATGGATGCAGCTTGGAAAAGAGTAATTGGCTGTCTGTCCTGCCTGGTCTTCCTTGAAGTAGTTTTCACAATGATGCTTGCTGCCTTCCAGTATCATTGGGAATATCTGTGCCCTAATAAAATCAGATGCATTTAGTGTCTTACTGTAAATCACCAGCAGACTGTATCAGAGACCTGGGTGTAATAGACTCTAAATAGTCTTTTTGTTTTCTTTACAGTAATTCAGACACTTCAACTTTCAGAACACAGGGCGCTGTATTGCCCCAATTAAACCATCGGTTTCTCAACAAGCAAATGTGTGTCTCATCGCCATATTGATTATTCAGCATTTATATCCTAGGGCAAAGGACATTTTGAGGATACGAGCCATTTGTGATCCTCTGCGTGCACGCATTTCTTATAAATAGGCCATGAGGTGAGTAAGTGCAGGTTTTGTAACGCCAGTATATCAAAAACCGAAGCCTATGTAGTTCATGTGCCCCAGCAGAGACGTTCCGTTTCACTTTATTCAGCAGTTTGCCTGTCGATCGGGGGTCACTTCCGGTTTTTTCCCCCAGCTTTCCTTCATGTGATGTGCAGCTTCTTTCAGCTTTTCTCACCAGGGACGCAAAGGCTTTGCTTCTGGATGCCTGTCGATGGCTGGGGCTCCCAGGCTGAGAGAAGGCATCCGCTCCCCTGTTTGATTTCCTGTTCCTCTGTGGTCGGTTTTGCATGCAATGGGCAGGTGACGGCGCGATATCCGATTGCTCAAAGTACCACCATAGCCACTTCCCCTTTTCAGCCCAGACACAGTCATCACTGAATGGGGTGGGGGAGGTTAGGCAACACAGTGCAGCTTTTATTCCAAGTAAGAAGACACTGGTGCTGCTCTTTACCACACCTAATGCTAATTATACTGAAGACAGGACAGCTGGTTCAGGCACACTTCCTGTTTACAAAGGCGGCACCTAACAATACTGCTATGAACAAGAAAAACATTCCGATAAAGAATTTAAGTATATCAGTTATTGTTCACAAATTACCATAGAACATCGCTGTTCCTATTTTACTACTTGTAATAATACTTCAGAGTTTAATCAAAGTGTGTTCTTCAGTTAGAGAATGGATTATTATAAGCACTTGTTTTCGGTTTGCAAAAAGCTATAAGGTTGAAAGCCACACCAGTACTGCCTCTCCTTTATTATTTAAAGCTCTCACTGAAAGTAGGTGTAAACATATTAAAACAAATAGGAAATTAGGTGAATATAGGATGTTGATGAATATAAATAGAGAATGTATAATTTGTGTACCAATATGATTTGTTCAGGAACTGTTCCGTGGCGTTTCTTATCTTTAGTGGAAATAGATCGGGCTACGCGGATAAGCATTGTAGGTGTTCTTTAGTATTCATGAAGACACCTGATCACCGTTTGTTGTTTTCAACTGCGTTCATCTATCTGTCCATTGCCTCAGGTTTTCACTGCCACCTCTCTACCGCTGCTGTGAATGGAAGTGAAAGGATCCCACATTTACCAACCGAAAAAAACCCGAACAAAGCCTTCAGAAAGACTCCCCAGCTGCAGGCTGATACGTTTCCCCTTTCATAGCTTATCTCTGTTGGCCGTTTAAAGCAGGGTGAGCTCGGAGCGCTAAACACAACCACTGCATTCCTCAGGATACTAAAGTTTATTGAGATGCGTTATGTTCATATTCCGGAAATAACATGTTTGCAAAGTGCAGCCACTGTGAGATACTGTGAAACTGTGAGATAGATAAAAGGAAGAAAGAGAGGAGTTGGCTATAACATGTTTCTTCATGTCAAAGACAAGAATGAAACATCGCGTGTTGGTTCTCTTTTTCTGAATTGGAGTTTTTCTGAGTTTCTCCACAGGGCTTGGCGATGATAGACATTTTACAGCATGTTTTTAAGCCCTGATCTTTATTTATATTTAGCATTTTACAAATGTAAAACCGCCATTTTAAATTTGCAACCTCAAATGTCGGTGAATTAAATCCCCCCAAAAAACATACTTACCCCATTATAAAAGGACTCATATGTAGCTATGCCACATTCTTTGCACTAAAGGTTATGTAATATATTTATATTTTACGTTCATTCTGTTGTGAAGGTGTAATGCACAATGAATTTGCCATTTTATTATCATTTGACTGTGTGTGTGTGTGTGTGTGTGTGTGTGTGTGTGTGTGTGATGTATAATTTCCCCCATGGCTACACTGTTAAATTTTTGGTTTCTTTGATCTGGACAAATCAGAGTACATTTTTAAAATTCTTGCTTCACCAGTCTGGTAAAAAGTACAGTACAGCTCAGTTAATACTGGACCCAGTCCAAATACAGACTAGCTCCAGTTCTGCTTACACCTGTACCTGGGCGTTCATTGGAAGCTCAGCCTAGCCGCCCTTTTGCCTAGTTGTCTCCTTGTGAGCTGCTTGTTTGTAATGTGTTGTTTGCCTGGCTTGCATGTCCCATTGGACAAAAGTGTCTGCTAAATAAGACAATGTAAATGTAATGGACAATAATGTTGCTACAGCATAATCTTAGGGTTAAAAGGTCACATTGATCTTCACATCGAGGGGTTAATAAAATGTGGGTCTGATGAATGCTGACTAGAACTCCCAGGGGAGGGGGGAGGTGGCGGCAATTGTGAAACAGAGTCCCTGGAGCAATTGGGGGTTAATGGTCTTTCTTGGGGGCCCAATGGTGGCAATCACTCTGCTGAGCCAAGGATTTGAACCAGCAAGCTTTCAATCACAGGCTCAGTGTCCTAACCCTCTGAGTCACACAGTGCCCTGCTTTTTAATGGGGAGTGGGAAGACTCTGTGAGCCTGACACGTTTGTCGAGCGCTTCAGCCGTGGCCGACATTGGAGATGTGACTGGGCATGTCTGTCTGCAAAAATTAGAAGCCAATTATATATTTAGGTCTACAAAATAGTAGGAGACTCTGGAAAAGGGAAGCTTGTTTCATTGCCTCTGTAGCCTGAGATTATATAACAGGTCACTTGATGTTCCTGCACTACTGAGAGTGCACTTCGCCCTGAGCGTGATTGAAAGGTGCCTGGAAGGCACTGGAAAGTGCTGTATCTGGACTCCCGTGGTGAATATGTGTGTTGGAGGTCAGGACCAGGCAAAGAAGATGGAGATTCCCGGTGCTCCTCTGCTGAAAGTGGAAGCTCTGTGTCAGGCTCACTCTCTCTTTTCATGGATCTTCTGCACAGAGCTGAGTTAGCATTCTCTTACTCCACACAGGGTCTCCACAGGGTCTTACTCCCAGTCTTCTGGAACATGGCTGTAGCTCGGCAGACCCAGATGTCTGCCGTTCGGATGGAGTTTGGCTCCACTAAAATCACTAACGTGCTATTTTGTTATTTCATTTAACGTCCGGATGTATTGGACTTGCTTGCATGGCCAAAAGTCACTGTAAACACACTCTCTTATCCTGTGCACATAAATGCTTGTATAGTGTTTTTAAGTCTGGTAAATATGAATCATTATTCAGGACATTGCACAGCTTTGTGCTATGCCACTCACCTAAATAGTGTGTACTAGAAATGTTTCACATTTATGTAACTTGTAAAAGACCCCACGTTACCATAAATTAACAATAATTAGCACCTATTCCTACAACGAGTCAAATATGGGCCAAAAGGCATCAACCTGATTCGGCACAGCTGAGATGTCCTTTTACATCGACAGATTACACAGATCAAAATCCAGAGTGGAGTTTTAGTTAATATTTCCTGACAGCCTGCTATTTACATGTTTATGCATTGCATTGCAGAAATGACTTTTTAGAGGTATTGAACCAATTCACACACACAATACAGCTTAATGAATACTTGGTCATTGAACAGTACTAATAGATCTTTTCGAAGGGGATCTGTATCTGGCTGTAACCTTACTGGAATATTGTGACAAGTGTGTGTGTGTGTGTGTGTATGTGAATGTGTGTGTGAGTGTGTGTGCATATGCCAGCCTATTAGCAAAAACACCAAGGGCATGAGGCTGGTTAGGAGCGCGTGAGAGGATGTGTGCATGTATGTGTGTCTGTCTGTCACCATGAGGTAGAGCGGTCCCTCAATGTGTGAGGAGATTTCAACGTGCAATTTCGGCGAACGTTGAGAACAAGGCTGTGAGAATTTGGGAAGGAAAAAAAAAAATCTCAGTTTTTAAAAAACAGCAGCATCCTGGAAGGGTAAGCTTGTGGAGCAAATAGGATTCAGATAATCCAAAAAAAAAAAAAAAATAGAATATACAAACATGGAGGATGAATTTCTGGGGTGCAAAGCAATATACCTTTAAGACTCCGCACCAAAGCCCAAGTCAGACATCAAACTGTGTATTTTCCCAAAATATATCTCTAGGCTATCTCTAGGTGTCCTCATGGACGCTTGACATTTTAATGGGCTCGGTTATTTTCAATTATTTCCCTATTAATTGATAGTTATGAATAACAACGCCCATCTTGGCTTAGTCCAGTCATTTCTACAACCCGAGGCCTGGGCTTGTGTGTTTTTTATAATTTGACCTCAGTTGACACATCACTGCTCTTTCAGTTGTTGGGCGTGCAATGCATATGGGTACCCGGAGCAGAGAGGGGGAGAGGCTTTCTGAAAGATGACACAGTAGGCAGCCAGGCTATATTTAACTCCGGTAGCATTTCCTGCATCGTCGGGCTTGGCCGCCGCGTCATCGGCGCCGTCAGAATTCTGCCTGGCAGGGCCTGGGCTGCCCACGGCCGACCGTGTTGTAATTGGGCAATTGGAGAGATATTTTTTTGAGTCCATGGATAGAAGCGTGCCAGCTCCACAGCCTGCCAATGGGTGCGGACCTCCCGAGAACAATCTTTATTTTTTTCCCCCCGGCCGTTATATTAACCTGAAGCCTCCAGACAGAGCTGTCACAAGCAGACCCTCATTACAAAGAAGCAGTGCAGCATTTCGCTGTCATTGGGTCTTACGCAATGCTTGGCGCACTCTGGGTACGGTCGCTGGTTGGTCATTCATTGGTAGGGTATCAGTTGTTGGTTCTCGTGGCAGTGTGGTATTTCAGGACTTCCTGGGGACAGATATTTGAGAACATTTCAGTTGTTGGCTGTTCGTTAATGTGAGCTACTTGTGTTGTGAGCTCATCATTATTGAGTTCGGGTTGAGCATAGCATTTGAAGACGAGATTTTTGGTGGTTTAACAATAAAGCAGGCTTTTCTCATTGCTGATCTCAAAGTTTGTAAATATAAAGGTAACTGCTTCATGGCACGTAAGCACATGTTACAGAGAGATCCTGAACCTGGGAAATCAGTCGTTACCCTTTGACACACCCATAGCGGATCTATGTGAGGGGTGGCATTAGGAGTGTATCAGTTGTTTGTGCCAGGTGAATGGTATTAAATGTCATATTTGAGCCATATGAGGTTTGCTTCCCTCATGGAAAATTTATGACGGCACTTTGGTGCTTGTTGAGTGGCGAAATTAGGCTTGAGATGCATCAAGGTGACTTTTAAACACATGTTTTTTAGACCAGCACGTGGCATCAATCCTCCCAGCCAGAAAAGTCGTTTTCTGTTTCTATTTCTGGAAAGAGTCGGCACAGAAAATACTTCTCTCATTAAAGCGAAAACAAGTTGCAATTCCTAAAGCAACTTAGTCCTTTAATGATGCTAATGCCTACCTTCAGGAAAGGTAAACACAGAAGTGGTTCATTACACATGTGAAGAAGATTAAACTCAATTTATCCAAGCTCAAGCAGTATACATTTATATGGATATAAGACAAACCATTTTGCTAATGTTTGGCCAACAACAGAAAAGGAAAAATGACATTCTTGCTATGACAACTAAGTAGCTTGGTAACATAAATGAGTTTATCTAATTCTTGAAATGAGAGTTTCGTTGAGAAGTTGATGGGGCAGAAACAATTCTCTCCCCCGGTTTTAATGAAAGTCCGCCGCTCTTGGGAGGCGATGTGGTTTGCTCCTGTACAAGCATTGTAAATATGTTGCTTGTATCAGCCCCGTGTACTAAACATGGAGCCTGGCCTCTTCTCCTACGCGACTCCTAAAACTAAAAGGGAAAAAAGCAGAATCAACATCTGTTGTGTAACAGCCTGGTTCCCTCTAAGTTTGAGGCAGATGATGTATCATGGCAGCTACTCTCTGCTTCCATGGTCTAAAGTCTACCATGGCAGAATATGTGCGTGAGATGTCGCTCATGATACAGGGGCGACAATCTGCCAGAAGCAGAGGTGAAGCTTTGACTCATGTGTTGTTAGAGGCTGAATGGTCATAGAAGTTTCAAAGGAGTATTTATATATGTCTCTGGTGTATAACAGCCATGTGATGTCCGATTCTTATGTGGCAGGAAATGTGCTGGTAGGTGATGCTGTGGCAACCTTGACTGGGTTTTTTCCTTAAGGAATTTTCCTAACAACCCAACAAAAAGACAAGGATACTTCTCATTCAAATTCTGCAAGGGCATTTCAGTCATTCATTGCAGAAGTATTACACAGTGTCCTACCTACAGGTCTACCCTTCAACATATTGTGATACGATTGTAATACCATACAGACAAGACTCCTTCACGAACCTTCAAAAGCAAGCCTATCCATTGAATAAGTAGGAGGTGGGGGTACATTTTCAGAATTTAGCACATAAATACTCCAGCGATCAGGTCCAGATGTATGTACACGAGCTATTTTAGCCAGCAGGTGTGAGGCAGATGGTATTGGCTGAAAACCACTGAGACTTATTCATTAATCATTATTACTAAGCCAGTGGTAAAGCCATGATGTTCCTCTTCGAGTCGCGCTTTTCTTGGTACAGGGATTCTCAACCATTATTAGTATGTTTCACCAAAGTAGTATACAACAGTAATAGTCAGCAATTGGACACTTTCTACCTTCCCATAACTTGCTCACTATGAAACAGCAGATGTTCCTTATGGGAATGTATTTATGGAAAGTGCCTTAATTGTTTTTCTCCAACACTTGACTGAATAACCTTGCATAATTAATTGTTGATTAAATGTTATTGTTAATGAAGTGTTATTTGTCTCTGACCCCATGACCCTGTACTGGATAACTGATTGGAAGATTGATGGATGGATGGATGGATGGATGGACTTGTCTTTGATCAACCGACAAATCGGTTACAAACTACAATCTACTTAAAATACCAAATGATATCCACATTCTTAAGTCAAATTAGTCTTTGTTGTCATTTCCCTTTGTTTTCATTTTCCTTTCAGGGAGATTTCTAATCCCAACATTTTAAAAACACTTCAAATCTCAGAACAGTAGGTATGACAAATGGCTGACTGTAGCCCTTTTTTGCAAAAATAAATCTAATCTCAAATGTGTCTAGTAAGGTTAATGATATACTTTACAAAGACAAAATTTTGAAAGTAGCACTGGGATTAATTACTTGGGTTTTGGGTTACTTTAGGATTATCATAGGTATCCTGTACGTACATCAATGTTACTGAATAAAGGTGAATATGTTTTTTTGGTGCAAATAAAATGCAGTACAATGTTACATATTTTTCCAAACACTTCAAAATTGTTCAAAATGTTCAGAAACATTCAAAAAAACAGAATCAAGGTTGGTGAAATGAAGAACATCAAACTCCCTCCCATACACTATATCAGGCAATTAAATAATTATATGAACATAGAGATCTTTTTATATATCAAAACCATCGTTTTGTTCCATGGCTTAGCAAAAGTTTCACAATGTGAACTGGGTGGGACCATATACTGTAAACTCTGTAAGCTCACATGTTGTTGACTGATGAATCCTCCTAAATGACTCTGTGAGTGATTCACTCTGGACTTCGAATATCCATTGTTTGTCTTTGACACGGTCAGTGAACGCAAGAGGTAATTGTGGTGTTACATAATGCTGTGCCATTAATCACGATTAAGAAACATTTTGGGATCTGTAAGCCCAATCGCTGATTTTGATTCTGCTGTTACGGTAATCACTGGGAATTTTTTTTTAAGCACTATATTATTGTATGCATCAATGGATGATAAAGCATTTTTAAAAGGATATCCAGCAATCCTCACTCACAATGAGGTGTTGACAATCCACCTTCAGGCCAAAACCCACCCAAGCCTTCAGGCCAAGATAGGGCGTGATTCTTCTGAATCGCAAGTCAAAAATGAGTCAACAATACGTTACAGTTGTTCTGTGACTTAACCTGTTCTCTATTATCCAATGGCTATGCGGAAGAGTTTCTAGTTAATTTGGTTGTACTAGTGCTCTTTAGTCTGTGCTGTAAACCCTCTTCTGTTCCCAATGCCCCCCCCCCCCACACACACACACACACACACACAATGCTTTGGTAACCTGACCTGGCTGCGTCTGACAGTGTCCTGAGGACAATGAGCGGGGGTGGGCTACCTTTGGTGCTTATTCACTCCTGAGCAGGCGGCATACCTTCCAGGCAGGGAAGGGCCGCCTCATTATGCGGCATCCGCGGCCTATAAAGCCGCCAGCTGAACTTGTGAATGACTTAGGAGAGTCATTTAGGATATATTGCTGGGACTTATTCTTGTGGGATTGAGGGCCTACAAGGCGTACTCAATCTCAGGGTGTAAGCTCAGCATCCGTGGCTCAAGACGTGGGTCTTGTATTAGTATTCTAGGCCTGGTCTGGCCAACGGCGGCAAACAGTTTTGTCTCTCGGCCAGTTTCAGGCAGGAAGCGTGTGGTAACATCATCCTCGGGTGACACGTTGAGTAGTTAAGTAGATATCATATGGCACTTCCTGTCTAGAAGCACCTCAGCAGCCAAGGAGTGAAACATGAGAGGAGCAGTAGTCTCAGATGGCTTCCAGGAGTGGCATGCCTGAAATCTGACAAGTACCGTATGTGTGTGTGAGCCTAGGTTCACCCAGGGTTACATCTTAAGGAAAACCCATATTATTTACCATTGCAGCGAAATGACCCGATATCAGCTGACTTGCATGGAGCTCTGTGTTGTTTCTGTGGCTTAATGCATTCATCATGTTGCATATGGTGGTCTCACATTTCTTCACTGATCATCAAGATCTGCATGGGTTTGATTTAGCACATATAAACAGGCCAATGCATTCAGCAGCCTAGGCTGGCTTCTTAAGTTTTTGCAGTTAATGTAGTGGTTAATGTGTTACTTTCAGTCACGCTTTTCACATAGATTATTTTTCTGTATTCTGTGATATTGATTCTCAACCTTTTTGCCCTATGATCACATTTTTTACCATGCTGATCCTATATCAAGTATAGGTCTAAAGTAACGCTATGATCAATCACGCAGTGAACTCTGCAATTTATGCTTATCAATGCCTATCACACAAATCTGATTGGATGTGCCAGTGAATTTTACATTAGGCATCTGCGGTTTGGCTTTTTGGATTGGTTGAATGTTCACTAGTTTTGTGCTAAGCAGTTGCAGACTGAAGACCTGTTTATATAGGTTAATTCTAGGACTGGGTTTGGGAAATCTGATCGTGGATCAGCATAGGAGCTTGCTGGTTTTAAAATGCTTACATTTCCAAATCTGCCTCGTGGCCCTTTCAGAAGTTGTAATTTGGGTCATGATCCATGGGTTGAGAATCACTGGTCTATTGAATCAATGTGGATGAGTAGGTTTAATGACCATGAGCTGGTTCTGGATGTGTCTATTACTGTAGACTTATTGGTGATGTACTAAAGTAAGCTCCAAGACTGATGGTTTGTACCGGAATATGTGACAAACAGGTGCTAGACTTGCCGTTTTTTCTATGCCTGTAAAACTGTTTACTTGCGCAGTACAAACCCCTTTGAAAACCCTCCATCTCTGCCGATCCACATATTCATATGAAATTAAGCCAAATATCTTACATTAATATTTGAATGTCACCAGTTGAATATGAGCACATTATCTAATGTGTGGCATAATCTGTGATCCATGGTTTAATAAAACAGTCCCCCACTCCCGGTGTGTGATTACGTTCTTGGTTGGCTGTCCGTCAATAGATCATAAATCTTCTTAGCCAATTGTTGGATTAGATGCATCATTATTTGAACATTCCTCTTCAAACTGGAAATCATGAAATGAATATAGTTATGTTATAGTCACAATAAAATAACCTTATCTTTATTTTTTTCAGAAATTAGCTGCCAGCAAGATAACTTCTTAAGATAATGACATCAACATCGTGATGTAATTTGTATTTCAGCTTACACAGCTAACTGACAGGTTTGGTACTTAGCCAGCAGGTCATTTATCTTTACCTCTTTAGCTAGCTATGTGTAGCTATTCATAACGGCAACTGACTAATAGCTGTGGAGTGTAATAGTTTTGAACTGAAAGTAACAGTGTTGGCTGCCAGTGGAGCTGACACGGAGTCCAGGGAGAGCTGTCACTCATCTGCCAATGTCGCAATAAAACACAGTGTCATGTTTCTCCATTTGCAGGTGCATTTAGACACAGCCTTGTTTATTTGTAAACAATAAATATTGGATTCATAACTGATATGCGTAAAAGTCTTTCTATCTTCTACTTACTTCCATTCAGAATTTCCTCCAGTTGTCACGCATGCCAGCTTTGGGAAGTACAGAGATATCCCAGCTAGCAGGGAACATTTAACCAACGTTATATCTCAAAGTTCGCAGAGAACGTTTAAACTGTAACATCAATGGAACATTATTTCCATGTTTTACATTTTAACAAAGGTCCTGTCAATGTCAGCACATCAACATTATTAGCTGAATATCATTTTAATGCAATTAATGTTGGAAAATATTGTTTTAGACAAGGGTATAAGTGTATGGCACAAATGCACCATCCAGCCTCAGACCCATGACCTTTGAGGGGCAAAGTAATGGTGTTAGCCACTGCTCTACCATGCTTGTCATTTGTTTTTATTTTATTAGTCTTCATTGTAGTAGTGGGATAATGTTCTGGGAGCATCAGGAAACCTAGACACTTCGAACATTTCCATACATCAATTGAAACATTCTGTAAACATTCCTAGAAAAAAACAACTGTGATATAGAACAGGTAACTGTATACGAGCATTTAAGTAAACATGTAAAGAATGCTGCATGTCTTTCAATAAATAATGCAAGATGGTGAGGTAATAACAATGAAGTCTGGAGGGTTTGTATTGGAATAAAAGAATAACAGGTAGCACATATAAGATTTTTGGCAAGGAGAATCCTTACTCTACATGGTAAGGAGCATGCACTGTAATCAGTTACTCTACATAGGTTTTCCTTAGCCTTTTAAATGTTAAGTCCATTTCTGATAGTGAAGAGCAGAAAATGCTCCCCAGCATGCCAGTTAGTCTTCCTATCTAAATGGGGACCGTCCATTCATTTCTATGGGAAAAACCCTAATCCTAATCACTACACCCTTAACCCCTACCCATCCCTAACCTTAACTACACTGTAAGTAACCAATCCAAATACAAGACTTTTGGCATTTTTACTTCTTTGATTGCATTCACAATTTTTTTTATAAAACTGAGGTTATCCAAATGGGGACCTCAAAAGAATTTCAGGTTTTACTACACTTGGGGGACAATTTGGTCCTCAAACGTGATCTGCAAACCCACACACACACACACACACACACTATTGGCAATTTAGAGAGGCAAATTCACTGAACAGCATATTGTTATAGGTAGACACCTGGCCAAGCCTGGGGAACAACACAGGCAAACGCCACATGGATATCGGCTGATATTTGAATGTGCCTGTATTAATATAAAGCTGTACTGCCAGCTACTGCACAACCATAAATATATGTTTGAAAACAGCTGTATAGGCAAATAATATATATTGTACTATATGTTGTATGCAAATTATTTTCACATAATCCAGCTCCCTTTAAAAACGACTTCAATATGAGTCCAAATAATGCTGGATTAATATTTTTATTAATATTAATATTGTCCTGTCTGTAATATTATATTTACCCTTGGCAACGAAGATGGACAAAGCGTACCTCCTGTCCACATCTAGCCATTTTCTTGGGTGATGTTCGATAGATCAGTAACCGAGGACTCCCCTCTCGACCTGTATTGCCACTGGAAAGACAGACGAACCTCCAGCCATCAGAAACATTGCTTTGGCCACCATCACTCAACCTTGACTATGGTCCTTCCCGGATGGGATCTCTCAATGAAAAACTTAAAGCCTAAAATCTTTAAAAAAGCTTAAAATATCTCTCCCAACAAAAACAGGGCAGATGCCACAGTGGGCGACTGAGGAACCTTCTGCAGATTGAGGTGACCTTCGGTTCCAGGTTTTAAGGCAACCACAACACAGCCAATGACTTTGTTTATAAGGTGCACATCTTTGGAGGACCCCCCTCCTCACTGGATAGCTTCTTGTGGCACTGAATGGCATGAATGGAATCTAGAAATACTAGTTTTACCGACAGCACTGCAAGTCATTCAAGCATTTCATGGGCGTTCTGTTAAATAGAAGCTGGACCTTCACCTACATTCAGTTAGAAGGTGATTATTGTAGTTTTTATCTCATTTTGACAGCTGCTTTCTAGGTAGAATACATTTTATTTATTCTTTTGAACATCTAGCTGTCATTCATGGGTAGTCCGGTGTTTGTCACGGAAGAATTGTGTATGAATTGAGGCAGAGTACACCTTTAATGTTATTTGAAATCTTGCCATTGAGCTAACAAGCTGGATTTAAAATGTGAGAAGATTTCATGTACTATTTTCAGTCCCATCTAATTTTCTGTCACCATTGGTGCCCAGGTCAACTAACAAATAAAACTGCAATTTTTGTAACTTTGTGCATCCATTCACAAGTTTTTGCTTCATTGAGTTAATTCTTTTCAGAATTTCATCATAAAAACTTAAATGGATGGTTTTGATCTGTAAAAAACTGATCTTTTTTGGTAGCAAGTATTTGGGGTAAGATAGCAGGGGTCTTGTAGGAAGTGAGCATGAAAGTTGGGCTTTGAAGTTAACAAATGGCTGTGATTATGATGAGCTGTCAATCATAGCCAGCGATAATGGGCAAAGTGTCTAAAGGCTAGTGGGTTAAGTCCATTTCTGATAGTCGGCTGACAATAATACCGTCTTCTGTGAGCTTCGGGGTAATTTCTTCCATGAGTCCTCATGGCTCGAGCCCATTTTCCCCTCTGTTTTAATTATTCCCACTTCCCCAGCCGTGCTGTATGCAGTTGTTCCAACGGTCAGGCCAACGGGACACCATGTCTGTCAAGGAGAAGGTGTCAGGTGTCACATTGACTCACTGTCCCTGTGTCGCCTCATTGTCTTTTCACACCACAAATTGACTGGTGCCATAGTTCCACAGAACTATGGAGAAAAGGCGTGAATCTCCCGCTAGGACCCGGTGACTCACCAGCGCCCTGGTGACCAGTGAGGCCGCTAAGCCAAGGTCCCCTGGCTGATTTAACCCAACTGTTTCCATCACTACTGGGGCGATTTCCCACAGAACCCTTACTATCTGTGCCCTACTGAAGGGCCGCCCTGTACTTTTATTACAGATTTCTGTTTCTCTTCATCTCCCTAAATATGACTTATTGGGAAACGTGGTTTATGTGTGTAAATTTCGGCACTGTGATATGGTTGCTGGGTCAGCATGTAGCAGTGGGTTGTGTGGAATTCGTTTTACATTATGTGAAATTACAATAGTTGGCGTACTAGTAAGACTGGAGATTTGTTTCTTTGTCCTCTGTCCTGTGCATCAGGGGCTACTGAAACAGCACATAGTCACGGAGGAACTGTAATTCTGAATAAAACTTCAGTGGCCAGTAGGAGATGTGCTATTGTACTTTCTGTACTTTATGCTAAATGACTTCGCTGGGACCACATAAAGTGTAGAGAGTTTTCCATGAAGTTTTGTGTGGCAGGTAAGTAATATGTCTTCATATTAATATGTACAGAAGACCTATAAAGTACTATAAAGATGTCCTCTGCTTATCCTTTAACCTCATGATCTCACTTGCACGTGATTAGTTGTCAGTCGCTCCCTAGTTTATATTTTATTAATTTATTGTGATGTATTTATCCTAAGTCATGTACAGATGAGAAAACAGGGTCAGCCAGTCCTGGGAGTAAGTGAGGTCAAGAACATTATTCATGGGCCCAATGGTAAAATAACTCTATCCACCCCTGGGATTTGAAAGAGTGACCTACCGATTACAGGCAAACATCCTAAAGCACAGAGCCACACACTGGCCAGAGTGCAATGAGCATGGGGTCCAATGGCGAGTGTTTGTGATTCGAGAAAACATTCTCCCGTTATCCCTTCAAATTACAATTTAACTTGCAGGTGACTGAGGTGGATTAAAGAAGAATAGAAAGAATTTTCCGGTCCAGCCTGTTTTTGTTGGGGGTGGTTAGGGCTGGAGGGGGAGGGCGGCTGACTAATGTGGGCCAGCGGCTGTACACTTGGGCCAGCTGGTCAGCAGATAAGCTTATGTACATCCGGCGGCGAGTTAAAGAGTAACGGGATGATTGGGAAATGCTGCGTACTTGGGGCTAAAGTGTAACCGTCACCTGGTGGGGGCACCCACCCTGTACAAGTGATCGAGGCAGGATAGGCCACAGCCTCCAGGAGGCCCCGCCTCAGATAATGCTGGAGGGGGGGGGAGACTCGGATCTGTTCCAGAGCACGTAGGCACCCAGGCTCAGCGGACATGGCCCTGCCACTTGCCACATTTTATGGCCGGATCATAAACGCTTTGCTCAAGCCGAGCTGATTGCTTATATAATTGATATCCGTCTGTAAATATCACACTAGGAACTCCATTTTGACTCATTCAGGTCGCACAGTACATTAAGCAAAGATTTCTAAATATTAACCAGGCCTCGGTTCACCCCTCCCTATGACAAATAATGCCGTGTTAAAGCTCTCTTGTGATAACACACTCGCCTTTAAAGTGGTGACCTCTGATATAGATTGTTATCACCAGTTACCCACACATTTTTTCCGAGCTGCCACATTTTACTGTAACATGGAGCTAATCTACTACTCACGGTGTGTGCTAAAGGTCAGTTCGGATTTATTTATCTGAACTAAGTAGTTTGTCTAAAGATCTGACAAAAAAATGAACTTTTACATATAAACATTAGCATACACAGGTTTGTGAAACAGATTTATATGCTTGTACTGTCACCACAGAGATTAATATACTTAGCTTAATATCTTCATGGTTGCTCATTGAGAATACACTCCAGTCCCATGTAATGTGAAACAAAAGCCTAAAGTCTCATCTTGTGCCAAACCCAAACTAACAAAAAGTTCCATATCTCCAGTGCACTTTTTTTTCCATTTGAAGGGTGGGTGTCATGGTAACAGTATACGGGGAGACTGCGATAACATGGATGTGTCACAGGACTCTCCTGGGGATCATCCGTCCCCGTTATCCTGTTTTTTTACGAATCCCACGCATGTCACGGAGTTGTAGAGCGGATTAGGCCTGGTTTTAGAGCAGGAGATGCAATAAGGAAGAGGAGGTGCTTAAACATAAACACATGGCACGATATAACTGCAGATCTGTTTGAGATCCAGTGTAATGCTTCAGCTAAATAAAATTTTAAAACAATCCCAAAATAATAATAATAAAATCCTACCAGTGGCTAGATATCAAAGCTGGAGGACTAGTTTTTAATTCCCTTGTTACACTCGATGCTTTTAGAGAAACAAATTTAAGACATCTGTTTTTGTCCTAAGGTATTTCCTTTAGACAACGGAAATCTAAGTGTTTCTGGAACAATCCAAACTTCAATTTCAGCTTAGCGGTATGCTCAGCCAGTGCTGTGATGTAACGCTCCGCTGTTGTTTTTCGAAAGGCATGGCGGGGATCCTGTTTGTACTGGGGGTGGGGCCCTTCTGTTGCAACCCTGGGGCTGCATACTAAATCTCAACTGATCCTGGTTCACCTCGGTGAACACCTGTAATGGAACAGCCTTGTTGCATGAATAACACAGACTGCCCTGCACACCACACTGTTTACTTAATCGACATGGCGAGAAGCATCGTTCTTGAATACCAGAGTGACAGTCTTGCCAACTGGATTTAGATTAATTCCAGATATCAGTTGTGGTGCCCTGAGGTCCTCGGCCAACCGTCAAACCGATTTTTTTTTGCTGGTTCTTCCCTGGCTCCGCCCCCCTATAGACCTCCTCATGTAAGCTTGGGTCGAGAGGGCACAGTGCCATATTTAACAGCCAGCTCAATTCTCTGTGCTCTACCTTCTGGGAGAGCCATGTGTCAGATGGACACGGCAGTGTATGTTTTCCATGGGCGGGGTCCAATTTTTATTTCCTTGATTGGCTAATTTGTTTGGGGTGATCAGCCAAATGTTACACATTTGGACACTCAAAAATCCTTTTCTTTTGTAATGAGTCATACAGTCACATGGCCGCCACCAGGATATGTAGCTGGAACATGATTGAATGGTAGATAAATCAAGTCAAGTCAAATAAAACTTCATTGTCATTTCAAAATATGCAGGCATACAAAACACAAAATCTTTCAGAAGATCCATACTTTTAAAGCAGCGTTTTTCAACCCAGTCCTCAGAGACCCCAGACAGTCCATTTTTGCTCCCTCCCAATTCCCAAAACAAATACACCAGGTAATCCATGTTCTTGATTGTTTGGGAGCGAGTGAGAAGGAAATAATGGACTGTCCCCAAGGACTGGGTTGAGAAACATTGCCTTAAAGCATCTTTATCTATTCTTGGTATGTAAGACTATATAATGTGACCATGTAAAATTGAAATACTTAGTATGTAAAATTTGCACAATGGTAAAAGAATGATAATTGCTTTTAATGTCTTCATAGGTAGCCTTTCACAACAGGTTTGACTTCACAAAAATTTGGGGGTGGAGTTTGAAGTGCTAATAAATTTCCACGTACTGTAACATTGCCTTCATTTGTCAATGCAACTTCTTTCAGTAATAATTAACAGATTAATTTCCTTGACTGGGAGATAACGTGCCTATATGTTTACACCAACCATGGCAACAAAGTACAATCAGACACAAAGGACAAATCATGAGTCATTTTGTAACATTGGCTTTTGTTCTCAGATTTTCTCTCCCCTTTACTCGTAGCAGAGGCAGACTAATTATTTTTTATTTGACTAACAATGTAATGTTATTGACTCTCGGTATTGCCTCCTTGTTACCATAATTACAGCCAAGTGTATTTGTCAAAGGGGCATTGCTCGTTCTTGATGACCTCTGTGTCACATGTGAAAAAGCTGCATGCTTATTGGATGGTGCAACACAGGCACTTAGATTTGTTTTATTTGTGTTGCAGACACTTATATCGGAACCATTCTTTTTGAGAAACAAGGGTCAACCAGTCCCTGGAGCCATTGGAGGTTAAGGGTCTTGTTCAGGGACCCAACAGTGAAATCACTCTGCCAACACTGAGATTTGGACCAGCTACCCTCTCATTAATGGCAGAGCATCCTAACACACTGAGTCACACGCAGCCAGATTTGTGCAGTACTTCCTTTTTCACCGACATGACCAACATGACACAAATGCAAAGGCAGTAATCAAGCAACTAGGCTAGCAGATAACAAAAACAAAAGTGCAGCATTTGTGAAAGAAAAAGGAAACCAGATGAAAAAGGTGTGGTTAAGGGTCTCGAATTAGCTCGATAAACCAGCTTCCTGACATGTGTCAGAACAGACATGTGCTGATTTCAGAGAACAGAGGGGAGGACGGACCAATCAAACAGGAGTAAATCTGGCCATCAGCTGATGGCCACACCTACCATATGATGGCCACACCCTCCTCCCCACACAGAAACCTTTGGACTTTAGCATGGAGTTAGCATGTAGATTACACTTGTCTGTAATGTGAGTGTTTTATATGAATGGGGGGGGGCAGCAATACATGATATAGCTCTCTGGTAGTTTAACGTCCTTTTTTCTTAAAAAACTTAAAAAATCTTACTGTAGCTGTAAACCAAAGCTCTGTAGCCTGTTAACAGCACTGTGTTGTTTGTCTTTCCTGCACTGTTTTCTATTATTGTCGTTTTGTTTCTTTCTCATTGTTTTTTTCACACTCTTCAAACCTTTGATTGTGTCCTGGGGGAGTGTGATATGGAGGGACCTGGGCCTGAGGACTTTACTCTCCACTGCCAGCAGAGCACGCCGCCTGGCCAGACCTCACGCTCGCCACTTCGCCACGCCTCGTCTGCCTGCGCCCCCCCTCTGTCATATTTTCACCAGGTGAGATCGTGTGCCTGGCTCTGTATTCATTAACATGCATCGGATATGTTCCCCTGTGGGCAGAGAGACCTATCCGGCATATTCCAACCATTTTAATCTCATTCTGCCTTCCATTTACTCTGCAATTTGAAGCAACCTCAGGTTCCGCTAATTAGCTCACATTAGCCTCAATTGACCTCCGGGAAGGGCACAGACGGCACAAGGCCCCTGTTCTCCCGTCTGCGTCTCTGGGGGTAGATTAGTATCCATTTTTTTCCTGATTACATTAGCTGGACCCTTCTGGTTCTCTTTCCTTCTAAAATGTGCTGCTCATGTGACTAGGGTAGACCACCAGAAAAAGGAAGAGATTGAATTTGTATGTTGCACTTGGCCTGTCTGAGATAAATACACAGCTCACGCAAAATAAATTATTCAAAATGGCACTTTAATGCTGATGGGCTAATTCGCTAAGCCAGGCACTGCCTGAGCTTATGATAAAGCAACGGATCACTGGGCGAATAAATATAGTATGTTTTCTGAAATGACTTGGATACTTAATGGACTCCTGACTGCCTTTCAGTGGCTGTCTTGCAGAAGTATATTTGGTTTGGTGGTAAGTAAAGATCCTTTACTGTTGAGCCTTAGTTGCAGAGATCCCCCCTTAGTTGCAGAGATCCTATGAGTGCAGTGGTGGGGCATCTTACCCCATAATACAGCTATATCTTTAAAGCAGCTGTAAAACCAAAGTCAAGTCAGTATTGTCAATCATTAATATTGCTGACACTGTCCATTTATTGAAAAAAAAGGCAATTTGTGGAAAGCTAGCATGGTTAAGGCATTATGTTTGAGAGATAGTGTTCAGTTATTATTATCATCAGTTGTATAGTTATATTGTATTTCTCATTTGATGCTTTCAGTCTAAAGACAACTTATACTGTAAAGTACAATATGAATAAATAATATATGTGATAGTTTGATAAGTCTGTGCTTATCAATGTTCTGTCCAAGCACAGCAAACACACATGGCACCATAGCATGTGCAATGATCATGGACTCCGACCTTGTTCCCCGACCTTGTGCCATGTACATGTTTAATGTATGAGACAATGAGACATGTCAGCTGACTGCCCTTGCAATATCTTGATGAAACATCATGCAAATAACAGATGCACTTACCAAAATAATCATATTTCTCCTCCTACTCTTTTGTCAGTCCTGTGCGCTAGCAGGTTAGCGTTAAAGAGATGGCCGGGCTTTTATGTGAGGCCAATTGCTGTATCTCTGAGGCGAATGTGAGATGAACTCCGGCATCAGTAAGATGGAATACTGGAGTGGGGCAGGGTGCAGATGGACTGCTAGGGTCACATGATGCCAACACTATTTCGGAGAGCCTTTCTTCCCACTTGCTAATTCTGCTAATCCTGGGTGTTAGCTTAGCAGCATATTGCTTATTCATTTCATGTAAACAGCTATTCAAAGACCATATATCTTCTGTTATAAATGTGTTTGGGGTGGGGAGGGAGGCTTTTAAAAAGGAAGGGGAAGCTCTCCCGTTCCGAGCGTTCTGAGCGCCACATGAATGACTTCCGTGTTTTTGTCCCGCTGTGCCCTCGAGAATTGGAGCAGAATCTGTAAATGCAGTTAGTTATGACCGAAGAAGTCCTTCTCCCGGCATGCCGTGCCCACCCTGTGCCCCCCCCACCTTCCGTGTCCTCCACGCCCCCCACGACCACCCCGCACCCCCTGCGCCAGATGGTGAGCTTCGGCAGTGTAAAAAAACTCCAGTGAATTCCAAATTAATCTCATCTTCACTGGGCAGAGATCATTTTCTCATGGTCACGCTTCTCGGCCAGCATCTTGAATCCATTCTTGGCACGGTGCGTGCTCGTCCTGTCGTTACAGAGCAGCACACAGCACCCGGAAGTGGTTGGGGATGTGTTGTGGGTGAGCAGCAGGGACAAAATCCATCTTATACCAGCTTCCCCCGCCCGGAAGCCTGTTTTCATCGAGGTTTTTACCCACCTGTGGCCTTCCTTTTGGAAAGCTGTGGGCACATCTGTTAAACGCATCCTACTTCTGCTCTGCTACTCTTTTCATTTCCTGTTGAGCAGGATTACAGCCCAGCTCCAGGAGTATTATCCCAGACCATCGGCATTGCTTCCTCTCTTCCGTAATGGATGAAGCAGACCTGCTAATGTAGAATTAGAGTTCATTCTCCCACACATCTGGGATAGCAAGAATTGAGAGGATGATGCACAGTGGGTGGGTTTTTTTAAGGGGGGAGAGTCTTTGGGGTGGTTCTAAATTAGTTGAGGTTAAACAGCCTCTCTGAAAATCTTATTTGTGAATTAGCTGGTCTGTACTTTTTAGGAAATATGTGCTTATTGTTTACTGGACAAACTCCATCTTGGACGTAAATATACTATAAAAAAATTAAGAGACACAAGCACAGAAAAGGAAATGAGCTCTACCTCTTTTCAGCATCCACAATCCCATAATGCATTGTGATCATTGTCATGTTAGACTATGCTTTGAGGATTTAAATACACTTGGCTTAAAATTCAGCCTGCACCAAAAACCCTGTTGCTCGGCTTTAACTTAATGAAAAATCAAATAAACATGTGTATAAAAACAAACGCAAATTCAAATATAAAAAAAAGTGTCTAAATAGCATGGAATAAAAATCACTGCACACTACTGTATTCTGCCTCCAGAGCTTTTACAGTGTAGCCGGTCTTGCTGTCTATTACTAATGTAACTAATTAATATTAGCACCATATGCATTTATAGGATGTTCATGCTAAACTTTTCTATATGGCTCCTTCTTCCTGCCACTCTCCCTGTAAATGCATATGTCTTGACCATGGCAACAGGAAGCACTTTAGCTGATTGATGACTGTGGACCCCGGCCTCATTCACCCACTCTTAACGCGGAGGTGAATTATTAATCAAACAGATAAGCCAAGCAGCGTCTGGCCCGAAGCGCGGCAACATGGAAACACTCACAGATGTTTGCATTTCTGTCTTTGTGGGGACTTCCTATTGACTCATTTTAATGCAGTTAATGAGTCATAACTATGTTACAACAAAGATCAGGCTCAGGTGAAAACTTCCGATAACATTGTGGAAGTTTTAGTAAAAAAAATATATATATATATTCAAAAAATACTTTCTATTGTAGTCGAGTTTTGTGGTGTTTTACTCATGTTTGCTGTCTGTGGTATAACTGGCAGTCAGAGATTTGTTTCAATATGTCAGTGTTCAAGCTATCTGTGTTCATTCTGGTGCATGCTGAGCCCAGTGCTGGTGGTGTGGATACACTGGAGGATTTTAACATTTGATACTTTAAGGTGATGGAGAGGCTTCTCTGTAAGTGAAAGACCTACAGAGCCTGTATTATGTGGTCCAGGCTGCACACTTGTGGCAATAAGACCTTTTCCATCAGAACAACACAATCCAGAATTCCTCTATTAAGAGTGGGGTCCTTGCATGGTGTGCTACCTAGATACTTAAAGCTAGAAACCATCACAGCTGTTGGTCTTCTTGGTATTCTGAAAGTTATGCACTGGTGGTAATGGTGATGGTGAACCTCTGGATTGTGGATACCGTTATCAGTTATCTTTGCTAAATCTTCTCAGTGATGACATGCTTTCTTCTGATATTAAAGAGGATGTGGCTGAGTTGGATGCACCCAGTTAACTCTGGCTTCTTCTTAGTTTCCGTGCATAGTGTTGGTGTCACGCGAACATGGAGCTATCTACCTCTATCCCTGACCCTGTACTACTACTACACAACTACCCCCCAACCAGAGTTTGGTCTGCATGCTGAAGGTCCCTCATTTCTGCACCCCAAAGCCACCAGATCATCATACCTGTATGGAAATGTCTGGGTATGTGCAACAAGATTTTTGAAGGTGACCCATAGTAGATCTCTGTTGATAGCTGATGGACAACAAATGCAATAAACAATCAATTATGATGCTCCTGTCATGTGAGAAAGAACATATCAACTGTTATTACTCTGGCTTAGTTACAGAACGTCCTGTTCTTTTGCACAAGATCCTACCTGGAACCTTCTAGACCAGGGGTAGGCAACCCTGATCCTGGAGTGCCGGTGTCCTGCAGGTTTTCTATCCTACCTGTCTCTCATTAACCACAACAGATATCAGACAGATAGTAACTCATCAGGTAGGACAGGAAACCTGCTGGATATTGACACTCCAGGATCAGGGTTGCCTACCCTTGTTCTAGACATTACATAGCAGTGACTTTCTCCTACTTTTGGAAGAAATCAGATATTCCACACTGTTGTTATAGATTGAGACAATGTCAGGGTCTTTCCAATGCTGGGAATGTCCAAGTGGAGAGCTCCTGTGCAGTGGAAGCTCCTCTTGTTGAGGATCTCTTCTGGCATACTGTCATGTCAGGGGTTGTTTTCAAAAATTTTGAACTGCTGTTCCAATCTCTGCCAGAGTTATTTGGACATTCTGGATGTGAAGCGAAATGTGCTAAATGTGCTATATGCATGTATGAATAAAAGACTTCTGGAAAAATTGGCTTAATTTTGCACTGTGAAGCAGGCAGGCTTTACGTAGCTATCAGACTTCATTGACTTTTATTATGTTGTTGGTTTGCATGGTGAGTGATGTGGGAGGAGTTTTCACATCTCTGGTCTGACATTGCATTTAAAGTATATCGATACTGGTTCAAATGTTTCAGTTTATGTTGATGTTATTGGTGCATAAAAGGAACTATATGAATGCTTGTTGACTGTCATTTAATGCTTGTTGAACGTCACTTAATGCTTGTCGAATGTCATTTCTTTACTTTCAAAAAGTCATTAGTAATAGTGATATCAATAGGAAAAGATGTGAGCAGGTTAGGGCTGAAGTAATGGGACTTTACAGGCAACCTGAGACACATCTCAGGCTCTTACAGAAAGGATTGTTTTCATGAGTTTAAAAAACCAGGCATGTTTGGACCTGATAAAAAAAAGAAAACAGCTTGATAGCTTTATGCTATCACTATCACTTTTCCGATGAAAACTGCCCCTGAAGTACAAAACACATCAGATTAAGGAAATGAACTGAAATGAAAATGCTGCGAAAATGAAAAAAATAACAAGTATTATTTTCTTCTGTATTTTTTATGGTTTTTCCATTTATTGCATTTTGCACTTCAGGACCATGTGATGTAAAACATGAAGAAGAATTCTGGGAAAATTCACCTCCAGTGATGCGTCCTTTACCCAAACAGCACGTCCAGGATATGGCCAGCGTGGGATCCGCTTTCAGTGAATAAGGAAGAGCAGGATGATGCCCCCACTGTCATCGTCTGCTTCCTGCCTGGGTTTGTTTTTCAGTGTTCAGCTTTCTGTGCCGCTGGATCGATTTCACAGACAGGAATGGGCACGTCACGCAGAATCGAGATGTCACCGCGGTGTTTCTTGCCAGTGACGCTGCCTCTTCTCTGGTTTCCTCTACATGCTGCGGTGGCAGGGCTGGGCGGTCTCCCCTGCATGCTGTTAAATGAGCTACAAAACGCCCCCCCCCCCAATCGCCGGTGTTCTGCCTGTCTAACTGGATCCCATCGATTTAGCCATTACAGCGACCCAGCTAACATGACCTGTGGCATCCATTAGCGGAGGCTATGCACCTGTGTTTATCGGCTCATTTGCCCCGCTCTCATCGTGTGATTCTAAGTGCAAAACTGTCGCTTGCTCTTTGAATGGATGGCAGCAATTTGGGTGAGGTTTTAGGGTCAAACTGCCTTCATTATGTAAACCGACTCTTTAGTGACAGGCCCCTCTTGTTTTGAGGCACCAGAATTTAACAGCTGTCTGGTATCAGCTGTAACCCTCATGATACTGACCATATTCTCCCTGCTGAGTTGATGTTTATTTATTTTATATATCCATCCTTTTCTTCCAGTGGTCAGTCTTAGAAAAATAGCTCCCTAAATCTATGTGCTGTGAAGGGGGGGGGGGTGATCTTTTGTCCATCTGTCCGTTTCCCTGCCGTAAGCACTTATCCTGTTGGGTCACAGTGGCCCAGAACCCGTCTGGTGAGTGTAGTCTGTAAGATGGCCTGCATCTGGGGAGCACCGACAGCAAAGCGTGGCATTTAAGCAGCATCTGGGAGCTGAAAGCCGAATCCCCAGGTGTAAAAGTTTCAAAAGGACACAGTTTGCTACGGAATGCAGAGGAATACTGCTGGGAATGGAGGCGCATATTGCCAAACCCCCCAGATCCACATCTGTGACACCAGATAATCTCTTTTATAGGATCCGGTATTCCACCTTACTGATGTTTGGCTAACCTTTCTAAACATTACAATTGCTACATGTTCTAAATTGGAGTAAAGGTACCATTAAATAAAAGAATCAATTAACATCCATCCATCCATCCATCCATCCATCCATCCATCTTCTATCTGCTTATCCCAGTCAGGGTCGTGGGAGGCCTGGAGCCTATCTCAGGCAGCATAAGGTATAAGGCTGGGGTTCACCCTGCATGGGATAACAGTACAAACACACAAATAACAAGCTAAATAAGAAACGTACCCATTCTGTGGATATCTGCAGCACCACAAAAGTTTCTCAACTGGTGGGTCGCGACCCAAAAGTGAGTAACGGGTCCATAATCCGTTGTGCTGCCAAGTGTGTGGTTTTAGAAAGGAGTTACTTTAACTATTGCCGCCCCCCTCCATCCCCCTAGTCGGCAACTTCTTTGGGCCGTGACTTAATGACAAAGGAATCATGAGGTTCTCGAAGCAAAGCCAGATGAGAACCAGAACAAGAGGAGAAAACAGGCAAAATGATTGCATACAACAACGCGCCAGGTCCAAAGGTGGCTGCTTCCATATGAGCCTTCCTGCCCTTCTTAGGACCAGTATCCCATCTGCCAGGCTTTTAACACTGCACAGAGGAATTCTCCAGGTGTCAGAGAGCTCTAATGGGTCGGCCGAGTCGAGTTGCGTCACTGAACCTGAAAATAGCTGCCCGTGATATAAATGGACAGGTCAAAAAGCCATTTCCGCTCCATGAGCCGGCAGCCTGGAAGCCGGGGGAAGGAGCCCTTCTCAGGGTCAGGCGTGGCTCAGCCAAAGAGTCATCATTAAATAAATACTGGGTGATCTCACGTAAACATCACATAAGGAAACAACTAGCAGATGAGAAAGTCTAATGCTAAACAGGAACATTAGCCTATCAATAAGATACATATCGAAAAAGAGGGCTAACCATTTCGACAGTAAACCAGCCTCTCTTAGCTAAGACTTTAAAATACACCTAGAGCATTACATTTATTCATGCTCAATTTTACGCTGTATTCCATTTGAACTCGTAACTTGGAAATTTCAAGTTTATGGTTGGAAATTTCAACCCCCTAAAGTCGGAATTCTGACTCATGAACTCAGAGGAATCTACACAACCTCGACCTTGAAATTCAAAATGGCTGCACCCTTTATCAACAGAAGTTAAAGCTGTAGATTTATACTGTTTATTAGCACTGACGTTTTATTTGTGGCTCACTGAATAGGTTGTACACACAGAACTGTCCAACCACTATCTGTGGACGTGTTGCTACAGTGTTTTTATGCGCAAAATACCACATAATGTGTTGTTATCAACTGGGTTAAGTGTAAGTGAGCAAAGATAAATTAAATCCGACAAGTTATCTGGCTAAGCAAGAAGTCTTGGTTTTTGAATCGGGTCCCTGGCACTGCTAAATGGCTTTCCGACTTGTCATACTGGAACACGGTTAACTTGTGTGTGACGTCATTCCCAGTTCCGAGTTCCAACCTCCGAGGTAAATGGAACACAGCATAAGCCTCAAAGGGCCGGTGTGTGCAGGTTTTTGGGATAACCTTTAGGTCAGCTGTTCAAACCCAGATGTGAGGACTCTTCAGTCAATTAGTTCTCTAATTAGTTCTCTAATTAGGAAGTTGCAGCGAAAACTTGCATCCGCAACGGCCCTTTCTGGGTAACATTGGCCACCCCTGATTTAGCAGACGCTTTTATCCAAAGCACGACATTTTGAGGAAGCAGGCTCAGCCAGTCCCTGGAGCAAATGGAGGTTAAATGTCTCAGTCAAGGGCACAAAAGTGAAATCACACTGCCGGCCATGGGATTTAAACCAATGACCTTTTGATTATAGTCACAGAGGCCTAAACCACTGATCCACACATCTTGCCCAAGTCCACTCTTTCATTCAGTTATGAAGATGCTAACACCAACCCCCCAACATGCTTCACAGATGGCCATTATATGAAAGAAACCAGCCGGCATCATTGATCTTTTTCATTTCCCGAAGCAGCATCATGCACAGAAGTCGCTTGGATTACATTAGCTCCTAGCATGGGAGGAAATGGAAATGCTGTCGCCTTTTTACTGCTGTACAATGATGCTCTCGGGCTGCTTTCTGCATTCGTCTGTGAACGAGGCTTTGAATCCTGCTGAAAGGCTTTGGAAGCTCCATCTCCATCTGGCTGTCATCAGGAGTCTTCTGGAACATTCCGCAACTTCATAGTATACAAGCACTGGCAATGGTTGCTATTAGCGTGCAATTCAGCAGATAAATCATGAAATGCAAATATTTGCCGCCTCCTAATTGGCAATTAAAACAGCATTTTTACTGCAATATTAGTTTTAGGGAAAGGAATAGGAATGATTTGAATTTTGTTAATAAATGAACTAATGAGAGTATCATTTGCTGTGCCGTGTAAGCGTAGACACGTATGATGAATTTGATCGTGACCCTTTTTAACAATGCACTTTTTCATCTTGTCAGTGAGTAGAACAGTTTCTTATATATAGATTTGCATATAGTTTGGTTCAAAGTTATATGGTGTTTAAATCCATGGTACATTCCAGGATGATGAAAACTGGGCTTGCACAAAAAAATATCCGACAAACATAGACTTTACGGAAGCGTTAACGCAAATAGTGTCTGTAAGTAAATTGACACTTTTTATGTCCATTTATTTAATATGTTTTCTTTAGTACGTATTACTATTATATTTTTGGCTTGTGTGTGTTTTTCTGTAAGGTATCTAGTATGGGAAGGCAAATCCGACTTATGTAAAATTCAACACACGTAAGTGTTTGTGGAACCGATAATTTGTTTCTAGGCTATTTTTGTCCTCACGTTTGCCATCTTTGTGTAGAATAAAATAACCAGAGAAGCCTTTCGTTATAGACAAGTCATTCTGTCAACGGCTTCATGTGGTCATTGTAGTCTTGCTTGATGCTACAGGACTCTGTCATTAAGAGACATTAAGCTGTTGAAAAGTGTGTAAAGAATCAGCATGAATTATCATATATTATTATTAGAATTACCAATTTCTAAATGTATATGCTTCAGCCCTCACCTTGCATATTGACTATTGGTTTGGTTGTCATAATATCAGGACTTCAGAATCCAAGGTGGGGGGGTGGTTATTGTGATCCAGGACCTGGTTAAGGAAGATGTCTCTTGAAATATAAGCATCTGTTCTGTGCTATATTTAATGTCAGGATTAATGTTTAATAGTTGTGAATGTTTTCCATCTGGAATCTATGAAATATCACTCTGATGAAAAATGTCTCCATTGGACAGTGTTGTCCTTTTGTTTCTCATGTTGAACAGTGTTTTGTGAATTCTGAAAATTTTCATTTGTACGCTGGAAACACATTTCCCAAAAATCCAGTGGTCCTTAGAATCCATTTCATAAAATCGCTATTTCAAGCTTGCGCAGTCATTGTTAAATATCATTACAGGACCTCTAAGTCTATTAAATCTGTATGCCATCATTGCATTGCAGTCCTATCAGGCCATAAGATTTACCAACAAATCCATCTCATTTCAATGTGTATCAATCCAGTCCTCTGAGACCCTCAGACAGTCCACATTTCTGCCCCCTCCCAACTCACAGCACAACTGTACCAGCTCTTGGGTATTCTTCATTGCTTGATTGTTTGGTTCAGGTGTGCTGAGAGCTGGGGGCTGCCTGGGGGTCTCTGAGGACTACGTTGGGAAACGCTAATCTATTTGGATCTATATCTCATATGTGGGTTGCATCAGTTGTGGGTGACATGGTGACTCTGCTGCTGCACGCCTCCAGAGTTGGGGTTTGAAAGCGTGACCTCACGCTGTCTGTGGGTGTCTGAGTGGGGTTTGTTCCCCGGAATTGTGCAGGTTTCCTCCCACAATTCAAAGACATGCAGTTAGGTGAGTTAGTGCTTCTGTAGTTCATATGTGTGCCTGTGCATGTGCCCTGTATCGCGCCGGCCTCCCATTCAGGCTGCCCAGTGCATCCTGGGATAGGCTGCCTGTGACCCTGTCCCGTCACTGGAAGATGATGTATCAGCTGTGTTAAAGCTTGTCCCAGAAATAAAACCAGTGATCATTTTAACTGCACCAGCACAGGATGAAAATATGTCTTCTTATGCAATGCAAGCTAAATTCTTTCCTTTGAACTAGTGAAGTATGAAGTTGACCATTGTCCCTGCCTGTTTATTATTTTGCCCATGTTGTGTTTGTCTGTCACATCTGTTCCTCAATGCCTTTCACAAGCTACCTGCCTCAGGCATGGTTGTTCTGCATGATCACACCCATTTCCAGATGGCTCAATCTATTAAAGATTTAGCTGCTCAGTGGTTCTTTACTCAGTCTTGATTTACCTCCATTAGCTTTGTTTTGGTAGTTTGGGGCACCTGAGTTGACCTGATGGTTTCTTAGCCCTTGTTCTGCTGGGTGTAGTGAGTTGGATCGGTCCATTGGGTTCTGGTTTGAACGCCGAATTATTCTCTAGTCGCTCAGTTTTGTGTCCAAGTGTTTTGTGTCCTAGTCCAACCCAACAGTCTCATCGTTGTATCTTGTAGTCTTTGGCCCCAATGCTGTTAGCTTTGAGTACTGGGAGCCCCGTCTCTCTGAGACTGGCATCATATGTGTACACATCTCTGGGTGGACCCAGTTGCTGTTGTTGGTGTTTGGGAACTTTGTTGGGTTGGAAACTTGATTAGAAAAAGTGATTTATTTTCCTCTGTCCTATGATAATGTTCAGCATACCTTAGAATTTAATCATGTTTAAAATAACTGAAAAGCAAATTTCCAAAACTTTCTCAGTTCACAGAGTATGCATATATTTCTATGGATTTAGTGAGTTTTGGAAATTTAATAAAAGTTCTTCACTGGGTACATGAGGACTGAGTGAGGTTTGGTTCCCAATATTGTACTGTGTGATGAGGAAGTTTGGCATTGACGGTCTCATGAAAACAGCAAAAAATGGACTGAGTGAGCTTTGGGAATGCACTCTTCCGTTCTGGAGGCATCTGCTGCAATTCCAGTACCTGAGAGATTTCAGTTCATATTTTTGTATCCCTCCGGTGCAGTTATGCTAAGATCTTGGCAGCGCGGCTGAAAGCATTTGTTGACTGTCTCGCCGGATGGCCTGCTGAGAACAGAGGAGACGTTTTGATTTGGCTGGATCGCTGCTGGCACGGGGAGTTGGGTCAGGTGTAACCTCTTGGGTATACCACCAATCCGTTCAGCATGATTGGTTTTTATAAAAATTAGGGTAGTCTAACAGGTGCATGGACAGCTTAATATCTTGTTTTTAGACAGGCAATTTAATTAAGTATGCAGAAGAACTCGTTTTCCCTTCATCAATGTAGGTGGCAGAATAATCTATGAACTGGTGTGCATTTTTTCTATAGATGTGCCTGTGATTGGAAGGTGACTGGTTTGAACTTCAGGCTCGGCAGAGTGATTTCACCATTGGGCCCTTCAACGAGGTCCCTAACTACCCAATTGTTCCATGGTACTATGCTTTTAATTGTACATTGTGTTGGATTAAAGGGTCTATCTATCTATCTATCTATCTATCTATCTATCTATCTATCTATCTATCTATCTATCTATCTATCTATATCTATCTATCTATCTATCTATCTATCTATCTATCTATCTATCTATCTATCTATCTATCTATCTATCTATCTAGGGGGCAACACTATGTAAGGGCTACACTGGCATTATGTAAGTACTTGTATGAGCCACTTAAGGTATTTATGGCCTTGAAAAAACATATATGTGTTCGGTGTATGTGCCGTTTTTAATTCAAGTGAGTAATTCATGCCATTAACGGTTCCCCAGACCGGCTCCACAGAGGGACGTCAGCCAGAAGTCTAGCCCCTCGCTAATTGCTCCGGCTTGGAGCTGACGAGGCGGCCCTTCGGCTTTCAGCTCCATCCAGCCTTATTCATTTTAAATATGTTCCCACACATAACCTGGAGCATGTGTGTCTGTTAGCTCTGTCTTCTGTCTAGGTGATATGGTAGCACTCCTGCTCCTCCTTCTGAAGACATCAACTTATACCAGAAATCCCCTGTACCAACACACCCTGCCATTAGATGTCCAGTGGCTCAGAGCAGAGCAGTGTGATCTCATGCCCGCAAGGTTGCAGGTTCCAGTGCCTACACGTGCTCCAGATGATTCTCCTTGAGGTGAATTGGTAGTTCTGTTCTTCCCTTATTGTGTGTTCACACAAGGGCCCAAAGATTAGACTATGGTAAAGTACCTCCAGTTTCACCCTGTGGTTTGTAGTTCAAAGCTCTGCAGTGTTAATTCAGGTGTTATTTTAGCAGATATTTTTTGCATATGTATCTACCATCTGCATATGTCAGTGTGGTTTATGGGTGGGGCATATGTGCGGTTTGTGGGTGGGGTGCTGTGCTTGTGATCAGAAGGTTGTTAGTTCCAGTCCCAGCAGTGTGTTTTCAAAGTTGAGCCCTTCAGCAAGGTCCTAAACCCCTAATTGCTCAAGGGACCATCTGACCCTGCTTTCTCAAAAATGTACTCAGAATAAACATGTCTGCTATATAAATAAAACATAAATCTATCTATGTTATTTGCCGTTCTGGGAAACGCCATTACAAAACGCGAGATGCCTTGATTACACATCGTTTTCTTTGCTTCCCAGTCTGTCCGGTCTGACGCAAGCTGCCGATATGCAGCGGACTTTCCCCACTCACTCCCAGCACCACCCCATCCTACGCCTCCACACCTTTCCTCGTCAAGCAGAAGCAGAGCAGGACTCCAGTTCTCAGGGAAGGTTTTTGCACACGCGGGCGTGTGGAAACAGAGGGACCGTCCACTCAGAGGGTGTCGTGGTTTAAAACCAGGCTGACAGCAGTCTAATCTAGGCATCTACTTTCCTAATCCTCTTCCCCAGTTTTTAACATAATTTCACTTTCATATTTACAAGTGTTCAGTGTCATAAAAATTCTCAATATATTCTACATGACTGGATTTTTTATTCGTTTTTAATTAGTAGGCGATAGCTAAACGTAACTGAAGAATTCTCAGCGTTCACTGTTAGATGAGCCTTGCGTTTGCAATCGTGCCTCTTGAGATATTGAGAGGAGGGGGAAAAAAAAACGAACAATGCGACTGTGCCATGTGCGCTGACCTATTTTCGTGAGGAGTGAAGACAGCGCGCTTTATCAGAGGAGTGCGGCTGTGTAAGCGGCACGAATTCCATGCCCCCTGGCAGCAGCGTGATGCAGGGCCTGTCAAACGTGTGCGAGGACAGCTGCTCGGGACAAGCGGTGAGACGCGGGGTCAGCACATGTATGTGAAGCACGCACACACACCCCATCTTCGGCACTTGACCCCCTCACATTTGCTCGGTGATGTCATGAGGAGTACATAACTGAACCATTAAGCTGGGGATTGGCATGATCCAGCCGAACTGTGTTCCGTTCGAACGGTAATGCTTTGTGTGTGTGTGTTATACCAGAGGTTCATATAGATTCCTATGGGCTGGAGTTGCAAATAAATACCAAAAATAAGCAGAAGTGTAAATTAACGTTAATTAAACGTGATTTGCGTAGTTAATTCCAAGCGTTACATCTGAAACTGAAATTGAAAGTCCATCCATTTCCCATCCGCTTATCCAGTGAGCATTTAGTTAATTTAAAATGTACTGCAGAACTTGGAGTAGGCTGCGGTTCTGAGATCAGTAGCCGTCAGGCTATTTTAGGGGGAACATGCATGTGTGTGAGAGTGGGAGGGGTGGATAGGGCACACTATCCTGCCCCCAGCCTGTCACCACCCCCTGTCTACTGCCCCGATGGCTCACCTCAATTAGTCATCAGCAGGTCCTGTCTGCCTAAAACCCAGCCAGCTGGGCCGATTGTCTGTACAGGGAGTGTCTGAACGTGTAGAGGCAAGTCATCAGCAAAATGCTCGGCGGCCGGGTGAATCGAATCAACACCAAACAAAGGTGCGTTTGTGGCAAGAAGACACCACCTAGTGCTGCCCAGCCCTGGTCCTGGTCCTGGGCAACCCTGGTAGATGCTATTTTCCTACTCATTTTCCTGACCATTCAATTATGTAAGATTGGTGACTTATTATTAAATACTGAACCAGGCGTCACACCCGTTGATGCTTCCTGAAGGGCCTTGAAGAAGCCTAGGTGTGTTTGTGCCGATTAAGTAGGTCCAAGGTTTTTAGATGCCACAAATGAATAACAATAATAATAATAATAATAATAATAATAATACATTATGGCACCTTTCAGGACACTCAAGGTCACCTTACATGAATTAAACAGCAAATTTACTTTTAATGCAGCAATAAATTAGAAAAACCACATACAAGATAAATTGTATGAGTAGCAATCAAATAACAATTCATGAAAGAGAGAAAGCTGGTATTAAGTCTAAGAGAAAGAATGGTAAGTAATTCACTAATATTTATCTATTCAGTGTCCAGCGATGCACATGCATCCCCTACAACATGCCTTGTGTTTACTGGGATAGCGGTACTGATGGATGGATGGATGATATTATTCATTAATATAAATAATTGTTTTTTTTTTTTACCAACACTTTAGGCAAACAAACGAATGTCGGCTACTAAAGCAGAAACTTCCTCAAGAGATCAGAAGGGAAACATGACACATAAAGGGTACCTTTACGTCTCAAAGCATGACAAATAATGCTGTTCAGCATGGCCCAGTTAACAAGAGCTTTCCCAGCATACGGATCGAGGAAATTCTCACCAGCAACGATACGGCCACTTGAATGAAACTTCAGATACCATGCGGGAAAAAATCCACACGCTGGTTTTATTGGGTTAAAATAAAAACATCTTCAAACAAGGAACTGATCATTAGCTGCTTCTCTGGGCTCAGAAGTGATGAAAACTGAAAACCTGACCACCGTTCAGGATGCCCTGGTGCCCCTGATTGTCAGGAGTCTATTTGCGGACCTGTTACTCAGACAGCTACCCTCGGACATGTCTCCTTTTGCCCTCTCTCATCCCTGGCACTGCCCATCTCCACTGGCTTCCCATCACCACGCTTATCCCTTCACAGCCTTCCATTTCCCCTGGCCCAGCAGAAATTGCCACAGCTGGCTTATAGCCAGCATCGCCTACTACTGCAGTCTGAGTTGTCATGAATCATGTCTGCAGTTACTTACTTACATCTTCCCATCCATCGCACGAAATGAAAACTTTTCCCTGCAAAGTTTAATTTGCGATATTTCCTTTTTTAGCCAATGCAGAAAGAACAGTATATGTCTGAAATTCATCAATTAGATCAAGAACAGAAGCTTGTCAACAGCTTAGTCAATGTTTCATATTTATTCATTTAATCCCCTTGGCTGAAACCTGCAGTCACATTAGCTGAATGGTTCCCCGGCTGAAAGCACAGATTATTCAGAGTATTTTAATGTTCATGTTAGAATTTTAATGAAAGTGAAGTCTAGACATGTTTTGGAAAACAGATTTTTGTTGTATCAAGAAGAACATCAAGAATGTGTTTATTGTCACTGTACAGTGAAATTAAGATGCAACTCCAAAATAGTGCATAATAAAACATAAATAAATAAATACATACATTCTTATAAAGTACACATACAACACATGCTTGTATGTTTGTGTAAGTCTGAGTACTATTGGAACTTAGCTTTCATGTCAAAACTTTGACCAAAAAAACAAATATTCCAAAAGTATTTGTTTTTTTTGTTTTTGCCATGGAAAAATCCAGAAACCCAAAACAAAACTATTAGCACAAATGAGGGGTGAGGAAACTGTAACATCAAATTCATCATTGGATAATTGTACCAAACTTATTTGTGGGTAAGAGATGACAGAACGGCAAATACAGGGTTACCCGTAATTGTTTGGCAGGGGAGCGGGTACTATAAGTAAACCTGCCAGGACATAACTTTATGGTACAAAAATCCGTCTGGTATTACATCCAAAACCATATACTCAAAAAACCCAAGCGGGTAAGATTAATCTCTTTCGTCAAGTGATTCATGTAGCATCATGGAAAGTAACATGTTAGTAATAAAAAAACATGTGAATTCCCAATGATAATAGGAAAATAATCTTTTCATCACAACCCACCTGAAATATTGCTGTTGCTGTACATTTTGTTACACAAACAAAAGGAAATAGTTCATGGAAATTACACTTCACACAAACTCTGTTCCCATTTTTATCGCTAAATTATTGGTGTCCTTAAAACTTAAAATAACTCCTGTGGCCTTTAAAATGAGTTTCTTTCACATGAAAAAGACACAACCATTTACACAACGGCCCTGAAACATGGTGTCGGCCTTCTCTCCTGGTGGCATGGATGCTCAGCCCAGAAGCCGACATTGAACCCTGTTTTCAGAGACGAGTTATCACGCTCGCCTGCTATACATTTTGGGACAACTGCCAGAGACTGTAATTAAAGATGGAAAAAGAAGAAGGTAAAAAAAGATCAGTCCAGATGCAGTACAGGCCAGCGATGCAGCCAGGCTGATGGCTGCTGCTGTTGTGCAGACCGCTAAACCATGCTGCCTATCTGCTGCAGAAATGCACATCCAGCACGACTTCAGATTGGTGTCTGACAGCCCTTAGTTAAACTTCACATTACTTACAATTAATGAATTTAGTTTCCCCTGATTCTGACTGGGCTTAGCAGTTTGAAGGTGGACAAACTGAATTTAACATTAACTGTGAATGTTGTTCACAATATGAGATTTTATAAAAACTATAAAGTGTTCCATCCATCCATCCATCCATCCATCCATATATCTAGTACAGGGTCCCATGAGAGCCAAGAACCTACAGTAGGCAAAAGACATCGTGGACAGGGATGCCAGTCCATCACAGATCATAAAGCATAATACTGTGGAATTCTGGGTTAATGCAGAATTATCTATGAACAGTCAAAAAGAAAATGTGAGACGTAAGTATCATTAAGAGGTTCCCCTTCCCAGTTCCCCAATAAGTGTCCCTGTACAGAAACAGTATCGCGTTTGGCAACAGAAGTTCCTCTTTTACTGGTGGACACAAGGGACATGGTGATATACCATAAGTGTGATTGTGGGTATTTTTATCTCCGGCTTTTTCGCAGCTGCATGGAAGCTGCCTGGCATGGTGAGAATGATATCATAATTATGATTAATTTTTATTGATAGTTAATGGGTATAAAGGCACATGTATGAACCACATGTGGAAAACGTCTCCAAGATGAGTGACTGGGTTTTGCCCTTGCTCCCTCCATCCTTTCCTACCTACCACCAGGAATATAATCGTTTCAAGAAGCCAGAGTGATCCTCTGTAGCTTACAGCGTGCAATTACTTTTGACGGGGGTAGGACTTCAGAATGGGTGTGTGTGTGTGTGTGTGTGTGTGAGCAAGCTGCGAGGAGATGAAATTAATTATCAGTTCCAGGATGAGCCTTTGCCAGGTGCAGGAGCGTGAGAAATCGGCACCTCTGGGAGACGTGCAGGTTATGTCGATGCTGGGAGAGACCCGTCCACGGAACTTTCCGGAAGAGTCAAGCGAGATCGAAAATCATGGTGCTTTGGGCCTGTCAGTAGCCAATGGACTGTCTCACTGTCCTTTGGGTAACCCCCAGTCTCTCCCCCCCCCCCCCCCAACTGCCACTGGTTACCACATCTGTGTGTAAATTAAAACTGGAAGCTTCTGCAAATGCTAAAGGTCATTATAGCAGATACTATGAAAGTAGTTAGCAAGTGAAAACTCATTTGATGGCATTAGAACAATCACTGAAGTCTTTGTACCAGTATACCAAATTTCATTATGGGGAAAAAAAGGCTTTGATTACAATTCTACACTTGCATAATAATCACCTAACTGTACACTACTGACCCCGTACAGTCACTGTAGAAAAGGTAAATATGTTTAAATGTAAGACTAAACACTTTTTAAATACTAAAAATGATTTATTAGTGTTTCAGTGTTTGAATTTCTAGCAACTTTGGGAAGTTGCATATTGTGACATTAAATGCCAAGATACCACTGAATGTCTTCATAGAATATATTAACCTTTAAACTTGAGAGAACTTTACCTAAACAGTAACAATATCTGAAAAATATTTGATTGTTATCCACAGATCTGCCTGTGTCCACTGTGGGTGGTGTGGGGCTCTGCAGGTTTGGGCTGTGCACCTGTGATCAGATGGTTACTGGTTCAAATCCCAGGGTTAGTATGGGACCTTTGCCACTGGGATCCCCTTGCAAGGCCCTTGACCCTAATAAGTTCTGGGTCTGTCTAACCCGGCTTTCCCACCTGTGTATCGCTTTGGATAATACATCTGTTAAATGACAAATGTTCTAATCAGACTGCCAAATAGACCTCTTATTTCCTGAAGTACGCTTAAGTCCTGTGCAGAACCTCTTGATACCACCTTTTTATGGCAGATGAGAGAGGATGAAAGAGAGAAAGAGAATGGCTTTACAGGTTGACTGTGAAGGCAGGTTAGGGCCCTGTGACTCTGGAATTTGAGGTGGGGGGTGGGCTTGAACTGTCACCAGGCTGAGAAGCATGTCCAAATATAGTGAGGGACACATGTGACACCTGACAGCAATACAGACTTAAAGAGACCATGTACAGTAATATTATGTTTGCCAAAAAAAAACATATTAAAAAACCATGGGTATCGTTAGGTCCGATCACTCGGGGTTATAGCCCTGAGTATTTTAAGCCTATAGCCCTGAGTATTTTAAGCCTATAGCCCCAAGAATTTTAGTCCTGATGTCAATCTTACTTCAAAAAAGAAAAAAAATCAAGCCCCTGGTAAACTTGACTTAGCCCCTGATCATTTTTCAATAGCTAGAAATGCTAATCATTTCATTTGGATGTGCTTAGCCATCTGTAAAATCAGATTTGAATTTAATTTGGGTCAATTCTGTCCTTGAATTTACATATAAAAAACATGGTAGAACCTGTGTCTTACCACCTTAGTGATTAGATGCATTAATAGCATGAGTCCAACAAATCGATACAAGTGACCTTCTCCTGGAAAACTCTGACAGGAAAGGGGATCCAATGATGGTGACATGGTGACTTCAGCATTACTAATGCCAAGCGTGATAAAGAAAGGATATGATCTGGTGTCTGGAGGAACATGACATCTGCCAGGTCAGGATGAGGAAGGCGGAGATTTTTCCGGGTTAATTACGGCTTGTTAGTCATGGTTACTCAAAGGACTGTTGTACTCAGCAAAAAAGCAGCAAGAAAAAACATGGGACTCTGAGAACTTGCTTCTTCCTCTTGTCTGCCAGCCTTTTCAGTTTTGGTCACATGACTTCCCTTCCCTGGTGGATTACGTGATAATGTCACTGGTGGTGTATCAAGATCGTGAGTGTGGAAATGTTTCATCAGAAACAAAGGAGAGGCAAGTTTGCATTCCAGTGCATCCCTCCCATTGATTACACAGGTGATGGTGACCTGACCTCTGTCCCTGCAAGGTGAGGTGCACCATGGTTACCTTGGCTGTCCATTGTTCTCAGCTTGTGTGTTAAATGTTTACGGATTAATAGTTATGACATAATAATGGGTTGATTACATCAGCCTCTTTATTTGAAGATTTCTTTTGAAAGCCTCTAAAACCAAGACCACTAGTAAGTCGGATTGAACCCCACCCATACCAAGCAAAAATATACTAGTAATCCTTACTAAAGAACACATAAAACAAATTACAAAGTGTCATTTTACCTACAGGAGTATGTTGCCTTTTTGCATTAGTGCTTCCTTACACTCTATGTACCACAGATCATTTTGTGTAAGTTTGGATTTATTTAAGTTGATATTGCATAACTTGAGAACTGCCAGTAGTTCAGCTGGAGATGGGCCAGTTCTCTTAGCTTTCATCTCCAGACTCCTTAAGAATGACACTTGCAGGTACTAAATGGGTTTTATATGAAGGAATAAAGCTAGCATGCCCTGCTATGGGTGCATCCTGAGCCAGAAAGAAAATATTTTTAAGTCAAAAATTGTGCTCAGATCAAAAGTCACACATCAGAAATTGCTTCCTTTTCTCCTTTGTCAGCAAGTTATTCTGCAAAGTAAATAGCACTGAATAACAAGCAATAGATGCTTGTCTATTTTTCTGCCTGCCTGTTTCCTTTTTCTGTGTAGGATCAATAAACATCAAATTCTGAGTGCTGCTGCTGCTGTTGATTATTATTATTATTATTATTATTATTATTATTATTATTATTATTATTATTATTATTATTAGCTTTTCATCGTTCTTATAGATATGAATCCCCTCTCTAATTGCCCTGATATTTTCTTCATTCTGTGTACACATTTCATCTTATTGAGATTTTCCACAGTGGGTAATGTGTGAGGCTTGTTTTAATGGAGCCTGGGGCCTTTGAGGATAATCTGCCTCTTTGAAATATGCCACACAGCCTGTGATAGTGCAGGGGGGGGGTGTTTTTCCCACCAAGCGGCCTGACTCCCACCTCAGCTCCCGATGTGTCATCACCAACCCCCCCCCCCCCCCCCCCCCGAGTGCGCTGAGATATACGGATGTCTAAATGAATCCCACATGTAAGCCAGGGCTCCTCTTAGCTTCTCACTGGGGTCTCTGCCTTCATGAGCAGGCCTCCTGAATGATTTTTCCGTACTGTGTGCTAACTGAGGGTCAGTGGGCGGATAATGGATCTCCTGTGAAGTTCTGTCTGTCTGGCTGACTGGGCCTCTGCTGATTTGTCTGCTCCCAGACTGTTTCACACAAATACTGCAAATATAACATAAAAATGCATCATATTGGCAAAGCCCTTTAATATCCTTCATTCTCGGCAAAACGGTGTTTGCTATATTGGCGTGTTATGTTTGGGAGCCTCTTTTTCAAGGTCAAAAAAATGCATATTTTGGGACCCAAAACAATCCTGAAATGTTTTTTTCATGTTCACCTTCGCTTTTTACGTTTATGCGTTTGATGCTTTCTTTATGTTCTGCTCCTGGTGTCCTCAAAATATGGTCACCCTGCCTACATATCTGTGCCAGTTTACTGAGTATAAGTCCCAGGATTGGGAGAGAATTACTTCAACCAGCCCCCCGTGACACTCATCCAAATCCCCCCCCCCCCCAACCTGTCCCCCTGAGACGGTGGGCCTGTATATCTGTCACATAAATTATTTAAGATCACACTTTATAACTATCGATCTTCCACTAATAATACCTTTTAGCTTTTACCTCACTCCCAATGGTTATATACATATCAAAGCATAACTATGACCTATTCTTGACTTTTCCTTAAATAATGTTCTCATCTCCTCCGTACGATTCAGCTTTTTTCTTCAATGTCCTGTTCACAGCCTGATATTTTCCCAGCAGGAACCCAGCAGCTGGCTGTGAATGTCTGTAACACTTTTGCCATGGATGACTGGCTTGAGAATCAGCCGTAAATTTACGAGTTCTCTGGGAATTAGGAGCAGGGTGGTTTTCCTCATATCACACTGGCGGAGGTGGATCTCTTTGTGCCGAGTGGAATGCCAGTGAGGCTCAACTAAAAAAGGACTCAACATGTGGGCTGTTGACTCGTGACGTGTGCGGGGGTTGGCTGATAGTGGGTGCTCTGCTTGTATCTTCCGGCATGTTCTACATGATTAAGATGCATGCTTTCTTTCTGATATGGTTGTCGGATTGACACAGGAAGAATCCTAATATTGCAATATGAAATGAAAATCATTTAGATCAGACCTGTTTAAAAAGACCCTCCCCCCCAAACCACGTAAATAGAAACCACCACTTTTCGCAGTGCTGCTCCGTTGTTTTCCAAAATTTCCTGCCCATTTCTGATTTCTCTCTGTCAGGCTAACTCGGTCTATCCCGTAACTGCTGGCTGTCTTCAGCCCTGATTTCTCGTCGTCTCATGTTATGGGTAACACTCCTATTGCCACTGCAAGCACTGTAACAAGTTCCACAACGTCACCACACGACTCTCTGAAAAGTCGGCTCATGACAGCTGCTGCCATTTTACCTCATGGGGTTTTGTGTTTATTTACGCCAATGGTGTCCCATTACATGAAGATTCTTGCTCCTGAGAAGTTTAGCAAGTATATCTGTTTGTTTAGCTGGATAGGCGATAACCACCACTTTTCGCAGCGCTGCTCTGTTTTCCAGACTTTCTGGGCCAGTTTGATGCTCTTCTCCTCATCAAAGAGGAGTTCAGGAGTCATCTCAGATGACACCTGGATATTACTTCGGGTGACAAATTTGATCAGTGACCAGGATGACAATTCCTTTGATCAGGATGTGGTAGGCATCAGCCTCCAAATCAGGTCATATGAGGCTAGCACAGAGGAACCGAGTTGTACGTGAACCGTACCATGAAGAGACACTAGACATAGTGCAGTTCCAGCTTGCTTTAATTTCCCACTGCAGAAAGGCTAGCTTGGTAAAGGCGTTATCAGGTTTGGAGAGCAACAGTGACGTAAAAACAAAGAGATGCTTATTTACTGTTTGCTCGTTGAACATCATGGTTTACGGTGTGCTAATTTCTGCTAGTAAGTCGGTGAGAATCATGATCTTATGGTAGCATCAAACTCTAGCGGAAATCATATTCATTTGCTTGAATTTGCATTACGACTCCATTCTGTTTGGCTGTTCTATAGCAGAAGTAGGTGGCTCTATAGCAGAAGTAGGTGGAAATTTTCAGGTTCTGAGTTATCAGGAATGCCTCAATACATTGCGATGTGCGATACTACTAATTCCATCCATCCATTGTCCATCCCGCTTATCCTACTGGGTCGTGGAGGGTCCGGAGCCTATCCCGTAAGCAACAGGCACGAGGCAGGGAACAACCCTGGACGGGGGGCCAGTCCATCGCAGGGCACACTCACACATACACACCTATGGGCAATTTAGGAACTCCAATCAGCTTCAGCATGTCTTTGGACCGTAAGGGGAAACCGGAGTACCCGGAGGACATGCAAACTCCACACACGTGACCCAGGCGGAGACTCAGACCCAGGTCCCAGAGGTGTCAGGCAACAGTGCTAACCACTGCACCACCATGCCACCCCCTGATACTTCTAATTATGAAAAATATATAGAATATGCCCTTTTTTCCTTCAGATAATCCATGCCTATTGATGCAGAACACATGTGTCTCCGTGCATTTTGACCAAGTACATGGTGGTGATACAATCAGCTTGGTTTGGTCAGACTTTTGGCTGCAAGACTTTTCTGCCAGCAAGCAGTGAACATGGGTACGACCTGGGTACGATTGAGATAATTTACAAAGGAAACTTGTCAGTTTGTAGAATGGCTTGGAAACGGCTCAATTTCTGGCAGTAGAAAAGTGCCAACAGATGGTCTACTGGTATTCTGTTCTTTTTCACTCTGTTGAGCAGGGTTACCATATTAGGTGAGATGAAAAAGAGGGCATGTCTGGGAATCAGAATATTAATGAGTTTTCATGTTCACTGCCCAATCAGGTAGCACTTCTCTTATGAATATAATTCAGCTTTCCCTAAGGGAAACCTGGACATATGGTAACCTTACAATCCACTCTCGTTTTGCAATCTACATATAATTGCGATATTATACAGTATAACAGACTACAAGGGACCTGGCAAAACAGTCTTATATCCAAAGTCCATTATATCCGGAGTTGCTGTATGGCCAGACTACAACTTCAGGACGCCATTTACTCATGCCACACCCCAGCAGACACACTTGTGGTATAGATTATTATCTTGAACATGTAGTAATCCAACTTTACCTGACTATTAATAATCCCAACTACGTATCTGCGCTGGATATCATTTCCACGCCACGAGCTTTGTAGGCGGAGCCTGCATGTCCGTTATAGCCGCACAAAACTACAGCTAAAAGCAGCCCTGGGGACCAAATTGTCCATTATAAGCGAAATTCCGTTATATGTGAGTCCACTATATCCGATGCTTTTTCTGCATGTTCGTAAAGGCGCACGGCCGGGACCAGCGGACCTCGTACATTATAGACGGTATTCTGTTATAAGCGACTCTACTATAACGGCATTTTACTGTACATATATACAAGTCTTTTTCAACACAAGTTACAAAACGCTAACCTAAATTTTGTTAAACCTCAAAAAAACAACTGTTCACGTGAAAACAAAACATGAAGCGTCAAAGTGCCAGTGGTTCCCAGAAGTTGACCACACTTGTGAGCAGCGTGACAGGTAAGGATGTGCATATCGTTTAACTTTTTTAAGTTACCATGTGCACGAGCATTGTGAACGATGTGTGATGTTACTGAGTGGCTGCCACATATTGAAAATTGGTGCTTTTTCCTTCACTTGGTACTCCACTGTAAATTGCAACAATGGCTTATACAGGTTGCAGCGTTAAACCCAGACAAACTGCCGATTGCAAGAAAAGACGCCTGGACAGGTGGCCAAAAAGAGGACATGTCCAGGGAAATCCAGACATATAGTAACCCTACTGTTGAGGAACATCCAGTTGTAACCCACTGAAGGCATAGATTGTCCATATTTGTCCGTGTTCCTTCATTTGAAGTTGAGGTAGACCGCTTTCCTGCCGTAAGTCCAGCTTGCATCATCCTTTACAGTGTGCTGTCCAGCTGAACAAGCAAAGACTAGTTAGTAGAGTGTTCTAGAATATTAGAGAAGGGGCTGTGCTACCTAGATTGGTAAGAAGCATGTGCTAACTGCTATTGTCAAGGAGGCATAAACAAAGGCTGGCTGTGGATTCTGCGTTTTCTCTTTCTTTAGCATTCATACAGCTCTGAAGTTGCTGGAACCCTGTGTTCCCAGGTGAGCTTCATTATTGAGTCTAGTCTCTCTCTTCTTCCCATTCAGCTTTCCATTATTTTTTCACATTTGAGCAGTATGTGTCCCATATAACTGATTTAACTGCACCTCTCTATTAATAATGATGTTTTTCCATCCTGTTGCCTGCCTGTCGTCTGATTCATCTATTGGCTCATTTATTGTGATGCATTGTTGTGTTCATCCGTCTCATTTTATGTAGTTAACTCCTGTCCCTGTTCCCAGTTTTACTTTCTCATAGTTTACTCTGTGAAGAAAGCATTGAAAATATAGCTTTACTCAAACTCAAGTTAGAAGAGTAGTGTGGTCCTAGACGGTAAAATTTTTGTATTTTGCAACATCATAAGACCCATGACAGCTGAAAATGAAAAACGAATGAAAATATTTGGGGTAGCTGAGACGCGATGATGCTTAGAGTTCCCCCTTAAACGTCATGGGAACAGAATCTTTGGAATTCAGGAATGATATCATAATGTGCAAATATCCTCTTGGGTTGGAATGTTGTGTCTGAGTCAAATGGCTCATATTTTTTAACCCCGCAAAGGCTGTGGTGGCCTTCACTTGTTTCACAAGGATATTTAAACTTAGTGGACCAAAAGTCTTAAAATCGCCGGCAGAATATTTGGGTTTAAAACAGGGAGACAAATGGGGATTAGATGAAGAATAGTCAAACTCATGAATTACAGAGAACCAGAACAGCTAATAATAATGATAGGTGCTTTAAGAATTGTATTAAAATAGATCAAGGTAGCACCGTGGAGCTCTCAGTTTAATACCCTCGAAATAATGCTACAATTAATATAATATGTTTTTGAACCATAGAACCATCAAAGGAACGAAAAAATGTTACCCAACAGTGACCTTTGAAAATTTATACCTGTTGGTCTGGAATATATTGCGTTTGGCACAGACAGACTGTTACCACAACTAATAATCTGACCTGAATGTGAAAGAGAATTCAACACTATGGATGCATAATTTCAGACAGGTTTCCTGTTTAATAAATTAGCATCTTTATTTAGTCACTTTCAAATGTCCGTTATAATGTTTCATAAAAGTTTTTAAGAGGGAATAAATCACATGATCCCATGTGCCAATCATTATGTTATTTTGTTAAATATTACAGATGAGTAGCTAGGTAATACAGGTTATTCTTTACCAGATCTCTCACAGAATACTAAGTTAAAATCAAATGCATAGTGGCAGAGGGTGTCAGGGTCGAAGCCCATGTGGTGCTGTGTTGTCCAATGGGTTGACTGGCACAGGACCCAAGAACAATCATTCTAAGTGCTTCAAACTGAAAGTGCCTCCCACAAAGGACGTGATTAAGGGCAGAGGCTTGTAGTTTGCTCTTTCAATGAGATACGCCCTGTTGCAGTACCCAGTGAGTTAGGGGATTCATTCGAATCGCTCCAGTGAAATATCCTGCTGTATAAATGGATAACTGTTAGTCACCATTACTGGACGCAACAGCCAAGCGACCAGACAAGGATTAGGTACAGTGGAGTCTTGTTTCCTAATGACCAGCTGATGCCTTTAAAGTCTAGTTGTGCCTAATTGGGCGAAGCTTTCAGTTTGCAGGGTTTGGAGTCCCTGGGCTCCATCTTTCTGGGTTTCCGAGTTAGACTCATCTCTCTTAATGCCAGTGTTCTCCTCCAGCGATCAGTCCAGCATCACAGCCAATGAATGTTTAGCAACAGTGGAAGCATCACAGAAGTCCTGGTTGTTTGGATGTGAAGGTGCTAGTAAACAGTTTGGCACGGAACCCCGAGCTTTGCTCTGCTCTCTGTTCTCCAACCTAGTCCTTGGGGGCCTTGTCCAAAATTATGCTTCCTTCCCAGCTCCCTGCCAGACTGTCAACATTTTTGCTCCCTACCAGCTCCTGGTAGGTAGGGAGCTGGGAGGGAGCAAAAATGTGGACTGTCTGGGGGTCCCCAAGGACTGGGTTGGGAAAAACCACTCTAAGGAATGCCAGAGGCATGTCAGATCTACCTGTGTGCTTGATTCTGCCCAAGTAGTTGTAGTATGCTATGTTGCGCTTAGGACTCGTGTCATAAGACTCATATTCTGAGATATTTGCTGCTGAAGCCTAGAACTGCCACTGAATAATTGCAGCTCATTGGTTTAGGGCACCATGCTTCTGCTCTGAAGGTCACTGGCCCAAATCCCTGGGGTGGCAGACTGATTTCACCACTGGGCCTTTGAGCAAGACTCTTAACCCTCAATTGCTCCAGGGACTGTCTTGACCCTGCTTTCTCAAATGTGCATCACTTTCGATAAAAGCTTTTGCTGCATAAATAATTAAATTGTTTCGACCCTGTCCTTTCCTACATGTTAGGCAGGCGTTTTGAATAAGAGGCTAGCAATCAAAGGATCTTGACTGAGTAGATTCTAGTCGGAGTCATTTTTAAGCAACAGTACTGCCAGGGTGACCTTCATCCACGTGCTGGTAGGTCTGCTCCACCTGTCCCGCCTCAGCACATCAGAGCCTCTGGGCTGTTCCATGATGGCTCAACACCGTGCATCAAGATCATAGTCATCATCTGCTCATATAAGCTCATCCTCAGGCTAAATGCCAGCCCTGTTGTGTAAAGGGAGCCATTCTCACCATCTCACAATGTTTTTTTTTTTGAACATTGTAAATGGAAACCACCTCTTCATCAAAAGATGAAAGGTGAAAAGCATGCAATCAGAGCAACAGCTATCAATCAATGTAATTATACGTACATTTCTGCAAGTACCAATAACATTTATTCCAGATATATTGTTGTTTTTCTCTCAGAACTGGAAAAAGGCAGATCTGTCTTGGGAAACTCTTCCCGTGTAGTTGAGGCATGTCATTTTCAGGAACAGTAACTGAATAATAGCTACTTTGTGTTTTTTTTTTTCCCTGCTCTGGTCAACAGCGGGATCCTATATCACTCAAGGCTGCCCCCTGGTATCTGATGTCACTGGTAGAGGGATGAAGTTTCCCCTGGACTCCACTTCAAAGGAAAGCCGCCACTGCCAGTAATTCAAAGTCATTCTTTTTTCACATCGTCGCCTTTGTCTTTTCTCGGTGATTCAAAAAACACCCGTGTCATTTCCGTAAACCAGTACCCGGCATTAACTGGTGTTTACGATGAAATTCCAAAACTCAGAAAACACACAAAAAACACAAGTGTATTACACAATGGAGCAATTATAATGAATGATTATTAATAAAATTATCAAAAACTGCCTTTTTTGGGCTCAGTTTTGAGTTTTTCTCACTGATCCTATTCCCTCAGAGCCCTAGGTCTCCTGTTTCAGACGGCGCCCCATTTTCCTCTGAACTTCCACGCTTTCGTTACATTGGTTAGGGATTATAATACCCAGCATGCCATTTATGGGAGTTCCAGGCAGTGTATATAGCAAAAGGCCGCGGTGAGCATTAGCTTGCTGCATCCACTCACTTGGCTTTTTTTTCCCACCCTGTTTTTGCCGTCTTTGTCGCTCTGCTTCCTTGGGGTTCGTTTTCCACCTCATGTGTGCCAGGTGTGAAAACCATGTGGAACTGTCTTTGATACATTTTACTTAATTAGCAGGCGCTTTTATCTAAAGCCATGTTTTGAGGGTCAGTCAGTCCCTGGAGCAAGTGAATTTAAGGGCCTCGCTTATTGGCCTGATGGTGACATCACTCTGGTGACCCTGAGATTTGAACGGGCAACCTGCCGATCACAGAAACAGCGTCCAGGCCTACAGAAGTACACCCCCTCATGGCTTTGCACGCACTCTGCTTCAGTTATTCATGGAATATGTCTCATGACCCCTTTTTGTAACCATTTCGGAAATCGACTGTAGGTATCAGAGTAGGAATCCCATGAGAGTGCTGATATTACAGGGGCTTCGGGGGGCAGTATTTTGCCTCACTACTCCATTGCTGGAAGTTTGAATCCCACCTCCACTCTGTTTATGGAGTTTGCATGCTCTCCTCCTGTCCTGGGGGTGTCTTCCCACAGGCCAAAGCCAGTCTGGCTAAATTTGTGTCTCTAAATTGCCCGTTGTGTTTCTGGTTGTGTGTGTATGTGTACAGTATGTGCCCTGTGATAAACTAGCATCACATTCAGGGTGTCCCCCAGCATACTGTATGTTCCAGGGCCCCCTTTTGCATCGACTGATGTAAGCAATTGGAAGACGGATAAAAATTTTCCTTTTCTTGCAACAGGCTCATGTTTGTAATGTTGAGAGAAAGACAACTACATCTGTGTTAGCTATTTTTCCATCTTCCCTAAAGATTTATTTGGTACAGCCCTGAGTTAATCCCTGGAAGTACGGGGCAGGGGACACCCTGGATTGGATGCCAATTCATGGTAGGGCCCACAGTCACCATGGGAATGTGACGTCACTGTTTCACCTAACCACATGCTTCTTTGGACTGTGAAAGAAAACCCGCGCAAACACAAGAACAGCCAAACTCACACACAACGCCAGAGGTGATATTCAAACCCCCCCAGTGCTGGAGGCGTGAGGCTTTAGTGCCAACCGTGAAGCTACTGAACCACCCAGCTCGGAACCACCCAGCTTGGTATTATTTTAATTGCAGAAATATATTTTCCAGACAGTTCTTTTATGCGCATTTAGCATGCACCAAATCAAAACTACAACTCCCAAACACTTCGTTGACCGTTATACACATTTAATCTAACTTCAATGAACAATGAACAAGCCAACAATGTCATTTACAGTAATTCCACCACGACACATGATAAACATGAGAAGCCCACAAGTTGTTCTGGTCAATGGACACCCGCCTATCCTTCACTATCACGGCTGCCAAGACCGACGTTAATATGATGCAGAATCCTGTCTCGTCCTGGAACTCCTGGCAGTGGCCCAGAGGCCGTCGGCGGAGAAAGCGCGGGAATGAGAGACGGCAGGCAGAAAAAGGAAGAGGTTGTCAGGAGTTTTTTTTCTCCTTTTTTGTCCAAAGGGGAGAATAAAGCTTGCAGTGTTGTGACTTGCATTAGCTCTCCAGCCTGGAAAGCATCAAGACGCTTATTTAGAGAAGACAGTCGAGGGTCTTGCTGCAAGCATCACAAAAGAGACTGTTGTGTGTCACCGCCTTTTCCTTGTAAAGTTAATCTCCTCGACATTTTCCCCCCTGAAATGTAAGACATGTCCAGCTGCGCTGTATATGAAGCTTAAAGTGCCTATTCAATGCCAGCAGTCTTTCTCAGTGGTACCTTTTATTATATTACCTTGCAGAGATGTGGCATGAAAGTATCTTCATGAATATATGAAAGATAAGTTCCTTGAGATTTACCGGTCATGGTGACCATCCATTCACCTTTAGACCAGTTATCCTGGTTGTAGGGGGTGGGAATTCCATATCCGACATAGGGCACAAGCTTTGTGTACACCTGGCCAGTTCTTTGCATGGAACACACACATACCATGGGCTGTATGGAGATGCCGAGTGGCCTAACTGCATGTCTTAGGAATGCGGGAAGGAACCACTTCCCACTCAAAATAAATGCTAGATTAGAACCCCCAACCCTAGAGGTATCGGGCAACAGAACTACCCACAGAGCCCACCATACAGTGATCATATATAGGAATGAATATAAAAGGTCAGCTTTTTTATAAGAACTTTT
>JAODJW010000127.1:6903355-6923434 GCA_026777045.1 Hyperopisus bebe | reverse complement strand
TCACATAACTGCAATTTCACGTTAAGTGTCTAGTTCCGGGATACAAGAGGGGTCACCTCAACCCAGACAGCCACACACTTAATCAGCATGCCTCCTATAGACCAAAAATGGATGTGCAAAGAAATAATAACTACATAACCCTGATTGTATGTGATTAAACCAACAGCAGAACAGCTATTAATCACAGCCTTCCTACTGGGGGCAAATCATTACTGCAACGTTATCAACAATGAGCACAGGCCTGTACGAGTAAAACGGTTATGGAAGGTCATCTTCAGGTAGGGACACATAAGGGAAATTCAAGATTAATAAAACATAGTCTATACTAGATACAGGTTATTCCTTTGACATAGTTTGCAAAGTGTCTACATGCCAGAATGATGAAAGTATAATTAAGAAATCCAAGGGAGCTTACAGTTTACAGTATGACTGTGTCAGAAGGTGTACAGCAGTGTAACTATAGATATCCATACTTCCCTCTAAGATGCGCCGCTCGTATGTTTGTGACTGTAAGATAACCCAAATGCATGTGTTAACCATTCATTTGTTGTTAATGCAAATAGGAATCTTAATTCTCCATAAAAACTTGCATTAGCAGCAGATATGCAACTATTCTGAGAAAGTGCAATCAATAAATCTCGCAAGGAAATACGTGCTGTAGATTTTAGACTAAATATATTATAAAGAAAAAAATAACCCCCCCCCCAAAAAAATATAAAAACTTTAATAATACAGTATAGTATGCTGTAGGTAGGCAAAGTGAGGCAGTACTGTGCTTGTAAAGGGAAGGGAAGGTGCATAAGTTGAGAATGTGGGCAGAACATGGATTTGGATTTTTTTTTTTTTTTGCCAGAAGGGGCGGATCTACTGTAGGCTCTGACCAATGGAATCCTTGTTGGCTTCTGCCTTGATCCCGCCCAAATGCCCGTTACACAGCTGCTGGCTGAACGCTGGCACTGCAAAATGGCCTCCTCCTGGAATCATGTGACATGTGATCGAGTGCCTGCTTGTATATACAATAATAAAGTCAGATTATAGACAATGCTTAGATAACCAATCTAACAGAGTAAACAAATTCAGCTTAAACTCAAATCCCTAGCCAAGAGGAAAAACGTCACAGTAACTTTGTCTGTCCTTAGAAGGATGCCTATTATGTTTATTCTAACATGATTCCTACACAGTGATATGAGTGGTGGATGCTTGTTTACATGAATGAGTTATAACGTTATATTTGTACATTGCTACCTTTCAAACACACACCAGTAAAATGATTAATTATATTTGTTTTGCTTAAAATTGATTATGTATCTGTTTATGGGCAGGCCGAGTGAATAACACATAAATGATGGAAGAGATCCCTGAGTTCCATTCGTTACTGCCAGAATGGCAGACGCTGTGTCATACTCGCGTCACATTGTAACAGAAGAACGAGAATGCCACTTCTGTGGAGTATCGATCGGGAATCTTTTTATAGAGCTCCTGGACTCATCAGGATTATGGGAAATAAATTCTGACTTTAAAAAGAACTATGCAAAAAAGCAGATAGTAATAAAATTGGCTTTTTAATTCTTGTGAGGATGCTAAGAATGCTAGAAAGCATTCATAAATGGAGTCTGAGCCTGGAGTGTACTACGGAGGCAGACCTAAATCCATTAGTGTATTGGCACAAATTTGCAGCGAGTGGTTAATTCACTGCGTTTTCTCATCATCGCTCAGAATAAAGCACAGGCAGAGCTACACGTGATCTATCCGCTCGTGCTCCTGCTGGATCTATATTTTGGGTTGTGTTATGTTGGTGGCGGTCAGACAAATTCAGCATTGAACTAAAAAAAAGAAGAAGCACCAAAAGGCTCTGCAGAATAATCTCCTTCCAGTGTGATGTCTTCTGAAAGGAGGTACATTGGATATCACAGCTGATGTGCACTTGTATGTCAGGAGCAGGGTGAGAGTGTGTGTCAGATGGGGTGGTGTCCTGTCCAGGGTGCCCCCCTACATCTTGTCCTGAACTTCCTGGGATTGGATCTAAGCTCACCATGAAAAATGAATAATTGAGTGGATGGATTACATTACATGTTAAATTTGGTTATATCATATTCTGAAGGGGAGGTCTTTTCTGTTATTGCCCACACAGGATATATGCAGGCAATTCTGTGCAAACACTTATGCCCCACTGGGTGCATGCTTCACTGCTTATGTGGTCTGTAGTTCATAGAGTTAGGCCTTGGTGCATGTGATCTGAAGGTCGCTGGTTTGAATCCCCTCCTTTACAGAATAACCCCTTCTCACTTAGAAGCCCTAGAACCCCACTCTAACCTTTGTGTTTCTTAAAGAAGGTCAAGTCGGCTGTAAAGCTTTTCAATTGACTCATGCAAAAGCATCGTTTCACTTTGCAGTTTACGATCACCTTGAAGGTTTACTGCTTATCTGGTGCCCACCTGGTGTGGCGGGTGCGTGCGCGATAAACGCCCACGATGGCGTGGGAACGTGCTGAAACGGTAGCGCAATGCAGATGTTGCACAAGTGGGGTGAGAAAATTATCAAGGCCATGGATTGCACAGATCTTATCACACACTGCCCCCATCACAAGACACGACGGAAGATAGCATCACTGTCTCTGTTGCACAGGGACCCATAGGTTTACCATTAAACAAACAGATGCTGTTTTGCTTTGGCATTTATACTTAAGGTTCAGTTGAGGCACCTTTTACACACATCCTAAGCTGCTTGCATAAAACATTTAGTTCTTTGTGAGGTACTGGTCAGTATATGTGTCCCCCCCATTCATCCATCTGCTTATCCTGGACAGCGTTGGGAGGCCCCATGCCTATCCAAGGCCTATATATATGCATAATATATAATATACATTATGCATTTTAATTCTCAGATTAATATTATTCTGTAGAAATATCTGGGGCAGAGTTAAGGATAGCAGCAAAATTTGCATGAAGTGGGACTGTTGTTTATATAGCAATTATTCATGAAATGATAAGTGACAGCAGTCTGAAATAACAAACGCTGACTTGTCACACATGAATTTCGGCTCGCTTCCCATGACTGACACCAGGTTTGTTCTGCTATTTAAAATGGCTGCAGTTGGCAGAGTATCACAGATGGCACCTGACCTAATTTTGTAACATCCAGAGTCAAACATGAATATTACAGGCAGCAGCACAAACTGTGAATGTGTTGATCTCCACAACATCTGGGTGCACTCATTTCAGTATCCGTCACATGTGGCCATATGTAGGTCTTGTGAAGATTTGATCTTTGTAATGTATTCCCAGCTTATTACTTATTCAAGAAATGTTCCCACAGCAAATGTTTATCAAAGGGGATAAACGTATACTGACTGAATAAATAAATTTTCTGAATAAACTAAATTTCTGCTTTTCAGAATAAAGCAATTAATACAATTTCTGCATTTGGATTTTATTCATATTTTAGGAAGTCTGTCAGTTTTAATAGATTAAATAATTATAATAATTGATATTTATTGATCCCTTTGGGGAAGTTGTCTTTACGCATCCACCAGCTTCCTTACTATAGGTGAGAGTCAGCTGGCCACCCATAGGGGCGCCTGGGAGCTGGGGGTCAGGGCCGTGCTCACGGACCCACAGACATGCTGAGGCATACAATATGATATTATTGTATATAAAATCCAGCTGCGATCATTATAAAGAGGAAAGCTGCACCCCTTTAGAAAATGGGGCTTCCCCACCATGATCTCTGCTTCCCAGCAGTTCATTCAGCTTGCCAGGCATCTGAGAATGTATGGCATTAACAATACCTATGTGAACCGATAATGTGCTTTATGCCATTCAGAAGGTAGGGCCAACTTCAAAAACAAGCGGCGTCCCCCATTGTCGTTTGTTACATGCTTTGAGCAAACCATCCCCTTCTTTTCGTATGCACTGTCTGTCTGTGAAGACCTTAGACCACCGAAACCTGGGTTTGAGCTTTGAGAGCCATTTATATTGATTCATACTTTTTTCTTTGGGAATATACAGATACGCTAACTAAACCTGAAATCATCCTAAATGAGATATCCATCAGTCCATTCATGCACTGATACTGCTTATTCAGTCCAGAGTCAGAGTGATTCTGAAGTTTAACCCTGCGAGAAAAAGATGAAGACATTCTGAATGGGATATTGACATATATGAGATCATTTTCAATTGTTATTTATTTGTTTGGCATTACGTATGAATGTCATTGTCTTCGTACGATTGTTCAGCAATCAAAGTGATACATTTAGGAGGGTTTAGATTCACAAAGAGATGGGGAATCATCTCTTGATGTCATTGGTGTAATCACTTTTACAGGGCGGAGGGTGAAAGCTGAGCCGCAGCGCAGAGAGCTTGTTATCCCACGCTAATGTCCAAGATCCGATCAGCTGGCATCAATAAAACAGGACGGCGGAGTGCAAATTCCAGACGAAGTGAGCCACGGGGAAAACTCACGCTTCTGCGAAGTCACACAGGGAGCCATGTCATGTAAATGGTCCAGAAAATAAGTGAATAATACATCAGTAGCAACGAATGACGACAGCCATGATACTCAGACTCTAGTTACAGGACAAGAAAACCATCTCTGGCATTACAACGTAATTACAAAGCACATAATATTCCTTAATTTTTACTGATATGCTTAGAAACTCGTTTAAAGTAGGACAAATACACTAAAATAGAACAGGGCCACCCTGAGACTCTCTTTTTGTTCCTGTCTTTAACTATGATGCAACCAGTTGTATTCACGCACTTTTGTTACTTCTTACAGACAGTTTAGGTCAGTATAGGACCGTGTCAAAAAGGTCAGTACACAAAATTTCGCCAGTTATGCTAATGCTCTGCAAATAAAGATGTTAAGTACTGAAGTATTTAATCCATTATTGAAAGGGCCCCGTGTTTGCTGAATTTTCCACTCCAAACTGGATTATCCTTGGTTTTTCAAGACTTTTTTTTATCGTATATGAAATGTAATTGTTAGTCCATTTACTCCATAGCTGACATGTTTACACGTCATAGATCTCTTTTAAGTTTCTCTTTTGAATGTATAAAATTTTGTAAAACCACATCTATATAACTGCTAAATGAAGGTAAAATCATGAAAAAGAAATGCTGCCTAAAAATGGATCCTCACTCAAACAACTTGTTTTGCTTTCATGGCAAACACTTACTGTACAGCAAACAAACAGAGACCCGGAACAGAGAACAGGAACGTGGAACGCTCGGAATTTGATTGTTGCTGCTCTCTTCCTCTCATACAGAGCCCGTTATGTCAGTGTTTTGTTATAGAACACACTGCTGTAGTGTTCTGCGGGGTTAGAAGTGGGATGTAAAACACTCTGCTCTGTTCTTTTCCATACTCACCCCTCAGAACTTTCTATTCTTTATTCAGTATTAAGTTTTACACAAGCTGGGCTGCCACCTCAGTCAAAGAAGCACTATTTTGTTTTCCTGCAAACCTCTTATAGATCAGGAAGCTTTTGGCAACTGGCTGCTTGGTAATAGGTGCCTGGGACTGTAGTAATGTTACTTGGATGAGCTTAAAAAGGCTATGCGGAGAATTCCTCAGCCCCGATTCGGGTTCCTCTGACATCGGAGCTGCCGGCTAGGCTTCCCACTCTTTCATTTAGCCAGGAAAAACTGTGTGAGATTGTCTTCTACAGCCCTTTGGTCTGCATCCCTTTTTCCTAAGTTGGATTTCAAGAAACGGTAACATCAGTCAACATGAGTCAAGAAATGTGGAAAATGGGTTCAGAATGTTCATCTCTTTCAATAAGACACAAGGAAATATTTTAAGAAAACAGTTTCTAAGCTGAATTTTGGCTTAATCTTAGAATAAATCAGAAACCTTGAACATATGACTAAATACAGTATAAAGATATTTACAGCAGTCAAAATGTCTTAACCAAGTTAAGATTAGGGAGACAAAGACGATGCCCTTTTTAAAAAGAAAATCTAAAAGATTTTATTAAAATGAGCTCTTCGGTCAACAGAAACAGAAACCATATTAAAGGTCAAATAGTTACTGTGGGTTGATGTTTCAGTTCCAGTCCTACAGTGCTTGTGCTGCAGAAGTGGTTGCACTGGCTATTTATATCTGCATAAAAGGATATCCTATCAGGGGGCATGTAACTTCACCGTGAAACACATGCTAATTGCATTATGTTCTTCCAATCGTGACCCTTAAACCCAAGTGTTGCAAACATTGCAAATTACTATGAATTTTAGCATCCAGTCCGCAGCTCGATATTAACATGAAGTTTTTGGAGTAATGTACATAGTGCCAGTAATTCCTGTACAATTATTAATAATTTAAGGGCAGACTACTACATATCTAGCTAACATAATGTTGGAATTAGACGGAAAATGAACTAATAACAGTCCATGAAAGCGCAGCAGATGTAAACACACATAAAACTAAACAGCAATACATTAACACTAAATAGCATGACATTATTGTCACATTAGTCAGTCAAAAATAATGCTGTTTTAGTTTAGGACCTGCTTTGCCTGGAACCAGTGACCAGTCCACAGTCCAGTTTAAGTGTCCACACTGTCAGACGGTGGCAAAAAAAGACAAAAACTCCAAATGACCCTAAAACCATGTTTAAATTTTACATATTAAGTATTGTTCTTGGCTGGCGGGCAGCCCGGTGAAGCCGATGGGCTTTTTCCTCTTCACTTAGAGCCTAGTGAAAACAAAGATGTAAATTTCAGACGTAAAGTTCACGGCCCCCTGAAATCTGTCCAGAGACAGCAGGCTAAGAAGCCCTGGTTTACAGTATATTTTACATGCCTTTCCCACTCTTTGTTTCTATCAGTAACTTCCAAACAGCTTAGCCTGGAGACAAATGATACCCCATTTGGCCACAAACCCGTGGATAACGGCAAACCCAGACAGCCTGAAACCCAGAGCTTAAGCCCCAGACTTAAGAAACTGATTCAACACTGACTTGCCTTTTCAGGGCCTGGAGGGGGGTTTTCAACCTGCCAGTGCTGAAAACCCGGAACTCTTATCATGAGAAAAATATATATTAGTTGATAAATGGACTAGCATCCCATCCAGGGTGCAGCCCAGTCTTGTGCCCTATGCTGTCTGGATAGCCTTCAGCACCCCCACCCCCAGACCCTGCACAGGGTTATGGTTGGTAATTAGATTTATGGATGTGAGTCAGTTTACCTGACTGGACCTGTTATGTGTATTAGAGCAAGTATCCTTTTTACAATTCAGAATAATTAATTTCAGGTTGCTTGTTCTTAAAGAGCTTTGTATATGTGTTTACTACATGACAATGATAATTATCTTTATGATTATAATACCCTCAGGAGGTCAGCCGAAAAAAAGCCTAGCTATTCATGTCAACAATGATAGTCATTTAGTCAAACAATAACATCTTTCCCTCAATCTCCAAATGGCACCTACTTTGTATATATATTATTTAAAGTATTTAATTCAAGATTCATAATCTTTATTGGCTGCATGCCACAGGTGCATTGCACTGCTTGCTCGTTCAGCCACACAAAAGTCTAAAGATAGTACAAAAACACTACAGGGAGTGCAAAACACTACAGATAGTGTAAAACAATACTCAATAGAGTGCAAAAGAGTACTGGCAGAGCAAAAAGAATACAGACAATGCAAAACTAGACTATATGCCATCATTGGCTGATAAAGTACAATGTGTATGGGAAATATGTATGTTGGAAACCTGAATGGCTTGTGGAAAGAAGGTGTTCGTGAATCAGAATGGTCTGAGTAAATGTCGACCTACAGCAGTAAATTGTGTAGGATGCTTTAGGCTAATGAGTCCGTGAAACACTTATCTCTGACCTGCTTCTCATCGCCTAGGTTTGGGAGGCCATAAGGCTTGTCATGTTCACTGAGGTAGGAAGTCATAAAATAGGACGTGACCACAGAGGCCTGATCACACGTCTCCTGGGGGCCCCCAGGCTGGAGCGCAGGGGCTGTGTTCCCTGCAACTCTCCCAGGAAGCTTAAGGTGGTTTTGCCCATTAACCACGCTTAGAAGGAAGTCATTCATATAAGATTTCACATTGATTATCCATGCAGGAATTCCAGATTAGTGAGATTAGGGACTTCATTCATGGCAAAAGTACGCTACCGTTTATTTTCAGGCTTATTTGATGTCCGCTTAGTCACACTTAGACAATTCTGCAGTTCTTCCTGGAAGTTACTTCTTTTGGCTTCCTGTCACATCAGTGGTTTATCCGGCTTGCTGTTGTTGTTGCTGTGGTTGCTTTATACCAAATACATGTTGCAGCTTAATTAATGTATGCTTCTTTTGATGTTAAAAAATACAGGAACTTTAGGTTTATAGTTTAACTCAAATAAGCTCTGTTGGTTTCTGCTATTTCTCTGAAGTAGCCAACATCCTCAGGACATATAAGCACAGTAAATATAATTAGATGCATGCACACAAAGATCAGAATACAGGTTCATTTTGGAAAACACACTGAGGGGGACAGATGCGCTCCAGACGTTCCCCTGTCAGCTGGGGATGCAGGTAACTGCTAACCTTTAGGATGTTACTGACTTTTACATCTTCACCAGTACCTTTGTACCAGGAGACATATTCCCAATTGTCATCTTTCCTTCATGTATGCGCTCAGTAAGGCTACAGCAAGACAAAAAAAAAAACAAGCTAGCGCCAATGTTAACCTAACAGTGCAGCTGAGCTAATATAGTGGCAACAGCATTGCTAAGCTACTGGGTGCTACATGCTAAAGTAAGCTCTAAACAGTCAATGACAAACTGAACACACTGGATAGATGTTGACTTGAGAGCTATTCTTCAAAAAACAAGCTTGGAGTCAACATATGTCCAAATTGGGGGTGGGGTGGCTTTTATGTGTCACTGAGGTCATCAGATGGACACCTTTCTTCTTCAAGATCAATGTAATGAGCACATGGTGGCTGGAAGTGTATAATCAGTGAAGCCTTCAATGTAGATGGCTGGGAACAGATTCAGCTCTGACACTGTATATGACTGTATAATATATCCATCCCTCCAGCAGCCTCTTATCCAACCAGCTTTGCAATGATCCGAGGCTTGTCCTGCAAGTGAGTCTCTGCATGGGACATCAAGGCAAAACCAATGAGATTAAGGCCCAAGAATACAAGACTCAGCATTGTTCGTGAACAGATATTTTTCCCCTTACTTGGCATGAATTTACACAGGAGGAACATTTGCTTGCATTCCAGTCATATGCAATGTGGACTGTACATTGATCCGATAAATGGGTCAAGGGGCAGGGTGCAAAGGTCAGCATCTGAGGAGGAGCGAGAAGATCTGGGACAAGATGAATCCTTCATTGCGAAGGGTGATGGTGTTGGGCCACAGACTAGCAACTCGGGGAGTGAGTCACCACACTGCTGACTTCAGAGAGAACCGGAACCTGCAAGAACAGCGATAGCCGCAACCAAAGTCCAAGGCTCGCCTTTCGTAGAAGTGACGTCAATGTCTTGCATTCACTTGAAAAATTTCAAGGTTCAAAAAACACGATGGACGATTCATCCAAAGTGTTCTCTGTGGCTTAAGTTTCCCCTCATTTTGCATGTACTTTAGACTATGAGGTGTATTAGACACATCACTGCAAGACATTTTGTGCCAATGAACCAGTGAATGCTTACTCAGAATTCTGTGCAACGGGCTAATTTTAAAACTGTTTCTATCTCCTTCCACCCACTGTTATCTGTACTCGTCACCCTGTATGTGAAACTGCCATATCCTCTTTTAGTTCTTAACCAACTATAGTTACAGATCATCCAAGTGCATCTACAGTACATCTGCATAACCTCGTATTACAACACCATGACACGACCTCAGAATAGCCATAGACAAACATGCAAATGGGATTCATTTTGGGAGAAGCATAAAATAATATTTATATACAGAAGACATCAGTCTGATTTCCTACAGTCACTTATCTGGAGATGGTGATTTGTCATGTCTTTTGCAACTGGTTGAAACCACCGGTTTGTTTGTTCTGAATTTGATTATTCCCATGTTCTCTGCCCAGTTGCTCAGGGTTGAGGCCATTCTGGAATGCATTCATCAATTCCAATCCAAATCAGGAAATGGAACTGGAGGTAGGATTGGGAAAAAAAACTATAGGGAACAGAATTGGAATTGAATTTGAATATAAATTCCACTTCCAGTTCCATTCCCTGATTTGGATCAGAATTGATGAATGCATTCTGGAATGGTCCCAACCCTGTTGTTGCTCTTTCCTCAATTGTGCAAGGCCTCATTTCTCATCTCTACAATATTGAAGCTCGCCCTTTCATCATTGTGTAGGATCTGACTAGATAAGTCACGCTGAGTCGCCATCGATTCTCGCCACCTACTGAGTGTATTTTAACAAATGTTTGACCTTCTGAGGTATTGACAGCTTTTTTCTTTGACTCTTCCAACCTTTGTGTACACTAATTAGGACATAAAGATACAGAACTTTCATATTTGCTGCAGCCATAAAAAACAAATCACATCCTCCACATTGTGTTCAGTAATGACAATAGGATAGTCATAAATAACATGCCTATGTAGGTCTGAAGCTGTTTCAGAAACTTCCACACTGCTCACCCTGACTGCAGACAAAAAACATATCATGGAAACAAACCTTCAGATTAATTTGATATGTTTTAAAAGATTCATATCTCAACATTTGGACTAAACTCAGCTAATCTACAAGGCAAAATAAGCTCTTCCTCCCATTACAGGAACTGCATACTTAATTATAGTTTACACAGAATCCAGTTACTCAAAATACATCATATCAACCTTATTTTCTTTTTGAAATGGAGCATGTTAAGACTTTTAGGTCTATAGGTTTTAGAATTAAGGTTTTTTTGTAAATCTGCCCTCCTGTCATTTGGTTGTATCTAAAAACAGGGGCAGGTTCTCACTGAATATGGCTTAAACCAGTTTAGCGTCATCCAATAGTATGACGAATAAATACGGAGTCATTCCTTTACTCTTGAAAAAAAAACCACGTAATTTTAAATGCTTTAGTACACAGTAAATTTGTTATGACCCTGCTGATGCCTAAAACAAAAGCTTGTTTTGCATACAACTCCATCCATCCATCCATCCATCCATCCACATATGCAGAATGAAAGGTACTGGGCAGTGGGCTGCTTAGACAATATGCAATTTGCAAAATATTACAATACATTTTTTAATTGTGTGAGTTTCAGATTTTTAACTAATCCTCTTAGTGTTTGATTCATAAAGATTTTTGGAGCACTGCAATTTTTCATTTTGACATGATCATTAAAATATCATTAAAAATGAATATGCAAAACTGATCACTTATATGCTTCCTGCAACACTGCGGTCTCATCTGCCATTTAGTCAAATGTTGTGTACAGTAAAACCATTCATAAAAAGCAACTTTAGTTTTGAATCATTGAACCACACATGATCAAGCACATTCATGCGGATAACTGGTCTGATTAGGCAGGTTGACTTCACTAGTAAACTCTTGCAATTTTTGCAATGTCCAACATGTGAGCAGTTTAGTCTGAAAAAAGCTTGAGCTTTCAGAGATTATGCAGGAATCACTTATGGACACAAAACCAGACCACCATAACAGTCTGCAAATCTCTAGGCTGCCTTGTAGGGAAATCCGCATTTTACACGAGCACTAAGCCTTTTGTTGTGTAACCAGAGTATTTTGAAAGGGACTGCTTTCTCTTGCTATTTGATTAACTTCAGACTAATATCTGGCACAGGCTGGAAAGCGTTAGAGCAGCACTGAAGCATTTCTCTCCTGCCGGTCACCTGATCCTCATCTCCTGAGATAACCTCATTGAATCTGCCCAGCTGCAGTTTGTCGAGGTGCGGCACGTGGGAAAATGTGACAGCATGTCTCTCCAGAATGCTTCACCACGAAAACATCGCCGTTTCCCTCCATCTTTCGATATGATTTTTCACTGCGAAAACATTGCTGTCTCCCTCCATTTTTTGATATGATTTTTCACTTCGAAAACATCACCGTCTCCCTCCATCTTTTGATATGATTTTTCACCCCTTGTGGAGGACGCGGGCTGCTGAACACTCATGCAAGCAAATTATTTATAGCTGGTTTTCCTGCATTCCAATTGCTCTGCGTTGGTTCTCTTTGGCATACAGGCTTCTTCCAGTGACAGCCAGATCAACTTGTTTACATTATATCTATATAGATTTCCTCTCTACCTTCAAGAAACATACACCTATCCCAGGAATATCTCTACTAGCCTGACACCACTCTATGTTCCATGAATGTTCTAGATGTTGCCCATCTTAACCATTGAATAGGAGTCATTTAAGTTCTTGCTTTATTTGGAAACTGTGCAGCTTTGGCTCCAATACTGCTTACATATGTACCTGGGCGTTCATTGGAAGCTCAGCCTAGCTGCACTTATGCCTAGTTGACTCCCTGACAGCACTGTAATGTGCTATTTGTCTCACTTGTATGTCACTTTGGATAATAGTGCCTGCTAAATAAAAATTAATGTAAATGTATATCTATTGTAAGTATGAAGGTTATGTAGCTGATTATCCTTGTAAACAGTGATTTTTGTGTCTTGGGAAAAGCTGACCGTCGTCATTGCAGAAGGATTAGGGAAATGGAGCTGAAACAAGCCCACACGCCCCCAGCCTCAGACAGTAATTAGATATTTAACCGTACCGTGTTGAAAGAGAGAGACCAGGGCAAACTTTATTTTCTGTGTGAACAACATCTACTGGATGCAGCCAGTGCGCTCTATTGAAGCCTAAAAATCCCTTGCAGGCATGGAACCGGTTAGATCCGGTTCACGTTAGACCATCTTATCTCTAGCCGAGCAGGCTTCCTGTCAGAAATCCAGCGATTTGATTGCTACATAATGACGCCCGGCTGCCGCCGCCCCGCTGCAGCTGCAGAACACTCCAGTCCCCCCCCCCATCATGTGACTGGCTGCACCACTCCATTCATACCAGGGTGGAGGGGGTTGGGGGGATCAATGGAGGGAGTGTGTGGGTTGGTCGCCAGGCTGTTCGACTCCGGCGGTGCCCCTAACACCTCCCTCCCCCACCTCGTTCTCCCCCTCCCCTTTGCACCCCGTTCATCTCTGTTCCTCTCTCATTCTCTCCATCCCCCTCTGCTTTGCTGCTCCCCCTCCTAGGCACTGCAGCAAAGCTGAATGAGAATGGTGCCCCATCCAGTTTCGTTCATGGCTCCCGCTGCTGTTAGGCGATGCGCTGTGCCGTAATTAAATTCCACACAAATCCCGCCTGCTTGACACGCTCATGCTGTAATAGCACTCCGGACCACATGACAGACCATATCTCCATTTAGGGATCTGCTAAAGTCACAAAAACAGTTGCAACCGTAAAATTGTCAATCTGATCAATTGTGCCGCATCATTATAGCTTAATTATATTGATTGTATACTTCAATTAATAAATGGTAACACAGCTTTATTGGGTCTGTGATTTATATAATTTAGGATGACATACTCATTCCTTCTCCTGAGTGCACACAGGCTGTTATTCTCATTTTTTTGTGTCCTTTCCACGTTTATGCATTAGGACAACGACCAAAGGCTCTTATCTCATAGACAGACCACTGTTCCAGGTTCTGGCTCTTAAAAAGCTTTACATGTATTTCGTACACTCTTTTATCCAAAGTGACATACATTTTTGAGAAAGCAGGGTCAGGGGCTTTGCTCAGTGACCCAATGGCAAAATCACCCTATCAAATACGGGATTTGAACCAGCAACCTTCAGATACTACGCACAGTCTCCAAACCCCCTGCGCCGCACTCCTCTTAAAAAAAGGTGTGGCTCTCTAGGTCACGCTAATTTCATGATGTCCATCATTGTTAAGAAATTCATTCAAACAGATGTTTCCTTCTCAAACTAAGAAAATAAATATTAAAAGCAAATTGCATTTTTTTCATCATCTGTAAATGTGACTTAATAAACGCAGACCTGCAAAAATTTGTAAAATACTTGCCGTAAAACCTGTCCATGAGCAACTAACAAACACTTTTATTTGTATTTTGTTTTCCCAGCCAACTTCATTTTGCCTTCTTTGCAATAAATGTCAAGATATATGTCATTATTTGTTGCCATTCGGTTTATGTCAATATGAAGTGTTGTCAAATCATGTAAAAAATATATGGTTTGTTAGGACAAAGCCAGCACCAGACTCAGTTAGACATCACTTGATATGATACCTTCCATGCATGTTTATAAATACAGCTTTGGAATTATTAAATTAAGAGGCTGCAGCAAAAATTTCAGTTTCACTTATTCCTCAATATTTGGGTAAGCCTGTGTGTAAAATATACATTTTTTGCAAACTCCAGCCAGGCTCTTGCCTGTTTCTTATTGATGAAGGGCTTCTTCTTCGCTTTATAGGACTTCATTCCTGCTTCTAAAAACCTGTTATGAACTGTCCTAGCAGTGCACTTCACACCACTTAATGTTTTCCATTCTTTTTGAAGGTCACTTGAGGTCATCCTATGATTCATGAGAAACTGTCGGATCAGATGACAGTCATCTCTGGCAAGTCCAAGTGCCCCCTCTACCTGGCTGGTTTTTGGTCATTACCAGTGTCTCTTGCTTCACCATGTTCTTATATACTGCTGTATAAGGATCTTTGAGCCTGGAAGCAGCCTGCCTCACAGTGTAGCATTCTGCCAGCAGAGCCACGATTAAACCAGGATTTAAAGATATATATTTAAAGATAAATATGGAAACGATTAAAATTTTTAATCAGATTAATCACAGGGTCGCTGTGCTTTAATTTCGATTAATCACGATTAAGTATCATTCATTTTTAATCTATATTAATCGCATTTCATTTTGCATTAGCAAACAAACTCAATAAAAAAGGAAATATATATGCACTTAACATGTTTATTGAACATCTTGAACACGAGTCGGATGCATTCCATCTGCCACAGAAGTGCAATACCGTGGACCCATATCAAAAAGCAAGATTTTTTGCTTAGCCAGACAACTGACAACTTGTCGGATTTAAGGTATCTCAGTTTAAATAGTCTTTATCTTTGTTCACTTAAAATTAGCCCGAACTACTATAAATCCAACAAATAATCCGATTAATCATGAAATCCAATTCTAGCCCAGTTAATTGTCATTGTTAGCAATATCAGTTGATAACACATTACGCGCAGTACTTTACGTATAAAACTCAATAGCAACACGTCCACAGATAAGTTGGATGGTATAGTGTGTACGACCAATTTGATGAGCCACAAATGAAGAGTAGTGCTTAAACAGTATAAAACTACAACTTTCCCATCTGTTGATAAAAGGTGCAGCCATCTTGGATTCTGAACTTGGGATCCTCTGTGCTGCTCCAAGATATTACTCGGATTTCCAAGAAACGGGAGCGCGCATGCCGTCACTTCCAGCTTCAAAACTCAGAATCCGACTCGGAATATGAGTTCCCAGGGCAAATGGAACGCACCAAAACTGCCCGAAATGGGTTGACAGAGACAGAATCAGTCCAATCTCATATCAGCTATACATCTGAAGGGATGTCAACCTCTGACGTGTTTGTTTTTCCAAGTCGGTTAATAATCACTTGAATTTTATTACATGCAGATGCATTTAAGGAAATGTCATGTTTGCGACTGATCATACATCATTCTATGCTCACCTAGTTTTGGTAGCCAGGTATCGGACTGTCAAGGCCTCTTCCTTTGATTGACCCCTGACCTACCGCTCACTGTACCCTTATGGCTCCTCCTGTAGGAGAACTGTCCCATGTGGCTCATTCGGGCTGTGCGTGGCCTGACCCCAGGGGTAGGGGCTCAACCACCAAGCACCCCCCCAGGCCTGGCTACAGGGTGGGGCCCTAGTCTCCCTTTTCAGGTGAGGTTTCTGGTTCCTTTTTATTGTGTTCCATAAGGGGTATTTGAATCACCTTTGGTCTTTCTCCTAGGACCTATTTACTATGGGAGACCCTACCTGGAGAAATCGCCCCCGAGGACCACTGGGACACAGAAACCCCTCCACCTCACTGGCCAGTTTGAAAATCAGGAACACAAAAGAACTTGTTCTAAATGACCTAGAAAAGAAATCCATCCATCTATCTTCTTCTTGGAAAGAGACAGTTAAGCTAAATTCTAGTCTGCTAATTATTAACAATAGACAATGTCAATCACGCTGTTATTTTCAGTAGCATCCTGTTCAGGTAAATGAATTCATACACATTACAGTATGTGTAAACATTTACGAATGGTATTTACTTAGTTAATTGTGATGTTGTAAATAAGTAAAGCATTAAACTGAGTCACGCAAACCTTCGGCCTACATTCAGGTTCAAGCCTGGGGCTCAAATAGGAAGGGCGGCCATTTTTAGAGCTACACAGGCCCAGTGACACATGGTCGGTAAGCAGGCTAAGCAGGAAGGAGCAGGCCCCAACCCCATAATCTGCTCAGCTCATCGTGAGTGTCACCATGATTCACCCTTCCTGCTGTCAGCAGAATATGGGGGTTGCAATCACTGGAGTTTGAGTCTTCCGCTGAACACAGAACGCCTTTCTTTCCCCTTTCAGTCCTCCACAGAATTAATTACATAAAGTGTTTAGTCACTTAACACGGATTTGCTCATAGCCCTCAATTTAAACTTCAGCCACACTTACAGCTGGATATATTTTAATAAGCGACTTTAGATTTAGTATATTAGTATGTTAGTATATTATTATGTTAGCATACAGCTACCTTCCATTTCACCTATAACATTTTGGTCACCTGTCCTGACCCGACCCACTATTTTGTCCTTATCTTCCTCCATTTATTTTTATTCAGTGCTCATCAATCTTTAGGGGACTTGGCTGTGTGACCAAAGGGAAAATCAGACCAAGGGGAGATCCATGGTACCTGGTACTCTGTGCCGGAGGCCATAGCCTGCTTAGCCGTGTTAGAAGACGTGCTTTCAGTCGCTCTCCAGAGCGCTGTTCCAAAAACAGCCACTGAGGAGGTAGTGTCAGAACAGAAGCCACGTGATAGTATCGAGAGTGACAAAACCGTCAAGAGCACCGATCCCAATCCATGACATCGGGAAACTGGCTTGTCACAACCTGCCTCACAACGGTCGTGTGGAGGCAGCACCAGTGACGGATCACACTCACCGAGTTGCTTCAGAAGGCCCGAACCAGCATCTCATCATACAGCAATCGCTTCATATGCCACCTGAACGACATAATGGAATCAGAGTAAACGCAGTTAAAAACACTGTATCTGGGTCACTGGGATTTTGGTGGGGACTCGAGTCACTGACTCCTGACTGGACTTGGACTTAAGTCACAAATCTGATAACTTGTGACCTAATTTGGCAAAACTGATGGAAAGACTTGGACCCAACTTGGAACCTATGACTTACCTATAGCCCCCACCCCCCTCCTCTGGATACTTTTACGTTAATTTTATAATCTCTGTGCATATTAATTATCTCCTGTCTGCATTTTTAATTTGCTGGATGCAAGGTCTCCTGAGAGTTTGTTGGAAAGACGTATCACTCCCTGCATATACGCGGACGTAAAAATTGTGTGAGGACATCTGTAAGTGGACACTCTCTTTTTAACTCATCTCTGCCAATAAAGAATGTATCCTGTGAAGTACCGTAGTGGGTTTTTGCTGCAGCAAGCTTTAATCACTAAAGGAAAAAAACTGACATAAGTAGGAATTCAAGTTACATGACTCACAACTAGAATTTGATGACTTGTGACTTGACTGCAAAAATGATGAACAGACTTGGACTCGACTCAGACTTGAGGGCAAAGTAGGCTACTCGAGACTTGGGTCGGAGTTGCCTAGGAATGACTTGTTCCTATCTCTGCTTAATAGTAGCCTAGTCCTAAATGAATAAGGTGACCCATTATCTGTAGGAAGCTATCTCACTCCATTTTATTTCCTGCCAATTCTTGGTAGATGCAGTTGGATGGAACTTCCTGTAAACAGAACATAGCATAAAGAGGAACGTGTTTCTTTTTTTCGATGCATTTTTTTTCTCTGGGGGTGTGTGTGCGTTTTTTGTGCAGATCCCACCGCTGATGGTAAATTGGAAGCTTTTTTCCTCTGTCATTGCAAAAAATAAAGTGTCAGCACTAGCTCTCCTGTTGGGAAGGAAACAACTTCCATGGGATTGCTGCACCTACTACCTCCAACCTTCACCTCACTGCTCTGAAATAACAACAGGATACTTATGCAAAACTGAGTTTTGGTTTATTTTCTTTTTAGCGTGTGAGATATACAGGCATACACTATTTTGGTTCTATCCTTTTATCTTCCTTGGTTAATGAGCAAAACCTAAACAAAAAGCAGATCATCAAACAACAAACATAAAATAAACATGCTTATTCAGCTACACTCTTTTTCACTGTTTGGTTCTTCTTTTTTTTTACTTTCACAGACGGATTTCTTGTCTGAGTCTTCAGCTTGGCCCATTAATACATGTTTGTGCTTCAGTAAAAAGGTGTCAGATGGAAAGGCCCTTCATGTGCAAATTCACACACTGTTCCATTAAAATAATTTTAGCTGTCAGTCTTGAGCAAAAAACCAACTGAATGGAGACAGTTAATTTCACATACATTTTCTTAATTTCTTTTTAATTTATTTATTTCCGTCTCATTCTTCTTTAGGATGTTCTGTTTCAGTACTGTGTAATTTTTTACATTTGCTTGCACTGTGTGTACTGTCATTGCACTATATGTAACCGTCTTGCTGTGTGCTATATGTTTGTATTTGTGCACTTTACATACCTTTCTGCTGTATGCACATTTTCTCCCCCTGATCAATAAAATAAAATCATCTTATCTCATCTTATCTTAGTTTTTAGTTTACTGGTATTTTCACACACGTTTTCTCCTTCTTCTTTATTTGTGTCCTGAAAGTCCACCAGATACACTGTCCCACTTTGGGACACACTACGCCCGAAAGCTCGCTCGACCCCCTGGGAGCGGCACAGAATTCTTAGGGCTGTTAAGACGAAGTAGGAGCTGTCCGACCACGGAGAAACCAGGTCAGGAACAGCAAGATGTCCCTGAAACACAGATTACTCAACAGAGCTGCCTTAAAAATGCAGTTGGTGTGTGTTTGTGACAAGAAGCATGAGTCACTCAGACTTACGTAACTTTTTTAACTTTTGTCTCACAAATGTTTTCTTCTTCCGCCTGCTGATTTTAGAAGTAACATTATTAAAATGTTTAAAAATAATTATCGATAGATTTACCATTTATCAGATTGAAGCATATCATAATACAGTGGTACCTCAGAACTCGAATTTAATCCGTTCAGAACTCCGGATCGAATCCTAAAAAGTTCGAGTTGTTATCGAATTTTCCCCATAAGAAAAAATGGAAAACCAATTACTTGGTTCCCAGCCCAAAAAAATTACACCTAAATATGTTTTTTTAGCATTTAAACACAAAATGAACAATTTTGATAAAACAAGAAGAGCATATACTGTACTAAACACATCTAAGTAGGCTACATTTATCAAAACAGTAATTTGTAAAGTAAGAAAATAAATGTATCCAAACAATGTGTCCTGCCCCATCCGCTTCTTCCGTGCCGCGCCCCCTCGTTAACCCCGTGTGGAATCCCCGTGTGATCAGCTGTTTCTGGTTGTTGTAATTGGTCCTCTGCATTTATAGTCCGCGTTTCAATTTGTTTCCCCAGTACGGTCATTGTATTGTCCGTCTGCATTTTGCCTGCCTTACCTGTAATTAAACCCCGTATTCCCCGATACCCTGGCGTCTGCGCCTTTGTCTCCGTCCCGTCCAGGCTCGGCACGACAATATTATTATAATTACATGTATTCATGGTTTAATTATTAATATTAAAATAATTAATAAGAAATCTTTAGTTTTAAATGTATTTTATTATATAATAATTACTGTTACTATCTGTCATTGTCTAAATGTATTTTTACTGTCTAAATATATGTACTGTATTCAGCTAGTATAAACATGCACAACGCTATCACAGCTAATGCCAGGCTGAGACTGAAGCTTTACCCTTTGTTTCCGCTGAGAGACGTGCCGCGTGACTCATT
>JAODJW010000127.1:6891209-6903255 GCA_026777045.1 Hyperopisus bebe | reverse complement strand
AGACTGAAGCTTTACCCTTTGTTTCCGCTGAGAGACGTGCCGCGTGACTCATTTCCCTGCGCATACAAGTTATCTTAGGTGTGCGTTCACGGTTTGACTTCTGAGATTCAGATCGAGTTCTAGGTAGTTATTTTTTTCGAACTGGTTGGTTCGACTTTTAAGAAATTCGAGTTCTAGTGAGTTTGAGAACTGAGGTATCATTGAAGTTTTGTTGTATGCTAAGAAATGTTTCAAATCTTTATTTGGTGGTGTGCAGTAAAAAAATGAATTCTGGAGCACAGACTTCCAACCACAAAACTTATAAATTTAGTCAAAAAATATTTCTTTTCCATCAAATATGTTGTCAAACTTTTGTATTTTGCTGATAAAGCGCAGTTCTGTCAGAAAAGCAGAATTGCCACCACCTACACAAATGATTAAATTAATACTTTAGTACTCATGATTATTTTTATTACTATAGTTGTACATTTAAAAAAATATTTATTCAGCAGGCACATTTACCCAAAGTGACATACACTTTTGAGAAAACAGAGTCAGTCCCAGAAGCAGTTGAGGTTAAGGGCCTCGCTTATGGGCCAAATAGTGACATCACTCTGCCAAGGCAAGTTTATATACAGTATTGTGCGAAAGTCTTAGGCAGTCAAACAAAATGATATTGAAATGATCTTGATGTTGGTGTGAAACTATGTTATCATGTTTGTTAAAGTGTGTCGGCTTAGCCGTTTGAACTCCTCTCCTAAAATAATACCAGTATTCGCAGCAACTGTCCAAGCTACCCATGTACTTTTCTGGTCAACCAGCCGAACACCTTCTTATACTAATTGGTACCTTGCTGAACTCAACTAACTTAATTAGTTAAGTGAGCTTGGTGTGAAATTTAACAAATACATGGAATGGCTGAGGTGCCCCTGAGGAGAGGTTTGGGAACTGAAGCGGTGTTCGTCTAGCCAGCCAGAGAGACACCAGAAACTTTTTGGAGAACAGAGGAAATTCTTGTTCATGTTTTATGTGTTACTGTTAATTTACATACGTTTTAATGATTAATGTGTTTTTTTTCTGAGCAAATATACACTTACTATGCAGATACATAGCTTTAAGCATTTTTGCACTTTACTGTACTCTATATGGCACATTTTCAAACGCAGAGGTCATTCAATGTGCTGAAGATAAAGTCAATTCAAGTAATAGGAATCATTAAATAAAAGCCAATTAAAACAAGAGTAAAAACTACAAGTAAAAGACAATAAAAACAAGAGTAAAAGGAAACACTGATTAGTAGTGCTAATCAAAGGCAGTGCAGAATAAAAATGTTGGTAATTCTTTACATTGACTGCACCTTCATAATGCTTTTATATTGCATTCATAAAATGTTCAGTACACTTTCATAATGTATTCATTAAGTATTCATAAAACATTCATAAACATCATGTATGTATACCTTAACATTCTACCATCCCTTAACAGCTGTAATATACATTAATAACAAACATTACATAATAATAACAAACATTATAATTGTATAATCATGTAATGTTTGTTATTAATGTATATTAAAGCTGTTAAGGGATGTTAGGATGTTACGGCGTACTTGCATGCTGCTTATGAATGTTTTATGAATGCATTATGAAGATGCACTGAATGTTCTATGAATGCATAATGAATGCATTATGAAGGTGCACTTAATGTAAAGCGTTAACGAAATGGTGATAAAAGGGACACTTGGTTATAGCCTTAATATGGTTAGTGAAGCTGTGATCTTCATCACGCAGTACGCCTGGATTTCTGATAAAGTCCTTAGTCTTTATGGTCTTAGACTCAATGTAAGCACTAACTTTCAGTTGCTTCTCTCTCTTCTAGAAAACAATCACCTGAGTTTTCTCTTTGTTGAGTTGAAGGAAATACTGCTGTTTGCAGTGATTAGCTTACTGAAGGCACTGGCATAGGGAATCAATGGGGCCTAAATCACTGGATGACAGAGCCTGGTAGATCTGCGTGTTCTCTGCGTAACTATTGTTATTTTGCAGAATTTGACCTAAAGGAAGCAAATAGAAGTTGAATAAGAGTGCCCCTAGGATAGATCTTTATGGGACTCCAATTATTAGATGTCCACCTCGATTTATTACAATCAAATTCAACATAACATCCTCTGGCCTCTAGGTATGGCCTGAACCAGTTCAAGACAACCCAACCCAAGTCTCCAGCCTGTCCAGGAGTATTTTGTGATCAATTGTGTCAAATGCTGTACTTTGATCTAATTAAACCTGGACTTGAACCAGCAACCTTCTGAACATAGGCAGAGTTTCCCATCTTGCTGATCCATAAATTGGCCCAGCAAGCCTGTAGGCTCGCATTGCACTGATGTTGGCTCGCACACGCATACCATCAGATCACGCCACGGGTAAGAAAGACACGAGAGGCCGAGGTGGGATGCAGGGCACAGCGATTAACTTGGGGTCGTGCTGGCAGACCTCCGGCCTGGCAGGTCAGGCTGACTCATGTCTAGTGCTGCCCAGAGTGGCAGCTTTGCCGCCTCCTCCGTGACGTGATGCCATGCGCTCCTGCAGGTCGGGCTCCTCCATGACACGACGCCTTGTGCTCCTGCAGGTTGGCTTCCTTCTTTCCCATTTTCCAGCAGCTGACAACGGAGCCACACCATGCAAAAAAAACACCCCACCTTCCTCTTTCTGATTTCCCCTTTCTGTAACCTTTACTCCAAGATGCCCCTGCAGTAAACACAGGGATTATGGGTAATTATTCAATTATTCAATACTTTATTCAATAAAATGCCCAATCATTTTTTAATTGTACTGCTAGATGTGTATTCAAATCATTTAGATGAACACACTCAAGGTTTTAGTACAACTAACCCTACTGCCACTTAAACATTTTTACCCATAATACCATGTGTTAACTGCTGTGATACCAGACTGATGTTGACAGACTTCGTTTTACTGTGCAGGGGTCATGCTGTGGGTATTGGGTACACCAAGGGCACAGAGGTCACAAGGAACCTTTGATGTCATTGAGTCATATATATGGGGGTCATGGTATAAAGCCCAGGCTGGCACACAGGTGGCTATGGTTAAAGGGGGGTGGGGCTGTCTTTTCAACTTCTGATTAAAGTGCTGAAGGAGGAGTTTGAAACTGATGCTGGGGGAGGGGGGTTGATTACAGCACTTAATATTTTCCAAATGTCCCGTGCTGTGGGGGCCACAGGCAGAGGCTTCTGGGATACAGAGATGCGGGACACAAAGCTGTAATAGAGGACACATGCACTCCGAAGGACCTCCAGGGCGGCTGTCGTGATTCCCGTGTCAACCCACCAGGCGGCGTAAGGCTAAGAGATGTGCTTGGGGGTCCTTTGGCCTGTGCGTCATCCTGTGGGCAGTTTAACCAGGGCATTTATCTGGCATGATGGGCGGGTGATGTTTATATTTAAGAGGAGGCGGGGGGGCATGCCATCTGCACCTTGCTTTTCTTGGTGACAGCAGTGGTGCTGGGGTCCTGGCACACACACCGGGGGGCGAGCAGGAGCAGCCAGGACAGATCAGTGAGCTCTCCGCTCGGATCAGGTTGCCAGAGCTGGGAGCCGAACTATGGGCTTTGAACTGCCCCGCCCACTCTCCAGAAGCAGAAGCCAAGGAGCCATCTTTGTTCAACCGTGGCTGGAGCTGCCATCCTGAAGTGTCGCTTGTGTACTCCATAGTTCCGGAACCTTCTGTTGGTTCTTTTCTTTAAGTTTATTTATTGCTTCATAACAAAAAGCAAGATTATTTCTTTTACTGGCCAATGAGGGGAAATTCAGAGGCCGCTTTGTTTGAAGGAGGTTAAATTGACAGTAAATATTGTCTTGCAAATATTGTGTGGCACCAGAACATATTGATTATGTCTTATTTACTTATTTACTAAAGATAATGTGTGCTCTGCTATTTTATTGGTTTATTGAGGGAAACAAACCGAAAACAGTCCCCAGTATTTCAAACCCTTCATTATAGCTATTGCTTTAATAGATTTGCCTCATCCATAATTTTTATTTTACCATTATATGAAAAGGTGCATTTTTAATCACTTGTGTATTTCTTTGGCATGGCACTGTCTTCTTATCAGCATTTAAAACAATAAAAAAATCTGCAATAAACCTGGTATGTTATCAGAAGGACTTAATTTCCGATCATCTGGTGGCCAAAGAAAAGTCTAATTAGTGACAGTATTTCCGAGGGATAGTTTTGGATTATTGTGCAGCGAGAGCCAAACAAAAGGTTTATGTTTTCCGGAGACATTTCCTTCTTTGTCTTTGAAATCCTAAGCAGACAGAGGAATTCTGCCTGAAAGCGGGTGTCACTTGAAGGCTGGGCTGTGGCGAGATGACGATGAGGCAGGAGAATGCTACACGTTGAATTATGGCTCCATACTGTTCCCCCGTTTTAGGGGAAACATAATAAGATTCTTTCTTCTTTTTTTTTTGCATATTCGACTGATGGCAAAACAGTTTGCCAGTCAAGGGTATCGAATTCTCTGGTGAAGCGGCATTTGCTGAAATAATGAAAGCAAGTTCCTCCCCGGCCTACTCAGAGATCGGTTTCACAGCCTAGACTAGGTCTGGGACCTGGCTGGGGGTGAGCTCCCTCCTTTGAATACACCGTGAGATCCACTCCTCCACAGAGACTCAGAACTATGACAATGATGTCATGTTCTTGCTCTTTTTTTTTTCTTGAGCAGAAGCCCTAATTCACTGAGGTGATTGAGCTACACTGAGGTTGGGAGTCTGGGAATCCAGCAGAACATTGAACGTGTAACGTGTAACGTGTCACAGCAGTGTACGTGAATATGTTAATGCCGTCAAGTGATGCCTTGAGATTAATCAGCACGTTGAAAAAAACATCACTGTGAGCTATTCTCTGTATCTAAGTAAATTATGCAGCAAAAAGTAATGATACCACTGAGGAGTTTATTTTTCAATCTGTAAAAAAGGAGAAATTAGCATTTTTTGGTACAAAAAAAAAAAATCAGGGGTAAAAATCACAGCCTGTACCTGGATCAGTCAGAGGACTGAAATAGCATTCTTGTGAAAAGCCAGGCTGCACTGCTAGTTTGGGAATGGGCTAAATATAGGATGCCATGCCATTACTTCAGCACGAGATGAGATTTGCCATGGCTGAGCTGGTTGGGGGGGTTGGGGGGTGCCATAGGCGACATGCTTACGTCACTCCCACACGAGAGTGCCTCATATCACGCCTCCTGTGTTGTGTGATGGCCATATTACAAAGATCAACCTGAACTCATCACCCACCTGCCATGCTAATTGTGCTCAATAAGTAAACAATCATTATAACTAATAAGTAAATTACTAAAAACTAAAAACCCACCACACCATAGCTCTAAAAATAGCAAAACATTTTCTTCTCACTATATTATATAAACTATGGTGAACTACTGGCTTATAAAATCATACTGATGTTAAAATGTCCATTGCGTGGACAGTACCGTGCAGTACAAAACGACTCTGTTGCTGTTTTTATTTTCGTAAAGTATTTTAATGGGTTTTTTATTCTCTCAGTGGAAGACTGGTAAAGATAATTTAATTTCTATCTCACTGACATTTTATTGACGCAGTACTAGCAAACCTAGTTTAAGAAACGTCAGGTATTGTTTTTGTTGGTTCAGTGTTTCATTGAGACGCGATCGACCTGGTTGCACGATACACACTGCAGTCAGGGGCAGCGCTGATATAACACCCTCAATTACTCAAAATGTGCCCTATTTCATTCTCACCTACTTCTGTTATCTCACCTGCCAAGCAGACATTTGAAGTACTTTTCTAATTACATGCAAGCGAGATAATTGAACCATTTTTTTCCACAGGCACATATTTCCTGTGCAGAGCCAAGTGTTACTGTGCAGCCACTGCCTTAAAGCATCGGAAACAGAATCACCATTATTCTTTTTTATTACCGATCGTTTTATTACTGATAATTAGCACACTTCCAATAAACAATTAGCTAGCAGATCGTTATATTACAATTTAAACGTGTTCATGCCAGGTAACTCTAATAATTCCAAGTCCTATTTAAGAAAAAAAAAATCTTTAGCAGTTTCTTAATTTAGAAATGTGAACATTTTTGGTCGCTTATGGTAACATGAATTACCCTAATGACCCTTCACAAGAGAGTCTTTATATAGTTTTGTTTTTAATACAAACTATTCCTGAAGTCGTGAAAGAATATATAACAAATGTGATACACATAATAAAGATTTTGTAACAGCTTAAGGGTACATGAATGTTTGGCAGCTCTGGAAATCGTACTTACTCTATTTCAAATAAATGAAATGATATCGCCCCCTGCTGGATATTGTTTTGCATTCGTGCATCTTCATCAGGACCTACCAGTGTTTCCACAGAAGCATCGTGAATCAAAGGTTTCCTACAAACATAGGGGAAAAAATGCAACAAATAATGTGGATAATTCAAACTGGTAAAGGTTGTTAAATACAAGAACTGAGCTATTGGTATTTTCAACACAGGTTTTTGTATACTTTACAATATAACCTTTAGCGTTTAGACCTTTAATTCCTAGAATTGTCTTACAATGTGACATTTAAGGTTTAAATTTTGGAAATTCAAGACAGCACCCTAGTCAGGATGCCAGTACAATTCAGGACACATATGTACACATTATGCGTAATTTACAGACAGCTGATCTTTAATATCAGAGAATATGTGTTTAAAGTTTCTATACAGAGAAAATGATTGGATCGCCAGCCATTGAAGGGCATGAGGTCAAGTTGAAATGGAAATATGAATCTTCAATGTACAGGGGTTTCAAGGGCAAAAGTAATAGGCATCAGACATTATTAAATAAGTGGTAACACATGGGCTATGTCTGCACGTCTCTCGCTCTCACTAGCGGTGAGGCGTACATGTGTATCTTTAGAGATCATTTGAAGACTGAATTGTTTTCCCGGTTTCTGGGTATCTAATGTGGCCACTTAAATCGCCATTCACCCCATCCTCCAGGATGTGAAAAACTTTTTAAAGATTTTTGTCTCATGCTCACATGGTGGCATTATGTGCCTCTTCGTTGTGGTCTCATTTAATAAATTCCCAGAAGAACAGGCACAACAGGTATTTTGGTTCCTATTGACCAAAGTATCATACGCCGAAATACAAAGCAAGCCGCAATGACCGGAATCGAAGTCATCGGAAATGTTGCATGACTGCACCATTCTCCTAAATTGGTGAATGATTAAGTCATATGATTCAAATGTGTTTAGCTATTTGAGTCTTTAGATTTATGGCTAAAAGTTAAGTGTATCCTGATGGCTGGATATGCACATTTATCCTGGCTTAAAAAGCAGTAAATTCACTAGGCAGGTTTCAAACATGTCAGTTATACCAAATCAGGCAGCAGCTGTTGACATAACAGGTTTGAGCCTTTTAAATTCCGCGAGTTGTATTTGGCTGAATAGCTTCTAAATAATAGTGTTTATTGATGTGCCCCATCTTGGGTGTCCCTGGATATGCTCCAGGACTCCCAAGATTCTGCATAGGACAAGTGGGTATAGGAAAGTAATGGATCGATGTATGGATGGATAGTTTCTAGTCTCGGGGCTTGAACCGATCCAATTTAAACAATTCTTCTCATATAACAAAAGTTTTAGCCTGTCACAATTTACTAAAATTAACAAGTCACATACATGTTATTAACAACAAAATATATTTCATGCAAAAGTAAAAATCGACATAAAGAGCCGGAAAGTGTAATTTTAGGGTGCACCTGCCACCATATTGATGTCTGCAATCTAAACCGGAAGTATCACTGACACCCGTGATTTCGATGGTTCTTTCAGTTCAGTTCGGTTGATTTCCCATAATTCTCTGCGCTAGTTCTTCCTCTTCCGATTGGGATTCTATACGTGTGGAAGGTGTATATTTCTTATTCAGCGCTTTGTTTGCGAAAACCCTGATTAATCCTAAGTATATGAAAGGAAAATGTGCTGTTTAAAGTCAGTTTAATTAACGATAACATATATACAACTACTTGAATTGTGTATTTTTTGAAAGATTGCTTTGCCCGAGACAAAATTTGATTCATTATGTAGCCTTCCCTGCCGTTCGCCAAGCATATGTTAAACTTGACTTATTTGATTAGTCTTTAGTGGAATAATTTTGTTTTGCCAGACTGCGCTATTAGTACTTATTCGTAGTATATTACAAGCCTTGTGTATGCTTGAGCCCCGTTAAAATATAGCAGTAACATTTCTGTAACGCGCATTAGCCTGCGCTGTTGTATGGAGGAGCGGCCTTCAGTAACGCTTGGTCGCCTTACTTTATGTATTTCTTTCTGCAGCTAGGCTATCAAAATGGCAAAGTCGAAGAACCACACCACCCACAACCAATGTAAGTTACTTCAGCAAGCTCCGTCGTGTAAAAGTTCAGTGTTCAATCGAAGTGAGTTTTTTCCTGTTGTGTGCCCCTTTCAGCCCGCAAAGCTCACAGAAACGGCATCAAGAAGCCGAGGACTCACAGATACGAGTCCCTGAAGGGGGTAAGTGCCAGAGACCGCTGCATATTTAACAGCTGGCCTTGGAAATCGCTAGTTTCACCAATGATGACTGATGCCATGGTTTAAAATCGTATCTGTTGATAAGAGTAGTTGTAGCTCAGGCTGTTGTGCATTTGGTTTAACTGACATTTTCCCGCTCTTGCATTAATTTGCCTGCTTTGAGCAGTTCTCTGGAGAATAATTTACCCGTTTCTATGATTTCTTTGAATGCAATCTTGAGGGTATAAAGGCGATGCCCTTTATAGACAGTGCTTTTAAACCTTTGCTGAAATGAGCTGAACTTCCTCATATGTGCTGTGGATCAAGGAAGAATATCTGTTCAAATCCTGGTGTTTACAGGTGGTTGTGCCTATCGCTTTGGACAGTGGTTTATTTGGCCTTTTGCAGAAGTTTCTTTTGTACATGTTAAAAATATTCCTTAACTACTGCACTAATTCTAAACTTCTGAACAGTCTAAATATATTATACATTGTTCATTTTTCTCTTGCTGCAGTTTCATTAGTTGTATAAATTTAACAGGTTGTGGGTTCCCTTCCTCCAGTATCTCTCAGCTGGCTGGTTTGTTGCACTGTTTGATGGCTGCTGAGTGTCCTTTGTTGTTTTCCTTCCATGTGCGTTTGTTGATAAGCCTGAATTTGGCTGATTTAACAGCAATAACAATTATTTATTTATAAGACCCAGAATGAAGTTGACAATAACATGTTTGATTTGTGGGTGAAGCTGGTAGCCTGTTTAATATTTGACATGGGTTGTTAGATCTGAGCTCCGCACTTTAATCAAAATAAGGTGGGATCGAAGGGTTGGCTTGTTTGTTATATGTAGTGTGCTGTATCGTTTACAGATGTTAATTTTATGTTTAATGGGTTTTAAGATCGGCAGAATGAAAATTTGTTTTTGCTGCTTGGATTTTACATGTGCCTTGTGATGGTTTGGTGCCCAGTCCTGGGTTATTCCCTGCATTGTGCTTGTAGCTTCTCGGATGGTCTCCGGACCCCTGCGACCCTGAATAGGCAAGAGGGTACGGAAAATAGATAGATGGATTGTGGTCATCTTCAACATTTTTTAACGTTACATTAATAGATTAACATTCATAATGACTGGATAGCTAGCTGGAAATTGATTATGCAGAAAAGCACAGAATTGTTTAGTGATATTATTCCATTAAACTCGCAACGTACCCTTGGATGGTGAGTTTGTGCTCTGCTTTAATCGTTTTTGCCTCATATAGTGATTTCTGTATGCTTTTCCCCTCATTCAGTTCTGATTGCTGAATGTACCTCAGTTGTTTGGAAGTTGAGTTGCTCATTCTGAATCCCTTTCTTTGTAGGTTGACCCCAAATTCTTGAGGAACATGCGATTTGCTAAGAAGCACAACAAGAAAGGACTGAAGAAGGCGAGGGCTGCAAAGCTGGCAGCTGCCAAATAAACTGGGGGCGTCCCTGTGGATGTGGCTGTATCACAGTGCTTGTATGGACTGCTTGTTTCCATCTGACTCAAGTTTTATACTTGAATAAAGCAGTGGATTGATTGAAACCAGTCTGTCATTTCACAGGATTCTTATGGATCCTTAAGTCTAAAATAGATTTTTAACATTTTGAGATGTTGCACAAAGATCAGTTGAGTAATCCTATCTTCATTACCGGGATATACAGTGGTACCTCAGAACTCGAACTTAATCCTTTCAGAACTCCGGATCGAATCCTAAAAAGTTTGAGTTGTGATCGAATTCTCCCCATAAGAAATAATGGAAAACCAATTAAATTAGTTTTTTTTTTTTTTAACCTGATAAAACAAGAGCATTTACTGTACTAAACACATCTAAGTACATTAATCAAAACAGTAATTTGTAAAGTAAAATAAATGTATCCAAACAATGTGTCCTGCCCCAATCGTCCGCTCCTTCCGTGTACCACGCCCCCTCGTTAACCCCGTGTGATCAGCTGATTCTAGTTATCGTCATTAGTCCTCTGCATTTAGTCTGCGTTTCAGTTTGTTTCCCCAGTCCGGTCATTGTATTGTTCGTCTGCGTTTTGCCTGCCTTATCTGTAATTAAACCCCGTATTCCTCGATACCCTGATGTCTGCACCTTTGTCTCCGTTCTGTCCCCGCTGGGCACAACAATATCATTATAATTAAATGTATTAATGGTTTATTAATACTAAAGTAAGATCTTTATTTTTAAATGTATTTTATTGTATAATTACTGTTGCTGTATCCTTGTCTAAATGTATTTTTACTGTCTATGTGTTCAGCTAGTGTAAACATGCGCAATGCTATCACAGCGAATGCGAGGCTGAGACTGAAGCGTTACCATTTGTTTCTGCTGAGAGACGTGCCGCGTGACTCATTTCCTCGTGCGTACAAGTTATCTTAGGTCTGCGTTCACGGTTTGACTTCTGAGATTCAGATCGAGTTCTAGGTCATTTTTTTTTTCCAAACTGGTTGGTTTGACTTTTAAGAAATTCGAGTTCTAATGAGTTTGAGAACTGAGGTACCACTGTACTTTGTAATTCGGTTATTTAATGTTTTTTGCATTTTTATGTGCATCTCCCTGTCCTATAACTTTTTACTTAGTGTTGAATGGGTGGGAAAGGGCAGCAAAAATGGGGGAAAATGTGAATTAGAAAAGAATGTAATCCTGTTTTCCACCTGCGGCCTTTAAAAGCTTATAATCCAGGAATGGTGTGGCCATACGTAATTTACAACTCCTGACAGCTTTGTATTCTGTGCAGCTTCCCCAATGCTTCTGTCATAAAAACCTTATTTTAAATCAAAATAACCAGAGCGATATGAAAAACAGCACAATAGGAAGCGAGACACCAGTTTTATGTAAGTGCATAAATGGTCATGTGGAGCTTTTCCCCATGTACAACACCTAACATCCTTTGTCAAACAGGCACCACATGAGCCTTTTTCCCTCTTTGTTCAGGTGGTAATAATGATAAAGTTGCACGGATGAAAATGGATTAGTATGAATATTTTGGAAACTGCTGATGATCTGGGATTTTCACACACAACCATCTCTAGCATTTATAGAAAATGAGCCGAAAAAGAAAAAACATCCAGTGAGGAGTGGTTCTCTGGGTGAAAATGCCTTGTTGCCGGCAGAAGTCAGAGAAGAATGACCAGACTGGTTCAAGCTGATAGAAAGGCAACAGTAACTCAAATAACCACTTGCTACAACCAAGGTATGCAAAAGAGCATCTCTGAATGCAGAACACATCGCTCCTTGAAGCAGATGGGCTTCAGCAGCAGAGGACCACACCGGGTGCCATTCCTGTCAGCTAAAAACGGGAAACAGGTGACATGGGGCATGCAGCAGGCATAGAATCAAGGCAGTTATAAAGGCAAAAGTGGGTAATGGCAAGCTGTACCTGATAAAGTGCAGTGTGTGTGTGTGTACGTTAGGGATGGGAAGATTCCCCGATTCGCTCGGTGCATCGGCTTAAAAAGTTAACGATGCGATGCATCGGTTGAAAATG
>JAODJW010000127.1:6864465-6881479 GCA_026777045.1 Hyperopisus bebe | reverse complement strand
GGCAGATGGAATGCATCCGACTCGTGTTCAAGATGTTCAATAAACATGTTAAGTGCACATATATTCCCTTTTTTCTTCAGTCTGTTTGCTCATGCAAAATGAAATGTGATTAGTATAGATTAAAAATGAATGATATTTAATCGTGATTAATCAAAATGTATCCACAGCAACCCTATATATATATATATATATATATATATATATATATATAAAACCAGGCCAAACCACAATCAGCCTGCAATCTGAGCAAAACAGCCACAACAACCAGCCAATCTGCAGTGACAACCAAGTAATTCCCTCTCTTTTCTGAACACGAACAGCCAAGCTTTTATCCCCAACCAAACCAGGTCTTGTTAATTAAGGGGTGGGGACTTGCTTGTTACATTGTTATCTTCGAGATCTGTTCATAGAAGGGAGCAGAAAACTGATAGAATACACAAATGATACCTTTTAAGACATAACACGTTTCAGTGACCTACTCAGGAGTTGTAACTGACAGAGACAATGGATCAGCCTAGGATTAGTCTTCAAGTATGTACATATATGTATACAAAACTTGTTGACTCCAAGATTAACAAAAACAACTCTTTTCATTGTCAAGGGCAGCTATTCAGTTTCTTTGGACGGTAACCAGCTTTGCATACCGTTCCAGAAAGACTTCACACGCTCACAATAAAAAAAGAAAGACTTTCACTTTCTGTCTCACAATATACACAAATATTCACATCAAAATTAAAGCTCAGTCATAAAAATTTGGTTGTTGGATAAATCTCATTTAAAATTTTGAGAGAGATTGGTATAGCTTTTATTATTCTATTGTTGTCCTTAACAGAGCATTGAAGTTGGAATTTCTCACAGAACTCCTCATACTGTAACAAACTTCCATCGTAAGTCGATCTGGTCGTAACTCGGCCCTTTATTTTATATGCAAAAATTATCGTATGCAGGGGTGCACATAACTGGTATGCAAATACGCACGCACCGAATAAAGTGATATGCGTGGCAGTTTCTTGTAGTAGCACAAATGCGTGTTTATTTTACGTGTATTCCTGCTCTTATGACAAGAAATCACCGTGCATCTTAGCCTTTATACTGTGAAAGAAGTACAAATTAGCTACATAAAGGTTGAAATGCATGGTAATTTCTTGTCATAACAGCATGAACGCATATAAAATAAATACACATTTGCGCTGCCTCGAAAGAAATGTGTTCTTGCGTACCAGTTATGTGGATCTGATGTATCTGATGTACCGTGTAATAAAATTATATAATATTTAAGTCATACTGTTTGGTGTTTTTTAACCTTTTTATCACCATTTTTTTTTCCGGCAGCTGGGGCGGAAGATGTCATACACTCTAAGCAACAATTATTTGCGGGCATAGGTTATAGGCCAGGGGTCTCCAACTCCAGTCCTGGAGAGCTACTATCCAGTAGGTTTTCTGTCCCACTTGGCTTCTGATAAGCCACACCTGGCCCTGGTATTTACCTGAGAACAGGTGTGGCTCATCAGATGCCGGGTATGATAAAAAAACCTACTGGACAGTAGCTCTCCAGGACCGGAGCTTGCGGTAGTTTTCACACTTAACACACTCGTAGCACTTTGTACGATTGACAAATGATGCTTAAAGAGGAAAAAAGCAGCATGTAAACATTTTATCAACGCATCAAATTATTAATTTTAAAATGTGAGTATAAGCGTTTGAAAAATCCACCCCCCACAAAAATGTCAGCGACCGGGTTTTTCCACTAATCTAAGGTCATGGCCAAAAGTTTTGAAAAGTATTGGTTTTTACAAAGTTTGCTGCTTCAGTGTTTGTAGATCTTTTTGTCAGATGTTTCTGTGGTATACTGAAGTATAATTACAAGCATTTCATAAGGGTCAAAGGCTTTTACTGACAATTACATTAAGTTTATGCAAACGTGAGTCTGAATGTTTGAAAAATCCACCCGCCACAAAAATGTCAGCGACCCGGTTTTTCCACAAATCTAAGGTGGCAAGCCTATCTCCCTATCGGTGCACCATCGTATGAGAGAGCACACATGCTATTCACACACTTAAACATACTCACATTTACATTAAGTTTATGCAAAGAGTCAATACTTGCAGTGCTGGCCCTCTGCAATTCAGGCTGGTATGCTGTCAGTCAACTGGGCCAAATCCTGACTGATGGCAACCCATTCTTGCATAGTCAATGCTTGGAGTTTGTCAGAATTTGTGGGGTTTTGTGTCTCCACCCACCTTCTTGAGGATTGACCAAAAGTTCTTGAAGGGATTAAGGTCTAGGGAGTTTCTTGACCATGTTTTCTACCCCAAACCACTTGCTTCTCACTTTTGCCTTATAACACGGTCCTCCATCATGCTGGAAAAGGCATTGTTCATCACCAAACTGTTCGCAGAAGTTGCTTTTGGAGGATATTTTGATACCATTCTTTATTTATGCATGTGTTCTTTGGGACAGTGTTGGAAAGATTACTTTGGAAATGTAATTCGTTACAACTACAAGTTACTCTATTTAAAATGTAACAGTAGTGTAACTATTTCAATTACTATATGAAAGTAATGTAACTAATTACATTTGATTACTTTTTGATTAGTTTTCTAAATTATGAATGAATATTCTCAACCATTAACCATTTTGAAATTTTCTAACCTGGTAGTGTTTACTTACAGCAGTACTAAGCACTGACTACTGTCAAAACCCTTTCACTACATGAATTAACATGATTATACTTGCCAGTGTGGCTTTAAATCGCGGTACACACTTCGCGATTCATTGTGGTGTTTACGCATGCTGTCAGTGTTTACATTTTGTTTTGTTGTCCTATGTGCCGTATATCTTATGATTGAGTTGGTGTTGTCGTTGTACACTCCGCATACCTGTCATAGCCAAGATTATTAGACCCGTATCGCACAGTGTGATCGGTAATGATTTTAAAAGATTGCTGAAATCACACAGTGTGCACCGGGCATTACACTTTAGAAGCATGGTGTGGCACGTTTAAGGTAGGCATGCCTTCCCTAGCTTGTTTAATATGACTGTTTGCAGTTACAGTAACCTGACCTTACCTCTAGATGTTTCCTTAGGTTGGACATGGACTGTTCAGTTAATGTCGACAACATCTTTACAGCCAGTAAACACGCACTGCATTGCACAGTTAAATTTGTGCCCTTTCCCGTAATGTATCGGAAATGTTTTTTATATTTCCAGCAATGGAATGCATTCCTTTCCTTGTGTGCCATTGCCTGCAACAGAAACTCAGACCGCTCATTGGCTGCAAATGTAGATGCGACAGGATAACCAATCAAAAGCATCGAATAGTTTCAAACTTTCGGCTGTGGAGGGAAATCGCAAAGGAGGATGATTTGCATAAGAAAAACATGAAAAGCAATAAAAATACTTTTATAGCATTTATAAGATATTAGCAAGGTTTTGCATACAATCTTATGATGTAACTAAAATTGTAATCATGAATCTTTACATAAGTAACTGTAATTTAATTCCATTTTCTCTAATAACTGTAACGGATTACAATTACATTTTTTTGTAATTAAATTACGTAACGCTGTTACATGTAACTCGTTACTCCCCAACACTGCTTAGGGAAAACTGTGAGTGAGCTCACTCTCTTGGCTGAGAAGCAACCCCACACATGAATGGTCTCAGGATGCTTTACTGTTGGCATGACACAGAATTGATGGTAGCGTTCACCTTTTCTTCCCCAGACAATCTTTTTTTTTTTTTTTTGAAAGGGGATTCAAAGAAAATGACTTCACCCCAGTCCTCAGCAGTCCAATCCCTGCGCCATTTCCAGAATATCAGTCTGTCCATGTTTTTCTTGGAGAAAAGTGGCTTCTTGCTGCCCTTCTTGACACCAGGCCAAGTCTTCGCCTCACTGTGCACGCAGACTTTAATTGTTGGACTGGTGCTGGTGCTTGCTGGACTTTCTTGGGCACCCTGAAGCCTTCTTCACAACAATTTAACCTCTCTCCTTGATAATCCAATAAATGGTTGATTTAGGTGCAGCAATATCCTTGCCTATGAAGCCCTTTTTTGCAAAGCAGTGATGACTGCACATGTTTTCTTCCAGGTAACCATGGTTAAGAGAGGGCAAACAATGATTTCAAGCACCACTCTCCTTATAAAACATCCAGTCTGCTATTCTAACTCAATCATCATGACAGAGTGATCTCCAGCCTTGTCTTCCTCAACACTCTCACCTGTTTTACCACAAGAATCACTGAAATGATGTCAGCAGGTCCTTTTGTGGCAGGGCAGAAATGCAGTGGAAATGGGTTTTTTTTGGGATTTAGTTCATTTTCAGGACAAAGAGGGACTTTGCAATTAATTGCAATTAATCTGATCACTCTTCATAACATTCTGGAGTATATAAGAATGCTATCGTAAAAACTGAGGCAGCAGACCTTGTGAAAAATAATATTTCTGTCATTCTCAAAACTTTTGGCCATGATTGTACAACTCAATGGACAGTGATAAAATAATGGTGATAATAAATTATTGTAGAATATGTAGCAAAAATTAATATTATATTAATATTAAATTTGGGAAATTGCTGAAGGTCACATGAACAAGGCAGATGTGATACAGATTATTTCACTTTGTTTCATTAGCATTATTAACAACATTATAGATAAGATAATATTATCTTCAGTGATAAAATTGAATATCACATCAAATTAAGGAGCTGAATCCTTCATCACATAGTATGATGTAACTAAAAAAAAGGAATATTCTGACGTCTACTCTGTGCACAGCATTTTGTTTTAATAAAGTTTTTTACAAAAAAAATACATCGATGGAAGACGTATTTCCGGTTCCGTTCATGTTTTCTTCCAGTTGCATCATCATTCCCCTGGAAGTCGGTGCTGCGTTGGTGTTCCGGCTGCAAAGCATGTGAGTTTTCATTATGTATCTTGTAGGAATATAAAGTAATAACAGCCCTCCGCTTCGTTTCTTTTCAGACAGACTTTGGGCAGAATTCGATTGCGTCTTTAGTAGCTATATATACATATATATATTTTATGAGAATCTTATTTAATTGATGGAAGTCTAATAACTTGTGTCATCTTGTCTGCAGTGTAACGCCGGCTATTAACATCTAATAGTTACGTTTCGCAATGCGATCAGCAAGTCGTAAAACACATTCTTATATCTATAACACTCGTATATCTTAAATATATTTTAAACATTTTTATTTTACTAATAAATATCTGCTTCGGAACGAACCACAGACGTGAAACATGAAAATTTTTTATCGTGACGGACAACAGTTTGTAACTGACAGTAGCCCAATCAGAATGCATGCACCCTTCTTAGTTTCAGTATTGCTTGCCTATTCAAGACTGCATGTCATGTTGAAGAAATGAACTGCATGTCGTATGACACCTAAGGACCTTTCTCAATGAACCTGTAATCTAATTCTAGGATTAAGCTGTGTTACTGTATACTATAGGCTATACATTGGTGCCAGGATTCAGCTTTTTGTTGATGTTTTCCCAGACGCTATGGTGGAGCAAGTCCCTGAATCCATTAACTTTACTGCCGAGGAGGAGAAGATCCTTCAGTTCTGGAAGGACCATGACTGCTTCCAAGAGTGTCTGAAACAGTCCAAAAATAGACCCAAGTAAGGAACACTGAGCCATAAGTTAATGTTGAGCTTAGACTTTCAAGGTTTGGGTGAAATCTTACTGTAAGCACTCAGTAAGTTGATGTTCTGCCATAACTAAAAAATCTGTAAATGATTAACAATTAATATTGAATAACATAACTTGCAGTAAAAATTGCCTTGGTGTAAGGTAGATGTTACATGTGTTTTCTGGGCAAATTCATGTCTACAGTTTACAATAAAAGTCTTTGCTAGTGTTGCCATGTAAGATGTTTTTCATTTTGTGGATCTTAAAAGATCGAGACTGGTCAGGTTCATTATGCAGCAGGCAGGCAGTGAATGAAATGAATGTTGTTTAGCTGGTTAAGAGACTAGATGAAAGATTTGTCCATGCAAACAGTATTCTTGTAAAATGAAAATGAAAATTTAACATTTTCTTAATTTAACTTCCTTGTGCCTTGTTTATACTGTGGTTTGCCCTGCTCATGGGAAATGCGCATTCTGAATACCACATGCTAAGTGTGTTGTGCCATTACTTGTGATGTGAGGAACCAGTATTATGACCTTTTACTAAGAGATGCATTTCAATTACTTAACTTCCCTTGCTTGATATTTGTACTTTTAGGCTTGAGAAATGTTGCTTGCTGTGTCCTCATTGTAGTTTCAAACATCTCAGTCACAATTGCACATCATCCCTGACTCTTATCCAACTATTCCTACATTTTCATGTTTCTGTCGGCTCTTTGTTTTTCAGGCCTACATGTAATTGTGTTCTTTTAGCAGCCGCTTTTGTCAGACATGACATACAGGTGAGACAGATGATAAATCTCAAGTATATAGCTGTCGAGGAGCCAAGTGCAAGTGAAACTAGACTGAGCTTCCAATGAGTAACCAGTAACAAGTTACCACTGTAGCGAGAGCTATGTCATGGATTACAGCAATATTGTGAATGTAATTGTGTCAGCTTTCAAATACTCACTGCCGTTTCCCATTGACTTATTGTATTGGTGGGTGAGAGGGAGACCGGGGGGACGGGGCTGGAGCATAAGGGTAGGATACACCCTGGACACGATGCCAGTCAGTCACATGGTGCAAACTCACTAATTGTGGACCATTTAGTGACTCCAGTTAACATAACTGCAGGAGGAAACACGGACAGCGTTAAGATGGTTTCCAGACCAGCTAGCGTAGCGACCCTGTGTCAGACCAATGTAGGGCTTGATGTTTAAATGATTACTTGCTTCAGAAATATGTGTGCATATGAAACGCAAACTGTAAATGGTTGGCTTTGCATGAAGTTAATAACTAAGCAACTAAAACTGAGTAATGCAGTTGAGGTACTGGTATCTGGTGGTTTCAGTGGTATGTGAGAGTGGAATTAAAGTCTATCCTAGAGAGGTGATCCTGCCAACACGAGTAATGAGGTAGAGCACCCCTGCCCACTGGCCCACCCCCCCACCTTGTTAGCCCTGTGGTTAAAATGCCTAATTGGGAAACACTGATGCTGTGCCCCCCTCGATTTGCTTTCCCAATTGACCTACAGGAAACTCGTTCACTTAATATCATTGGGGCCATACAGTGGAGGTTCGGCTCTTGGCTGGATTCACCCTCGAGTGTGGGCCGGTGTGTTTACGGTTTCGTTTTGAGGTGTTGTTGAAAAACCCCTCTGAGTTATTGTCTGAACCCCTTGCAGGTACACCTTCTACGATGGGCCGCCCTTTGCCACTGGCCTGCCTCACTACGGGCACATTCTGGCTGGCACCATCAAAGACATCGTTACCCGATTCGCCCACCAAAGTGGCTTTCATGTGGACCGTCGCTTCGGCTGGGATTGTCATGGCCTCCCCGTGGTAGAGTGCCAACCTCCGATACCCCCAACATCGATTTCTACTCTTTAGAATGAACCAGCTTAGATCCATGGAATTCTTAATGGTCACGTCATGGCTGCAAATTGTGTTTTCATGTCTCGTTTCTGTTTAAAGGAGTATGAAATCGATAAAAACCTCGGCATCAAGGGACCTGAGGACGTAGCCAAAATGGGAATCGCCGAGTACAATAAGCAGTGTCGAAACATCGTGATGAGGTACTCCAAGGAGTGGGAGGTGAGAGACCCTAGAAAGGAGGCCTTGAGAGGGTTGAAATTGTGGTCTGTTGGTAGTGGTGCAATCCAGGCCGAAGTACCTGAGACTTTGGGTGTTTTTCCACCGCACCAGGTACCGTACTTTCGGTACTTTCAGTACTTCCATAAAGTGCCGAAAGTATGGTACTTCTTTCGTGTCGGTTTTCCACTGGTGCAAAAAATGGTACCGGCACCAAATGACATCATCAGTGACCGCCCCTGACATTGTCACAAAGCACAGCTTAAATCATAATTAAGAAAATAAAAACAGCACAAAATTAAAACTAACAGTTTAGGCTGGAAAATGCGGTTTATTGTTATGTCATGTTATGTCAGCTTCTATCACAGTATAAGATTCAGTAATATCCAAATTGCATGAATGCTGCCATCATTCACGTTTACGTAGGTACACTTACTTTGGCTAAGCCGATCAAAGCGGTAAGAATTAGCTTACTGCTATTTCAGTCTTTTGAAAGCAAACAAATTATTTAATTATGTTTTTTGATTTTCAAGTGCCATTTTTCGGTGTTTCGCGTGTGCCCCATTTCTTCCAAGCGGCTTGGTATTACGGTGTTCCGGGCAATTAAGTTTCCCTATGTTTCTCCTGTCTATCAGGAAATAATGTTTCCCCTAATATTAAAGCAAAGAGGTATGTGAAATGTCTGAAAATCACTCGGGTACATTATTACATGTGAATACAGTATTGTTATTAGTACCGAGGCCCAGAGTTGCTGCATGTATACCTGTTTTAACAGGGGGGAAACAAATCTCCTGGATGTCAGGAAATAATGTTTCTCCTGATATTTAGGCAAAGATGTCTGAAAATCACTCAGGTACATTATTACATGTGAATACAGTAGATCATCACACATAGTATAGTCTTACAAGCAATACTATACCATTTTCATCAGGAAATATCTCTATCCAGCGAATTAATTTTATTAATTATCTGTAAAAACAAAAAACATCGTAAAGGCATGTGATGTTTTAAAATATATGGCTTGTTTACCTGAAGAGCTTCATAAAAAGACATGAAAACAACAGCGAAACCATGTACAAATCAGTGCGCGACAGGGGAAACATAGGGAAACTGAATTGCCCGTAACGGCAAAAAACTTTATTTCGAGTCGTGCCATCCAAATCCCGCTGGATCTGTTCATCCGGCCATATGGCGATTAAAGCCTGTGTTTCCTCGTTTGTCCATCCTTCCATTTCACTTTTTTTTTTAATATTTTTGTTTCTACTGCTTTTTATTTTGTTTCTCGCTGTTCGCTGTGTTTCAAAATATGGCGGTTGTATTTTGTGTTTCAGCGGCAGGCTATTTGCATAACCAATCGACAGCAAATCCCACCCCAAAGTACTAATGTACCAAAGAAGTACCCCAGCTGGTTTGGCACTTTCATTACTGGAACTTTCGGTACTGGAACTCGACCGGAAGTCAGTGGAAAAGTGAAAGTGCCGAAAGTACCGTACTTTGTGCGGTGGAAAAGCGCCGTTTGATGGTGTTGTGTTTACACATCCTGCTTTTCTAGTTTCTCTGGCAACTTCAACATTCCTGCCCATGCCATCATGAGATCCACCAGATTATTTTTGTCTTTTAAAGAGAACATTATGGTTTTGCTAGTATTCCTCCTACTGTACATGCCAGTCTGTTAACTCCTGTTCCTAAAGTTAAGTTTATTCTCATGTTCATGGTAAAATCCTTTAACTGCCAAGCAAGACGTATTTCAGTGTATGCAGCTCTTTTGTTTACGCTAATGTGCCATTAGTGTTAATAGCAGCAGCAAATCTAACACCCTTAACCAAAAAGCCATAATGTTCATAGTAGTGGCTGGAAATCATAAAGACGAAAAGTCTTCAAATGCAGAATCTATTTTATGAAATGATAAATACAGTTTATTGGTGATTTCATGTTCATCAAAGTTTCCACTTTTTAGCAATTTTATAAAGTAATATTTTTTTATACAAAACCCAGGTGAAACACTTAATAAAAAAATGTAGCGGCTTGCCATTCCGTCTGCATTGTTGCTCCAACAAATGCAAATGTATCACTTTTCCAGATATTAAGCTTGTAATACAGATTTAAAGTGATAAATTCTTGTGGTATTTATGTTAAAACAAGGCTTTTATTTTATTACTAGTGTAAGATTAAGATCCACAAGATTGATCTATCGAAATGAATACTTAAATCAATGACCACTAAAACATATCATATAAACACGACTGTATTATGAGTTTTACGGCATTTTTGGGGTGACAGTAACTCTGTGAGGATCACTGACTGTCCCATTGCTTTTTGATGGATGAGCGGTCCGCTAATGCGATGGCCCAATAATAAAAACAAAAGGTGCGAGACGCCGAAGTGCCGCTGCTGCCGCTTAAAGGAGGTGGAAAAGCTCTCACACCTCTAGTGTTAAAGAAGACAATTAAGATTTTAAAATTGTATGGTCTGCATATGTGACTTTGCCAACTTCCTCTTCCTGTCAAAATTTTAATCAATATATGTATATAAAAAAAATTTCCCCTCTGGACTTTATGAGCTGCGTTCAGTCCTGTCTGTTCTGTAAGTATTTGTATGCAGATATTTTGTTGCAGTACAGATTCAGTTGCAATTTTAAAATCAGTCACGTCTACTGCGGTCTGTCCTTGGTGGAGCTTGTGGCAGCCGTCTTATGATTGTGATGTCAGGCCCTTTTTTAACAAACACATCTGGAGTAGAGGCATGTGCATCATTTAGGTATGGGTGTTCCGTCTCTGGGTCCCATCTTTACATGCCTTTAATTTGTTAGAGCAGTTTAACTCATCCAGCAGCACATTAGCTGGTTAATGCCCTTTGGTTCCTCTTTGCAAGCTACTACTTTGTTAGTGATGTTTGAAGCCAATGTATCCCATCCAACAGAACCATTCATGGTCTTAGCTGTCGAACAGAACGTTAGCTGGTTAGAGTTTGCTGGTTAGAGTTTGCTTCGCTTGCTGTTGAAAGACTGGCCCTTGCCTTGACAGCTGTGTTGCCAGGGTGCCATAATTATTTTTATGTTTAGAGTTTCTGCTATTCCAGACATTACCTGTAGATGGCAGCCTTTTACACTTTCCTTGTGGATTTTAGCATCATCGGCTGGGGACCTGCTATATCTTTTCAAAGCAGTTAGTATTTAGCTTAGGAAAGTGAGTATTGGGAAATGGGCCACAGAGGACCTGTCGTTTTTTCTTTTTTTAAAGAGCGAAAACTGTGTATTGGGAAGTCAGAATGACAGCAGGCCGATAAGGGACCAGCAGCAGGCGCTGAAATCAGAGCGATGGGCTTTGAGAGAGATTCTCTGTAGAGTTCTGTCAAGTCGAGAGAGGTGTGCTTCCTTATCTCAGACATTTTACAAAATTCTCTACGGGCCTTATGTAATTTTCCAGAGCACTTAAAGCTTTGTGTAAAAGAAATTTGTTCAGAATGGCTGAACATTGCCTGATCTTGACCAAAGATTTGCTTGGTCTTTGCTATCATTCGCAGTAATATAAATAATATAAATATAAATAATTGCCCTTTCTCCTCTTATTGCCCTGCTAGGTGTCTGTGACCAGAATGGGGCGATGGATTGATTTTAAGAATGACTACAAGACTCTTTACCCTTGGTTCATGGAAACTGTTTGGTAAGTGGATGTTTTGTTTAGGAGGATGAAGTGTAAGCGGTATTTGAGCAAGAGCTACACAGCCTCTTCCAATTTTAGCAGCCAATCAGCAGACCAAAATTTGTGGGAGTTTTGAATCGGTCAAGGCTGGACTGGCCGTCTGGCATACCATGTATCTTCTCAGTGGGCTGCTGGGGTTGTGAATCAGCAAAATGAGCATCGTAGGGTTATGTTTGGTGGGGCTGTATGGCAAGAATTACAGGGTCCATTTCTAATCCCACTCCTACCTGTTTAAGCAACTTGCAGTGCTGAAGGCTGGATGCTTGTATGAATTAAATAAATAAATAAAAAAGCAGCTCTGTTGACCAAACAGGAAGTTTGGTACCACCAGCCTGTGATTTATAAACTGCATGTTGCCCCTTATAAACTGCATGTTGCCCATTATAAGCTCCGTGTTGCCCCTTATAAACGGTGTGTTGCCCCTATCCCTTCAGGTGGGTTTTCCGGCAGCTGTACGACACGGGCCTGGTCTACCGGGGGGTGAAAGTCATGCCTTTCTCAACTGCCTGCAGCACTCCACTATCCAACTTTGAGTCGCACCAGAACTACAAGGTCAGTTAATCCTCCCCGGCAGCGAAACGAGGGCAGCGACTCCTTTTCTGCCTGCCTCAGATTCCTCGAGGGCTTTGAACTTGTTTCTCCCCCATGGACAGGAATCAGTGTTGAAATTCATGTGTTTTTTTCCCCCTCATTCCTCGATGTCTAGATGTATTGTTTCATTCTTCCTCTTCTGCTATGTTTCTTTTATTTTTTTGTTCGTTCGGTGGTCGCCGTTATCCTTCATATTTGTGCAAATTTACAGGAAGTACAGGACCCCTCTGTGATTGTGAACTTCCCATTGGAGGGTGATGAGAATGTGTGTCTGGTTGCCTGGACAACCACCCCCTGGACCCTCCCTAGCAACCTGGCCCTGTGTGTTAACCCAGAGCTCCAGTATGTCAAGGTCAAAGGTCAGTAGTGGCTTGTGGTTTCACCCAAATGCTTCTGTTTGCCGTCTTCTAATTGCGGTCTGACAAAATCTGAAGGAGAGGTTTTTAACCTTGCCTGAGCTTAATAAGATCTGTATCAGCCATTTCAGAAATGGCTTTAAGTTAAATCCTGATTAATACTTTCAGGTGAACTCAACAGGTCATTATTTATCTGCTAAAGGGATGGAAAAGCTGTTTAAAAGGAGGTCATCTAAAATTCGAGATGTCAGTGTTCATGTAAAAATAGGTCCTGAAAGTCATTCAGTTAAGCGATTTTTTTTTTTTTTAAACAGTTTTTTCCCTTTTATCCCTTCTTTGGACCCTACTAAAGATGGCAGTGGTAATTGGTTGACCTAGTTTCCAGTTGGCATGCTTTGGCACCCAGTAACCAGTAGGGGGCACTGTTACACCACTTGCAGTGGCAGCAGGGCTGCAGCCTGCTGCATGGGAGAGTTGCGCGGAATACCAATGCGGCATCGCCTGCCTGTGCTGCGTCAATTTTATCGGCTCGCGCTCCGCCTGTCGCAGTCATTTATCTCGCCGTGCAGGGGAAGTGCTGTGATTTATTGATGGCTTTTTGGGTCCTGTTAGTCACGGCTGATCGTGCGCCTGTTATTCTTCCCGTTTTTTTTTTGTGTCCCTCTCCCTTGCATATTAAGCATTAGGAGAATATTATGTTAAAAGGGGCACGTCGCAAAATCCTAGGGGAAGGTGTATCAGTTCAGTATCCCTGCCGAGTCTGTGGGAGACGTCACTGTCCCCCCTCCCCCGCCCCCCCATGCCTGACAGGCTGTTTTCTGTGAGCTCTGAAAGGTGGTTTGAGGTTGTCCATGGTCGGCTGCCTGACTCGACTACCCGGCATTAATGGGGCCTTGGCGGCGGGTCCAAGGCTGCTCTGCCAGGACCCATCAGACCCCCGTGACCTTCAAGGTCTCCCCCCTCTGCCCGTCACTCTGATACTCACCGGCTGCTTCTACCTTCCAGATAATACCAACGAGAAGGTCTACATCCTGATGGAGGCTCGCCTACCTGCCCTTTACAAATCTGAGGCTGATTACACCGTTCTGGACAAGTGAGCGTCACGCCTCTCCTCTGGGGCAGGGGGAAGTGTGTTTGTGTGTGTGTGTGTGTGTGAGCCGTTTCCTGTAACTCCCCAGTCATTACTGCACGATTAGTGATTGATTATTGCCAGCATTATAGATGGCTGCTGTCACACTGGGCGGATTTCTGCCTCTCAGTTCTCGTCACGCTCAGTGGATCTGGGCGGTGGTCCGTATGATACACGGAGGATGCATATTTAATTGATAAGGCATCCTGTTTGTCTACCTGCCGACACGTGTCTGTCTGTCTGTCTGTCCGTCCTTTTATCCAGTGTGACTTTGTTTCCTAAAGATCCTGTGCCTGTGAGTAATGAGGCATAAAAACACGAGTCTCTGAAGCTTTTGTTTTTTTATATTTATATATAAATATAAAATATATATATTTTCAGCAACTGTTCTCTCAGAGGGGGGGTGTTTAGCTTGGCAGGTCATTTGTCTGTGCCCCCATCCAGAAGGTTATAGGTTCAAATCCCATGGCCGACAGAGTAATTATAACGCCGTTGGGCCCTTGAGCAAGGTCCTTAACCCCAGCTGGTCCGTGGCAACTGTTGCTGCTCTCTGACTCCAAACTTATCTGAGATATGCTAAATAAATATGTAAGAACATAAAATCTAAATGATTATATGTAGGCTGAAAGGTTTACATTTAGCTGGGGAAGCGGTCTGAGGCCTTTGGTGGGTGGGTGGGTGAGTGTGGGTGTGGGGGGGCTCAGTAGTTTGGCCGCACAGAGCGGAGGGTCAGAGATGCCCAGGTGTGCTGACCTGAGCTGCCCCCCCAGTGAAGCATCTCGCTGCTGGAGGCTCCGCACGTGAGTGGGCGGGATCCCAGACCCGTTGGCATGCTTACATTTTAATTATCTCTTGGTAATTGGCTGTGCTGACACAACCTTGGTCTGCCGCCATTATTTTCCTCCCCCCAGATTCCCTGGGAAGGTCCTGAAAGGGAAGAGGTACAAGCCACTGTTTGACTACTTCATCAGTGTGAGTCCTGCTCTGCATTCCGACTTGGGCACTTCACATCATCCCCCCCCCCCCCCATGTCTAACCCACTCCCCTCCTTTTCAGAGCCAGCTCAAGGAACGAGGTGCTTTCTCTGTTGTCACGGACAACTATGTCCGGGAGGAGGAGGGTACAGGCGTGGTCCACCAAGCACCGTACTTCGGAGCGGTGAGTACACACACACACACCCCCCCCCCCATCTGGCCTGTGATTCTTTCACTCTTTTTCACACTTTTTTAACCTGAAATGTCTGCCACTGGATGTTTCTCTGCACCTCTTCAGGATAGGAGCTCAGGCTGGGGCCAGCAGACTTTCCTTTCGTTTGCATCTCCACCAATCCCGTAGCCTCATGCGCCACACCGAGGCTCTGATTGGAGGAGCGGTAAAGCCCTAGCTCACAGCAGCCTATCAGAGCAGCAGACCTTTTGTACAGAGCCCAGCCAATATGCTGGATTAAACCATCCCTCCCTGTCTTGCTGGAGGCCAGAGACTGACATTTTTCAGCCACTGGGCTTATTAATAGCTGTGTTCAGCTGCTTCATGCTTTGCTGTAAACCTCCTGAGCCTCTTCATGCGGTCGCTTCACGCCCCTGCTCTTCGGCTCCTTCCCATTCAGTGCTCCTGCTGCGCTGATGAGTAAATTGGTCATGCCGTACTTCAGGTGCAGCTGGGGAGATACGGGCGGTGGTGGTTTTCTCAGAAGAGGGTCTCTTTGGCATTTATAGGTGTCCCATGCCGGTGCCTGTTTAAAAATCATCCCGTTGCCACTCTTGTAAAGGGGGACCGTGTCTTCCCACACGTGGTGTTATTTTCACTCGTCTGATGGAAATGAAACGAGACGGCGCCCTCTCCCCCTCCCCCTTAGTTGTTTTTAGGCGTCCATGGAGGTGCCAGGAAATGAGAGGAGGTAGGAGGGCCGGTGATGGCCTCCGACAGTTCTTGTCAAGAGGGCTGCGTGGTCACAAGAGCGAGGCCGGCGCTCGTAGCCTCCGCGGCTTGTAACAAATGTGTTTTAGTGCTTGTGGGTGGGCTGGGGGGGGGCTTTGGGGCGGGGGTCCCTCGTCAGCAGTATGTAGGTCAGCCCTCACAGCTTGATGCCTTTGATGTGAAAAAATTAAAGACAAATTGCCCCCGTTTGGTGTTGTCGGTTCTGATAGTTTTCATGAAGACTGGCATTGTTGAAATGAGGGACTTTTAAACCCCTTTTTTTGGTTTACTTATTCAGCTTATTTGACTGTGGATTTGCCCAGGGATGATGCAAGCCAAACACTCAGTACTGAAACTGTAAAGACTCACTCAGGCAGCTTAGTAAAAAGACGTTAAACTGCTGAATCCATCCCTAATGATGTCTGCAGAACATAACCAAGCCTGAGCAGTGCTACTTTTTCTCATCCGGCTGGCCTCGGAAGCATTTGTTCAGGTCTTAAGAGAGATAACATCACTTCTATTGTCAACCAGCTGAAAGTGTTTGACTCTTTGTCTCCGCAGGATGATTACCGGGTCTGCACTGAGTATGGCATCATTCGGAGAGATGACCCCCCCATCTGTCCTGTGGATCCCTCGGGCAGTTTTACCTCGGAAGTGTCGCATTTTGCCGGACAGTATGTAAAGGTACGCGTGCGCGTGTGTGTGTGTGAGAGAGAGACCTGTGGTTCTTACACCATCGTAATGTATTCCTGATACTTTAAGGTATTGCACTGGGAACTTTTAGCTGATTGTACCACTTATTTAATGTGTATTTCTTCAGTTCGTTTTTAATTTTGAATTTAAACTGATTTAGCTTTTTTTTTTATACTTCCCCAGTTTAGTTTTGATTTTAAGGAAATATTCCAAATATATTAATGAAGCATTGTACCCTGTGCTGCCTTGATGAGGATAAGTGGTTATGAGATGGATGGATGGATGGACGGACGGACGGATGGATGAATCTCTTATGATATAATCATTCCACCTGCAGCTGGCCTGCTTAGCCTTTTGTTTATTATATGTCACTTCATCACATTTAGAAGTAAGAGTAGGGAAAATTATATATAAAAAAATGATCGATTATGTGATTAATCGCAATCCTGGTTTTGATGATTCGATAACGATTCACAAAATCCCAAGATCGATCTAGTTCATTTATGCCTTTTCCCAGGACTTTGAGAATATTTTCACAAAATTTTGTTTGTTTCGGTCCTCTTATCGTATAGGTGACTTTCTCACCTATATTGGGTTGCAATAATTTTGTTCTATCGCTTCCTGCCAGCATCTTGGGGTGTTTTTCCACCGCACCAGGTATCGTACTTTCGGTACTTTCAGTACTTCCATAAAGTGCCGAAAGATTGGTACTTCTTTCGTGTTGGTTTTCCACTGGCGTAAAAAATGGTACCGGCGCCAAGTGACATCATCAGTGACCGCCCAAAATTAAAACTAACAGTTTAGGCTGGAAAGTGCGGTTTATTCTTATGTCATGTTATGTCGGCTTCTATCACAGTATAAGATTCAGTAAAATCCAAATCATGCTGCCATCATTTACGTTT
>JAODJW010000127.1:6835516-6864365 GCA_026777045.1 Hyperopisus bebe | reverse complement strand
ATTAAAGCAAAGAGGTATGTGAAATGTCTGAAAATCACTCGGGTACATTATTACATGTGAATACAGTAGATCGTCACACATAGTATAGTCTTACAAGCAATACTATACCATTTTCATCAAGAAATATCTCTATCCAGGGAATTAAGTAATTTCATTTATTTTATGTAAAAAAAAACATCAAAAAGGCATGTGATGTTTTAGAATTAATATATGGCTTGTTTACCTCAAGAGCTTCGTAAAAAGACATGAAAACAACAGCGAAACCATGTACAAATCAGCGTGCGAAAACATAGGAAAACTGAATTGCCCGGAATGGCAAAAAACTTTTTTATTTCGAGTCATGCCATCCAAATCCTACTGGATCTGTTCATCCGACCATATGGCGATTTAAAGCCTGTGTTTCCTTGTTTGTCCATCCTTCCATTTTACTTTTTTATATTTTTGTTTCTAGTGCTTTTTATTTTGTTTCTTGCTGTGTGTTTCAAAAGATGGCGGTTGTATTTTGTGTTTCAGCGGCAGGCTATTTGCATAACCAATCGACAGCAAATACGTTTGCAGTCCCACCCTAAAGTACTGAAGTACCAAAGAAGTACCCCAACTGGTTTGGCACTTTCGGTACTGGTACTCGACTGGAAGTCAATGGAAAAGCGAAAGTACCGTACTTTGCGCGGTGGAAAAGTGCCCTTGGTGTATTGTCAGTCATGGTAATCGAGTATTCCAAGCGTGTGAATCAAAATCTAATCGATTCCCAGAGGAGGCTGGGGTGGTAGGGTGCAGATCTGCTAATGTACCGGCCACACGATGGAGGGACATGTTTAGAATGTTTGGCCTCAGTTGTTTTCGGCACCCATGGCATCTGTGTGACATGGGCTGATATTGGACATGGGGGGCGTGTGCCTTTTCGGGGGTGCTCTCATTTTCTTCCCAACATCCAGTCCCAACCGTGTATAATAGTGAAACGCTGTTATGTGCATCTCACATCCACAAACTTGAGTGGTGGTTACCTGGGGGGGGCGTGACCAAATGCCCCCCCATTTCATACCTACCAATTTCCCTAGGTTTTTTCTGCCATTTAACATACAAAACAGTCTTGTTCTAATAATGCAGACACGTTGCTTCTGATTGATGACAGTCCTGCTGACCAGTGTGAGATCCCTGCACCAGGTACAATGGATGTGTTTCCTGTAACATCATCGGCAGCTTGTGTTGGCACATTTCTAAAATCGATGACCTCGATCTCATTTAATGGAAATGAAAAAGAAATTGTAAAAAGGCTGTGTGGGTGCCTTAAAAGGGACCCTGTGAAGCTCCGCAGTGTATAACTCTGTGCCAGTGATCAGAAAGTCATTGGTTCAAATCCCATGGTCGACACTGATGTCACCGTTGGGCCCTTGAGTAAGACCCTTAACCCCCAATTGCCAGAGACTGTCTGACCCTTCTTTGTCATTGTATGTTGCTTTGGATGAAAAGCATCTGCTAAATGTTAAATGTGTAAATCATGGAGTTAAAACGGGTTTATTCAGTCCCTAGAAACAGTACCTTTTGTTTCCAAAAATGAGCACTGCATTTCTCAAAACGTATCCCTTTCATTAAGCGACTCATTTATTCTTGTAAGTGAAACTACACTTTACAGACATTATTCCTGCTTTATACAGGCTTTTTATTTATCATATAATTCCTGCTTTTACTCTGTTAGTGTTATTTTAGGTTTTATGTGTTATTTGCTATGATTTGGTACATTATTCTTTTTTGGTCTGAAAATGCTCAAAAGTCTTTCCCATACAAATTAATGGTAAATGCATCTTCGCTTTGCACCATTTCGCCTTACGAAACGTTTCATAGGAACGTTCTGCTTTTAGAAGCAGGAGAGACCTGTACTTGCTACTGAAACTGTTGGTAACAATGGCTTGTGTTGTTAACACTCAATTATTCTCATGACTTTGAGTAGCAGATCATTGAGTGATCTGGTCAGAGAGTTGGTGGGGGGCAGTGCCCTTGAGCCCTCAGCTCCTCTGTCTCTGCATCAGTTTATTACCTCTCAGTGTAATCAGCTCATGATGGATGATGTAGGAAAATCAAGGGATGACACTATTACTTATGAGCATGGGATGAAGTCTAAACCACTGATACTGACTTTAACATGGCCCTATTTATGCTCATTTTCAACATTCATAGTTTTATTTTTCTGGTCTACTACAATAGATTTACATGCTTCAGTGTTCCAATGACACACTATTTTTTGTCTGACTTTACACCTCTATAATTCTGTCTGAAATGCTCTATTAGAGCCTTAAACCCTACCCCTGATCAGCCCAGTGTGCTGTGATTGGTCACCCCTGTCTTGCAGTTTGCAGACAGATCTTTGCAGGTAGGCAGCCAATAAGGATTTTGTTATGAGGTGACCTCACCATTTCACAGAAATAAGGGCTGGAAGTCTAACGAGGTGTGTACTTTGGGCCTTAAGACGGAGACCATTTACATGCACACAATGCTATATTACACACTAAAGGGAAGGGGAAAACCACAAAAGCATAATAGAGCACCTTTAATCCTTTCATTTTTCTTTGAATGTCATTACTATAAATGTCTAAAGCTTGATTCTAATGTCTAGGCCTTGACTGTGTGACTTTCCTCCAGGATGCGGACAAGAACATTATCAAGTACCTGAAGGAGAATGGCCGCCTGGTCACTTCTGGCTCCTATAAGCACAGCTACCCTTTCTGCTGGAGGTGAGTGCCTTTCTTGTGGCACCTCCAGGTGTCAGTGTGGTCTTGTCCCATGGTTAGGAAGGACTGCTGTAACACCTGCCCCCCCACTCCAAAGACGTGGTCACATTTGACCTTGAAGAATGGCCAAGACAAATCTATGCAAGGTGGGGGATTTGAGGTGGAGCTGGCACAACTCTGTTACCGTGTTGAATATTAGCATACCGTCAATAGCACCCTTCTGCTGGCTCAGCGATGGTTCGGGGTTTATGGAACCTTTCGGAATGATCAAGTGCCTGTTCCGCAGGCCATTAAAATCTACAGTATGGAAACCATGCGGCTAAAGGCTTCTAGTCCTTTCACTGACATTCAGGTCACAATCGATCGAGGGCCTAGCGGCAGACTTCAAATGGCCATGATCAAGTGTCTGACAGTGGGCTTCTTCTGGGACCTCAACTGGCTGCTTGTATATCTTGGAACGCAATGCATCTTTCCGATGTTGTTCTGCTGAGGGCTTTCTCCAGTATATAACCACAACGAGAGGGTAGTTTCACTGATCTTCTGTAGACTCTTTTGTGTTAAATAGTTGTCTTGTACAACCTAAATCCAGCTACAGGCAGCTCTTGACTTGAGTGAAATTGACTTGTATAAATATAAATACGGACAGAGATTGGTAGAGTTTATGGAAACGCTCACACAAAAGCGTAACATACACTAAAGACATATTTAAACTTTATTTTGATTTCTTGAACATTTATTTGTTAGTATGTATTACTAGTTCGTTTTTTGGCTTATGTGTTTTTGTTATAAGGTTGTTATAAGTGCAACTTATTGTAAAATGACTTGTGCATGGGATTGTGGAACGGATTACTTACGTCAGTTGAGAGGTACCTGTACTTCTGATGGATGGAGAAATCAAAAGAATTGAAGGTTGGGAGGGATTTGTTTGTCGTCATGTGTGGGGGGGGGGGCTGTAATTGATTATAGATTTATGAAAACACAAATCTCCATTCCCCACCCCCACAGGGTGCGTTAGGGAAATGGGGTCTTAATGTCACCCTTATTTCAGGGATCAGTGTCGTTGAAATGAAGGTCAGGCAGGTGAGAGTCCTGGGTATCTGAAGGACCCTTGACATCCTCAATGCTGAGCACCCCCCTCCACACGTGACTCCTTTTATTGGTTTCCGTCTTCTACCAGACCTCAGACAATAGTTACCTGAGGCATCTGTTTAGTCCTCAGAGACGTGGTTAATTGTGCTGGTTTTAAGCAACAAAACATATTACAGGTCCAGACGTTTTGCAAACCCACAGCTGTAGGTGTGTGTTTTTAGGGTTGTTTTTGGTGATAATGTCCCAGGTTATTTTTATTTCTTTTTTTAACACACATTTTTTTTTCTTAAGGAAACAAGTACCTTAAATAAGTGATTATGTAAGTACTTACATAATTCACTTATTTATATAAATTGTGTGTGTGTTTGGTCTGGTCTGGTTTTTCAGCTCTGGTTTGGGTCTCTCTTGTGTCTGTGAGCTCCCAGCTCACGTGTACATGCCACGCCACTCAGGTAAAGCGCCATTTCTTCTCGTCCTGCAGATGTCGTTCTAGTGGTTCATCGGATGTAAAGTGATGATACCAGAACAAACAAGAGGGCGCAGTGGCCTCCAGACATCAATTATTGACGTTCCTTCTGTGAGCGGTCAAGCGCAGCGCCTGAGCGTGGCCCAGTTTTCCCTGAAAAATCGTGTGCCTGCAGAATTTTCTAGAAAACCGACACAGTAGGAGAAACTGCCCACAATTAAGTGTGTGTGAATCATACTGTGTCCAGGGCCACTGGTGTGTTAAAGCGTGATCACTTATCTTGTGTCCCAGGATGGATGGTTTGTTTGTTGGTTGGTTGGAAGGATTTATGACGGTCGTCTTTCCTTTCCTACTGTGTCCGCACTGAACCGCAATGTTCTTGGTTACCTGAAAAATTCAGCAGAGAGTAGTTTCATTGAAGACCTCAGACTTATGGGTTATAATATATATCATATATAATACATATATATATATATATTAAACTTATCTAAGATCTCCATAATATGATATTTATTATAACCCAAACACGCACTATACAAATTAGCCCATCCAAATTCCCTAAATTGTTAATGATATCACTAACAGCCATGCCCTAAGTTCCATAAAGCATTAAAGAAGTGGCAGTACTGCCAAAGCAGATAACGGAGAAAGAGCGATGCTGTAATAATTCGGAGAAAACAGCTGCAGTGGGGGAGGTAAAGGAGTCCATAGGTGGGGGGGGGGTGCTGGGATTGATATTAATGAATGGGTTAGTGCAGCTGGGAGAGACGCCCCAGCCTGCACTGGGAGCACAAGTTTAACCATCTCCTCAGAGCTTAACGGTGGACAAAAACTGAGAACAAACTCCTTGAAAACATCCATGTGTGGTCTCTCTCTCTCTCTCTGTCTCTCTCTCTCTCTGTGTGTGTGTGTGTGTGTGTGTGAAGAGCAGTAGCTAAAATGTGATCAAATTTGCTTAGAAAGAAGGATAGAATGGAGTGTTACATAGCATTTTCAAAGGTTTCAGCAGTAATCATAAGTTCAGGATGACTTTTTTGTGATTGGCTGTTACTTTAAGAGATCATAAGTTAATCTCTTTTTTTCAGGACTAAATTACATGCTGCTTTTTTACCGTTGTCAGGATAAATGATGATGATATCTGGGCATTGAGGCCATCTGTATCCTTGCAGATACCTGTAATGGAAGCACCATCAGATGAAAGCAAATTGCAAGTCCTGCGAGTCATTTTTTTATTTTCGGCATTTCATTTCTGATACCTTTAGTGAAAATTGACAATCGAGAAAGTACCAAGAATATGGTACTTCAAGGTGTTGGTTTTCCACAGGTGTAAAAACTGGTACTGGCACCGAATGACATTACAACTTGAGGTGGGGTATTTTGTAATTCTAAAAACAGTTGTAGTATATTATAGGTTTGGACAGTGTCCGACATTAATACCAAATTTCGCATGTTATATGCACATGCAATTCTTACATCGCTAGTAAGCTAGATTAAAATGAGGCCTCTCCCTTACTTTCAATAATGTATACGGACATTATAGTGCAAGGGGTTGAAGTTTCACTAAATTATTTTTACTGTTACTCTCATAGAAAAAAAAACTTTTGAAAGCTTTGAAATTTTAATTATCCTTTTTATAGATTATCTAATATATGTTTAAAAGGAGTTTAAAGTTTACCTCTGCTGCTTTTGCATGAGCTCTGCATGTTTTCTCTGAGACTGTTCATCCTTGCCATTTAAATGACTTGAAGGCGGGTTTGTGAGAAATTCATGAATTTAAATATCTTATCCTGTTCTTCCTACCAGATTGCATAATATTTATACTTGATTTTATCGTTGTTTTTTGAGTTCACAACTGGTTTCAAGACGACATTTGGTTATGTAAAAAGCATCTAAACACAATACAGTCCCACCCCAAAGTACCGGAGCACCCCAGCCGGTTTGGCACATTTGGTACTGAAACTGTTGGTATTGGTACTCGACCGGAAGTCAGTGGACAAGGGAACGTACTGAAGGTCCAAAACGCCCAAAAATCCAAACATGAATCTAAAAATGATCTTTATGTAAGAGCCAATTAAAGACAGCTAATCAAAAGCAATACAGTATTTTGTATCTTTCTGTTTGATAGTGTTCTCTGAAAGTTCATGTTTGTCTTCTCGGACAGTGTTCTAAAAGTTTATGTTTGTCTGTTTGAAAGTGTTACGGAAGGTAAATATTTGCCCGTGTGACAGTGTTCTCTGAATGTTCACCTTCTTTGGACAGTATGCTCTGAAAATTCCTGTTCATCTGTTGTTGGACACCGTTCTCTGAATGTTCTCGTTTGTCTTTTGTTTCACAGTTCTTTTAATGTTCAAGCCATTCCTGTTGTCTCTCCCCATGGGAACAGGTCAGATACCCCGCTGATCTACAAGGCGGTGCCAAGCTGGTTCGTGCGAGTGGAACAAATAGTGGACAAACTGCTGGACAACAACAGCAAATGCTACTGGTGAGTCCTAGGAAGCAATGTCTGTCCTCTAAGTCTTAATCGACCACCTTGTGTCATCTGGAAAATTCTGGGGATTGGAAAAGTGACCTTTTCGGGTTGGGTTGTGCTAATTCATGATGAGAACGAATGTTTCTGTGATCAGATGAACTTCACTGAAAATTCCTAAAAAAATCCACTGAAATGTTTCTCAACTAGAGGAAGTAAGTCATTATTCCATTTTTTTGTAAATGTACCTGCCCAATCCATGCATCCCCGTTTCCAGCGCTTATCCCGTATAGCCTGGCCCCTCCTTGTTGAATACGATCAGACTTCAGTTTGAGTTTTGAATTTCATTTGGCATATACACAAGCATACGCCATATATCTGTGCAGTGAAATGCGCTTTCCACCTGCTTCCTGGATTGTGCTCAAAAGGAAACGTATAATACGAAGAAATATAAATCATTCATTTTTTATTTTTTATGCTTGCGTATGTATATGTTTCCGGGTCTGTGTATATGTTTGTGTCTCTCTGTGAGAATGTCTGTGTGTGTGTGCGTGTTTCTGGGTCTCTGTGTGTGTGCACATCAAACACCTCCTACCTGCATTAAATCTGCGTGTGCCGGACGCCGTTTCAGCAGTTACCGTGCGGATGGCGTTTTCCCAGGGAGACGTGGGCAGTGAGCGCCACTCTGATCCCGACGTCTCGCGGCCACAGAAATGCTGACATGCACGTCTGTTTACTTGGGAAGCGGCAGGCATGCAATTGCGTTAATGCAACTGCTGTTTGGTTACCAGCTCCGCTGATTGCATTCCTGAGGATATTGATGGTGATGAAGAAGTTAATGTTCCTAAAAATAATTTGAAGTGTGCTTTGAGTGAATAGTACCTTAAATTACTGTATAAAAAAGTAATGCTTTTATCTGTAAATATGATGCTTCTCCTCCACTCTTTAATGGGACAGGGTATCTAAGCATGTTACGTGAAAGGAGATGGAATTAATTTTAGTAGCTTAGCCATAGCTGATAAATTATTTTTTTCATTTAGCGTGCATCTTAGTTACGGCGCCAAAATGTGAGCCTATCATTAGCCACAGAAACCGGATGCCCATTTATGGCCCTGTGCACAAGCAGGAATGACATGTGGCGGTGTTCTGGAAAGGACCCACAGGTCTGGACGGTCACATGGGTTTCCGTAGGGTAATGTAGCTGTGCTGACGTCAGCCGAGCTGGCATGCGACCGTTGGTGCTTCGTCCCGTCTGATTAGGCGTCTCGATTGCATGCCGGAGGTGCAGTCTCACGGAGATCAGCCCCTGTCTCGCCCACGTTGCGGAGGCTGCGTCTCGAGTTCGAGGGCACTCCGGCGTCAATGTTACTAGAAAGTGGCGATGCATGTGGTCCTTCTTCCTCATTTCTCTGAGGGAAGCGGAAGGGGGGGGGGGATATGGTCTTTTGTCTTTTTTTTAATACTTAATAAGATTCAAGATCCAAGACTGGTTTATTGTCAGTACAACAATATGCACAGTATACGGTGTATTGAAATGTTGTTCCACACAGGTCCTCCATGGTGTGTTATAAAGATAAAAAATACCAAAAAATATAAAACAGAAATTTCACGTAAATAATCAGTCTAGCTAAATTTTTATGAATAGAATACAAAGTGGTCAGGTATAATTAGAGTTCAAGTGAAATGTGCAGGTAGTATTTAAAATACCAGGTTCAGCATGTGGTCGGGGTATTGTAATTAAATGTCACTATGCCCCTAAATTATATAGCATTATAAAATGCATCACAGAATGCAGTTATTGACACATGCGGCTTTGGCTCTCATTTGATTGCAGCATGGATTTTTTTGTGTGCCCTGAAATGTCAAAGGAAGGAAAGATTTGATGTTGGTTGCATGTGATCATAAATGATGCTGGCGGTACAGTGGCCTCCTCTCATGGGATCTCCATGTCCTGCTGGTTTCCTTGGGATGCTCTGGTATCCACTCCAGACCTCATGTCCAGGGTGTACCCCTGTCCTGTGCCCTTTGCTGTCTGGGCTAGGCTCCAGGACCCAGGCCCCACCTTGACCCCGATCAGGATAATCTGGATAAATGATGGATATATCGACAATTAACTGAGTTTTCCATAGTGAAGTAGTTCTTGAAAATGCTTTCAACAACCATCGACCGCAAAGAAAAGGGGAATAACAAACCCCTCAGTCTCCCTGCAGCTTATAGGCAGCAGTGAGCTGTGTACGTATCTCCCTGAGACTGCTTTTGTAAGCTACATTTAGCCTGGCTGGGTGGGGGTGGTGGTCTTTTAAATTGATATATTGGGTGCCTTAATAGAAATGCTTCTCACAGATGGGAATGGATGAACTCATCGCTCAGCTGTTGTAACCTGACTTTATATAAATCACAGTTATTCTCCAGTGGCAGCGTTTTGTCCCAAAAAAAAAGAAAGCATGCTAGGAGAATTGGAAGAGGTGCCTGTAAAGAAGCTTTAGCTTTGTTACCTTCTTACTAGTTTATTTTTGTGCTTTTATTTTTGGAATGACAATTAGGGACTTGATTGAATGAAGCAGTAACGGTCTGTAGCTTAATCTTTCTGTATTTGTTTTGCAGTTTGTGGGTTTGTTCATTTTAATTACTGAAACACAATTGGCTTTGATGTAAATTATCAGTAATCAGAGGAAAGCAGTTTGCTGTATGTAGGTAGTAATAACCGTCCAGCAATGTTCTGAGATATGTTGCAAGTTTCTTTTTGAGTTTTCAAAGACTTATTTCCTCCTCTTGGATGAATCGTTAATTTCTGTTAGCATTTTATCGTGGTGTAAAGCGAAATTATGCTTTAAGTTATCGATGATCTAAGGTGTCTTGTTGCATAAAATGGTGCTAGTTTTTTTTTGTTTACTATAAACAATGTGTTTGGTTTTTTTGCATTTGAAGAAGCACATACTGCTTTTTCCTTTGCAGCCTCTCCTTTTTACTTAATATAACGGTACACCGGTATTGTTGACAAAGCTTCCAGTACTGATTAAAGGAAAACCCCCTTTGTGTATAATTGTATTTATTATTTATTTGTTAGAACAAAGGCCCTGATTTTAATTGCATGAAATACAATTTTCTGTGTATTGTCTATTTAAAATCATTATAAACACAACTATGCTTCACTAGATCGGTGTCTTTCTGGGGCTTGGAAGTCAGGAAGGGGGAAAAAAGTCACTTTTGATTATTTTGTGAATGAAAATAAAATAGGGGAAAAATGTTTCTTGGTGATTAATTCATTTGAAGAGTGATTCCGAGTGGTTTTAGGTATACAGTTTTTATCCTTTTTCTTTAATGTAGATGTTATGAAAAATTCAGAGGACCAATCTAAACTGTTGAATTATTCATGAGGCGTCTGTGAGCCCCTCAGCGTTTTTAGGAATTTCTGAACTTTTTGTTTGATTTCACCTTTCAGTGAGTTTGTCTGTCCCCCCCTAATTTCCCATTACTCCCACCCCCTTCCCCTTCGATTGGTGTGAGATCTTCAGCACCTGCCATTCCCCAGAAAGCACAAACTGAGTTGCATGATCTTGGACTGGGTGACTGATACATCAGTTGACTTCATTTGTAGCTTATTCTTGGTTTTAGGCTGACTATATCTAACTATAGCCCCCTAGTTTCCAAAGTGCTCCCGCCATTTCCTCCATTGTGCCTCTTGATTTCGTGGTTCCACCCATGCTGTGAGGGAGGCCCTGTTTCCACTGGGGAGAGGTGATTTGTTTGTTCACAAGGACTGGGATAATTTCTCCATCTCCTCGCTTCTGACAGAAGTGTCCTGTGTGAGAGTGGTGTTACATAAGCCACCCTTTATCGAGCCTGCACACAAACACAGTTCTTGTCGTATTCTTCTATATCCCTTCTTTTTGCTGACACTTCCCCACTGCAGGATAATCATCATCTTTTTTTATCTCTATAAAGTCACAGATGAGGATGTTTTTTTTCTTCTTTTGTTTTATGTGTCCATGACTCATTCATTTCAGGGTACCGGAATTCGTGAAGGAGAAGCGCTTCGGTAACTGGCTGAGGGATGCCCGCGATTGGGCCATCTCCCGCAACCGGTACTGGGGGACACCCATGCCGCTGTGGGTCAGTGATGACTATGAGGAGGTCAGTACCCGCGTGGCCCTGTTTGAACCTTGTTTTCCTGGCTGGTTGCTGAGAGTCTAAGGGCGCCACTGGAGTGCCAAGTTATCAGAATCAGAATCCTTTTATTCGCCAGGTACAAAAAGTACATAGGATTTGTCTTGGGGCTTACATTAGGTATACAATTAAAAATTAAACAAAAAGCAATAAATAGAATAAAAGTATAATAATGTTAGAAGTACAGAGAACTGCTGATAAAAGTGTGTGTGTGTGTGTGTGTGTGTGTGTGTGTGTGTGTGTGTGTGTGTGTGTATCTATATAATATAAAAAGGTCTGTCAGTCAGATGTGGGGTACAGATAGCTTTAGGGTGCTTGTAAGTCAGTCTGTCACTTACCACTGAACTTGCCATACATTTGTTTACTTGTTTACCATATCTTTTTGTAAAAGTATTAAGGTGGCAACAAGTTGTCTGGGTTTTTCATGCGTTGAAAATCTAGAAAATCTGTCCTGGAAGACCTGTCAGAAGAGTAAGAGCATCTGAAACATTGTCTTGAGTAATTTTTTGTTTAATAGCACTTAATTTTTGGCAGTCACCTGAAGGAAACTTGACAAAGTTTGGGCAGCGAGAAGATAAACTGCAGAATACCAGTCCAGCGGTGAAGCTCATAAAATGCTAACTTAATTTAGCCCCCAGAATTGGGTTGTTTCAGGCTTTGAAAAATGAAAAGAGCGATTCAATAAAAGAAGGACAGTGACCTCCTTCCTGAAAATAGCATAATGGCTGTCTCCAAGCAGCGGTCTCCAGGGTGCCTGTGACTCCCTGAGCTTTTGTGGGGCCAGGAAAGTAGATCTCACGCCCCCCTTGCCACGGTGTCCATATCTAGGCCGTTTTTGCCTAGGCCCATCTGAGAACTGGAACACTGGGCTAGCTTCACTCCACTAAGCGTGGCACACTCTTCGCACAACTGCTCACTTTGGCTCCGCCCATGACGTTTTGAAGTTGTGTGCCGCGTATGAGTCTCGTATGTTTCACGGGGTTCCAGAAACAGTGAAATGACCTTCCTTGGCTCGTAATTTCTCCTACTAATGAGGCGTAGGTTTTATAATAAATGGTTTGCAGTTTAAGAGCCTGCGACTTTCTGCTTCAAACGCTTACATCTGAAGTCACTTGCGGCTTTCCAGCATATACTGACGTTTTAACAGTGGATGTCATTCTTAAACGAAACTCTTGAATACTCAATTGCACTATTCTTGAATCGAATAAGTGTTAATTCCTTCTATCTATATGTAGCTATATGTATCACAGACTGCTGGAAGATGACTTCTGAGGCCATAGAGCCATCCCACAGATACTAGTATACCTTGCGTAGTTGGAGGGTGGGTCTAGATGCTCAGTCTTTTTGCTCCTTCTAATAGCGTAACTTGGTAACATATTAATCAGGGCATTATTAATGGATCTGGCACTGACCAGTCTCGTAAATCTGTGTTTTTGCTTTGTAGGGTTATTTATGCAAAATGGCGTCGGCGTCTGGTCGAAGTATTAATTTCCCGCTCGGTTATGAGGGAGGGACACGGCTTCCCTCTGGCAACTTGCTGTGAAGTTCGCAATGCTCTGCCATGAGAGGAGAAATGCGAAATGGCCAAAAATAACGCCCGTATCGGTGTGCGGTGACACAAAATAGCGATTGAGCGAGAATGCCCATGAAGTGTCACATGATCTGCAGTTTGATGAGACTAGGATGTAGCAGGTGCCAAAAAAAACCCCAAGCAATTAAATATACTGACAAAATTATCTTGAGTAAATCCGAAATGACAGTGTCAGTAGTTCAGCCAAAAACAGAAGTGTCTGCTTATCATTGATACCACGCCCCCCCCCCCCCAACACCACTGTGGAGGAACTGTGGTTCTGTATATATGTTTATTTTTCCATGACATGACAAACTTTATTTTTTAGCCTGTTTGAAGATTTGTTTGTATTGGAGGGTTTAAGAAAGGCCAATTGGTTTACTTTTTGGTTGTAGTGCTGACATGGTGTGACATCTAGCATCCGCCCTTCTGTTCCTCTCAGGTGGTGTGCGTGGGGTCAATAGAAGAACTGGTTGAGCTCACTGGAGTGCAAGTAACCGATCTTCACCGGGAGAGGTGAGTCATCGATCGTCTACTGCGATTACTGCACGTATATCTCTGTTCCCTGACAGTGTTGAGTAATGTTACCACCAACCACTCCGGAATAGAGTAGGATCGCTTTCGGTGATTAATTACTACCCTCTGTTCTGAGAAATGCATTCTGTATATGGGTATCGTAATGATGGACTTCTGCTTGGTCCCTCCTTTGGTTAGCTCAATCACCATGGAAGCAGTTAACACTGCGCTTAGAGATGTAACCTAGGCCATTTTATGGTTTTAGAAATAATTTAGCTTCATTTTCAAATTATACAAGTTAATATGTCAAACCAATCTTCCCACAAGCTTCTTAAGGTGCTAGATTTGCCAAATACTGTTCATTCAGGGTGGGTGGGCAGACCTTGATGGCCCTTGCTGTTGCTGTTCAGTTCAGGTATCTTGCCGCACTTGGGAATGAGACCAACTATGTTCAGATCCTACCGTTAGCCTCTGCCCCTCCCGCAGGACCGGATTGGGAACCGCTAACCCATAGGCATGAGACAGCAGTAGCTACCCAGTAATCTGCTGCTCCAGCCTTTTTTCGGGGATTCCTACTTTTCCCCTGGCAGTTATAAGTTCTGGTTGTTCTTGTGTTGACTTTGTCACACTACAGCTGGGCCACAAACTGTAATCCAGCCCTCCGTTCATCTCTGGAGGCTCCAGAGTGTGAATCTAGGCCATCTTTTTTTTTCCTCTCTATCTTTTGGCTTGCAGCATTGACCACCTGACCATCCCGTCTCGCTGTGGGAAGGGTCACCTGCGGCGGGTGCCGGAAGTGTTCGATTGCTGGTTCGAGAGTGGGAGCATGCCCTACGCCCAGGTGCACTACCCCTTCGAAAACCGCAGGGAGTTCGAGGACGCCTTTCCTGCCGACTTCATCGCAGAGGGCATCGACCAGACCAGGGGGTGGTGAGTAACTCTTGGATGTTTTGACCTGTTTCTTATCTCTGTTTGCCCAAGAATGGTTGCCCATTTCTCGCTTTCTGGTACTGTTTTTTTTTTTTTAATCAGGTTCTACACGTTGTTGGTGCTCTCGACAGCACTTTTTGGCAAGCCCCCATTCAAAAACGTGATCGTGAATGGGTTGGTCTTGGCCAGGTAAGTGCAAATTTGAAAGAATTATATTGTAATAATGTCAATTACAGCATGGAAGTATTTCAGTAGTGACAACCCCCCCCCCCATACACACACAAGCCATATAGGAATATCACGTGGTATTGAATGCATTGACTTCAGGGGCACTCTGTTGATGGAGGTAAGGTCCCCAAGTGCCCTGGGAGAGCTTTACTGTTATAAATAACAACACGGCATGTTCTCTATTCTGCAGTGATGGACAGAAGATGAGCAAACGGAAGAAGAATTACCCTGACCCTGGGGTCATAGTCAGCACCTATGGAGCCGATGCCCTTAGGTAAGCAGAAACCTGACCAGTTCTTTGTCAGATGATGGTTAAAGGTGAAAGCAGTTTGTTTGCTTGGATGAATTTCACCCTTCTCGTGCCGCCTATGTGAATCCACATAAATCTCTTCAGGTCTGGATAGATCCAGTGTACAGAGCACACATGATGAGTCAAATGCTAGGAGCTTTAAAACAAATTATCTGGTTAATTAATTAAGAAATCCCAGGGGCGCTAATGAGCTAGTCATATGGTAAATTAATGAATTGCCCTTGAGTCCATCCATATGTTCAGGACAGGTTGTCTTCAGTTTAAACCATGATTTGCCTGTAAGCTTTTTGTATGTGTGCTTGTCTTGGATTCAATTTTAAGAACATTTGCTTACCATATTTAAATTTTTAATGCCTTCATACTGACATATTTTAAAAATATCATGGGTCTTCTCCCAGTTGTCCAGCTCCTCGTCGGACAAGATTCTAGCTATGAGCAGAATGAGTTTTAACTTGAGTTTTTAGCTATGTCTGCATGTAAAATTAGCAAAATCATGAATGTGACAGCCCGCACAGAAATTGTGGTTATTTGTCTGTTGGTTCTTTTTTTAATCTGTGAAGGAGTTGCAGCTGCTGCCAGACCCGTTCCTTAACTGTTATGTTGCGCTTGAAGCCATATGGGTGGGACACTAGTAGAGCTTATCATTTCCCCTCCACCTTGCGCATTATTGACTCCCAGAAGACTCTCTTTAAACACAGAGCATTGACTGTAATTGGTTCCCAGCTGAGTGCTAAGTTGCAAGCGTGAGACTGGGAAGATTGAACACATCAAGACGTTGTTGAGGACACCGATGAGCACCCAAGGAAACATGAGCAAATGTAAACTTGAAATGAGGCTCGATTTTTGTCTGGGACCCTGTGTGCTCACCCCCCAAAGCTAGGGCCTGCTAAGTGATGGCAAATGTGTAAAATTTCACTTTGGTTTTTGTTGAAACTGCATGCACAAGTGGCCTAAGGAGAAGGGTTTTTGACATCCTGGTCTACCTCCAGGGATTTCTGACGACCGCGTGTACGTGCTGATGGTGTTATCACCACTGTGTGTCTGCACCCTGTCGCCTGGGGGGGCTGGGCTTTGGCATTAAGAGTCTAGCCATCATTCTGTTGGATTAAAATGTTATGTAGAGCAATTCTTTCATAAAGAAATTGAAGCAGTCTCCTAATTCCCTGGGCACTATGGAAATGGGAAATGCTAAGTGATAGCAGTTCATACTGATCTAGGGCATCATTTATCAAAGTTTTGAGTGTCTTATGTGAACGCGATTCATGTACACAATTTTTAATGCAAGATCCCTGATTTATCAAACAAAAGTTGATGTGTATATTTACAGAAACTCAGGAGGAGGTGAACGATACGTTTTGGAGAAGGCGACACTAGGGCTGAACGATTTGGAGAAAATATCTAATCACGATTTGCGATGTGATTTGCGATATAACTTTTTAAAAGTCAAGCTTCCATTCAATATTAAGTATGTAATAGGTTTTAAACGTACTGTATGACGCAGCATTACCACACGAGATATAATTAAAATATTACCAGGTCTATATTCTAATGCAGGGATGAGAACTTAAAGGGATGAAATGGTTTCAGTGTGTATGTATTCAGGGCTGCAGATGGCGACTGAAATGAGATTTTTTATTTTGTGACTAGTTCTTTCAAAATAAAAAATAAAACAAAATTAAAAACTGAAGAGTCAAGAAAAGTGCCAGCTTTTAATTATGTGCACGTCTGCCTTTCCTGCTACATTATCACGTGATTAAAGTGTGGATCGATCCAGAGCAGTGTCTACAGATTGGGCGGGTTTTGTCAAATGGTTGCGTTGGAAACACTTCATGTTATCTGGCAAGCTGTTGCAGAGAGTAGGGAGCCCCAGAAGGCACGTGGAGGGGAAAAAATCGATGTTTGGGGTAAAAAATGGACTCACTCAAATGTGGGATGGACTTTTGCGAGATCCCGCAATATGTTTCCGTTACCATTAATAACTGCACTGTGTCCTTTTAAAGTACAAAAGAGAATTTATTTATGGATTAAGTATAACCTGAACAATTCAAGCATGTCCTGTAAATTCTGCTTTAAACATTAAACTACGGGGGACAGTGCACACCATGTAACTTTAATATTATGGTTTTTATGCATATTTATTTAAATTTCACTGTCCATTCACCACCAGTGACTAAGACAGCTGGGTTATTGAACTTGAAGTGCACACATACAAACTGAAATATATCTCTGAAAATATTGCAGCAGGAAAATTGCATATAAAGCTAACTTTACCGCGATGATGGAGTTAATTTTTAAACTCGAACCCGCCTTTTGGAATATTTCAGTATAGATCCGTATATCCCCACATAGACTGAGCGAGAATACCAGGGAGGTATACCTGAAAGTGGGTTCTGGTTTAAACCTTAACTATGACACCACGCTAGTAGTAGTTACCTTTATATTCAGTTTTTCGGCTGTAATGTCTTTCAACAAAAGCAAGCGACACCCCTTGGTTTTCCAGGTTTTTGCGGGTGAATTTTAATTAATATTTTAATGTTTTTGTGTGCACTTCACTTTTTTTTTTGTGTGTGTTTGCTGACTCTTCCTATGAAGTCAGCAGATGGATTGGAAGAGCATGGGGGGTCATGAGGTCGCTAAAAAGGGGTGTGTGGCGCTCCTGATATCTTTGTAAGAGGATGGAGGTCCAGGTCTTTAGAGTCCTGGTGCTCCCTGTCTTGCTGTATGACTGAGACATGAACGCTATCCAGTGAGCAGAGACAAAGACTGGACTCCTTCGGTACTGTGTCTCTTCATAGAGTCATTGGGTACTGCTGGTTTGACTTTGTGCTGAAAAAGTACTTACTAGAGGCGTCCTGAATTAGGCACATTACCTGCATTTTGAGGGAGCGCCAGTCACGGCACTACAGCCATGTGACGCGTTTCCCTGAGGATGATCCGGCTCACAGGATCCTCATTGCTGAGGACCCAAGTGGCTGGACCAGGCCAAGGGGACGCCCACGTTACACCTGGCTGCGGCAGATGGATGGCCATTTCCAGAGGGTGGGATTGGACCGTGTGTCTGCCTGGGGGGGCTGCCGGCTGGGATCCCAAGGAGTTTTGCCATGTGATGGGTGCGGCAACGCTGCCTGGACCCCTAATAATAGGATCTTTCTGTAAACAATCTCTGACCATCAAATAAGTAGGTAATTCACTTATAACTCGGCAGCGGAATCAATATTTTTTCCACACTGTGAATGTACTGTTTTCCTTGGGATTCACGTGTTTGCTAATTGTGGGCGTATCCACAGTCGCCTTGGGCCACTTCTGTTTGGTCAGCGTGACCGGCACATGAAGAGCACAGCACTTCTGATTGGTGAGAATGACTGTCACACAAGGAGGACAGCATGAATTAGTAAATCTATTCTCACGGCAGTTTTGAACCCTGGGTCAGACGTGCTGTGTAATGCATATCCTGAAACGCAGCCTTTTGCGATTTGCTAATCATGTTGTTTTAAATTGTGATCTCGATTTGAAATCGATAAATCGTTCAGACCTAAGCGACACCAATTCTAAAGCATGGATTTGCAGGTAAACCAGCTAAGTGATCAACCTGCACCTTCACGTAAAAACAATACATTTAAAAATGTGAACTGGGGTGTATTTTAATTCATCATTTTATTAATTTTATTTATGTTACTCTAGAGCAGGGGTCTCCAACTCTCGTCCTGGAGAGCTACTATCCAGTCGGTTTTCAATCCTACCTGGCTTCTGATGAGCCACACCTGTTCTCAGGTAAATAGCAGGAGCAGGTGTGGCTCATCAGAAGCCAAGTAGGATAGAAAACCTACTGGATAGTAGCTCTCCAGGAGCATAGTTGGAGATCCCTGTTCTAGAGGGATTCTATTTGTGTATTTGCCTTGAAGAATTTAATTTGCCATTTCAAACACTACCTTGTCACCTCTTCCCATGAATTGAAAATATCTGTAATTGTCACAAGTTGTACTAAAAGTGAATTAGGTGTTGGACATTTGCATACATGGATCCACGCATAAAAATAGCCTATAGTGAGATTGTGATACAACATAATGGTGTTCTTGCTGGTGACTATGCAAATGGTAGGATTAGATGGAAAAGAGTTTTCACAGACCACCAAGATTATTTTTACTTTTACCGTTTGCACTGTGTGTACAGTCTTTGTACTCTCTCTTTTTCCTTTGCTGTGGGTCAACAAAACTACATTTGCAGCAATATCCAGTATTCCTAATGTAATCAGACCAGTTAGTTGTGCATGCTCATTTTTTCTTTGTGCATTTGCAGTTTTTTAAGATGAAATTTACATAATTCCATGATAAATGACACCCCTGGTATGGAATGTATTGTGGACATGGATCCTATGTGTAGGGAAGGAGATGTGGAAAGATCAGCTGCTGTTGGGGTCTTGTTGTAGTGGGTTTTTTTTTTTACCTGATTGATCAGTGTGACTGGCTCTGTTGGATAGCAACATATCCTAGATATCGTTTCCTAGCTGAGTTTGTGGCACCATGCTTGCTTAGCATGCTTTCTGCTTCCTCATCTGTCCCCTTCAAGGCTCTACCTCATCAACTCTCCGGTAGTGCGGGCTGAGAACCTGCGCTTCAAGGAGGAAGGAGTACGAGATGTGCTGAAGGACGTCTTCTTGCCATGGTACAATGCCTACCGCTTCCTGGTGCAGAACGTCCAGCGGCTGCAGAAGGTAGGTGGGGCGGGGGGGTGTGCTTCTGCCAAGCATCGATTGGCTTTAGTGTTGAGGGACTGTAGAGCGCATTGGATCTCAGCCACAGGCCAGATGTGCATCTTCTGTTAGGACCTTGCTGGTTTCTGCACTGCTTTTTGTGGATCTTAACTGCTTAGATCTGGTCCTCATTAGGTTTTCTTCGGTTCACTGGAAACCACAGAGTAACTACTGAACCTGATTCAGTTTTGAATGACTATTGGTTTGTTTTTGAAGTGTATGGATACTTTGAACCTGCTGTGCTGAAGTGCCCTAATTTAGACTGTTTGCTTTAAGTGAACAAGAAAGTAGCTCTCCCTCTATCTATCGGTCTATCTCTCTGTCTCTCTGTCTATCTAATTACAAATAAGAATTACAGGGGCTGGTCGATGAAACAAACATCTGGTTTTAGACCACTATCATTTATTATATGGTGTAGGGCCTTATTTTGTGTTCGATACAACATCAGTTCATGTTGTGAATGACAGATGCAAGTCCTGCACAGTGGCCTGAGGGATTTTGAGCTATTCTTAATGCAGGAGAGTGGCCAGGTCATTATGTGATGCTGGGGGAGGAAAACATGTCCTGACTCGCTCCTCGAAAACAACCCCAAAGTGGCTCAATAATGTTCAGATCTGGTGACTGTACAGGCCATGGGAGATGTTCAGCTTCACTTTCATGATCATCAAACCACTCCAGTGTTGCTGTGTGTATTGGTGCGTTATCATCCTGATACACGGCACTACAATCTGGGTAAAATGTTTGAATCATTGCGTGAACAGGGGCAAAATAATTCGGAAGTTTGCGTTGATGCGAACATCTGGAACAGGTAGTGGGCCTGGGGACGTCATGACAGTAAACCTGTGCTGCACTCTGGGTACACAACAGTCCAAGTGGTTGATGTATTTGCTCTCTCCCGATTCCCTGAGTTGGAGGGAGCAAAAACGTGGATCATCTGGGGTTCCCCGAGGACTGGTTTGAGAACACAGAGCTGAACAAATATTTAATTGTTAGTGCAGTTTAAAAAAGAAAAAAGAAACTCCAAATTTATCACAAATAACACATTTAGGCGCTGTTCAGCTTGCTGTTTGAGTTCTTCATAAAACTTGCATGATGAAGCCAGCGTCGCAAAACCATTTGCTGCGTGAGATGAAAAATAATTTCAATGTTCTTGTTAAACTGCTGAAAACAAAGTTATGATTATAACACTGAGCCTAAGCTGAAATAGGACTATTACAGTTCAGTGTGGCAGATTGTTCCCGGAAACGTTAAATGACAAAACTTACCACTCAGAAGCATTCGTTTGCAATCTCTAAGCAACTGGCTGGTCCTCAAAATCTGATTCCAATTCTGATACAGTTAGATGCCTAAATGTTCCATGTTTCACCTCACCTGTAATGATCTATGTTTGTTCTGTGTGAACCATCACAGTGCCTCACTCTTAACCAGCCAATCAGAGCAGAGCTCAAAAACATAATAAACCTACCAAATAAGAGAAAACAGCCTATTCCTTTCTAGGGCCATATTATAGGGCTGTAAATGGGCCTGTAAAACCACATCTGGACATTTTTTGACCAAACCAAGGTCACATACCCACTATATACACATCAGACAAATTGAGAAAAAAAGAAATGCATTCTATGGCATCTCTAATTCTGCAATGGAGTTGGGCAGCTGTGGTTTTATGTTTCTTGGATTCAGTCTGGGTTAGTACCCAAACAACCCTTTCAGAAAGCTTCCACTTGCATCCACAGTTACACCAGCTGAATGTGGTCCATCCTTTGTGGTGTTATACTGACATTACTCTGGATACCGTGGCTCTCGATAGCCTTACTCTTTTGGTCACAGATACACAAGCGAGATACCCACCAACAATTTGTCCCTTTTTGAACTCTGTCTCCCATTGTGTTCCGTGGATTGCAATAATTTATGTACAGCTGTGCTATTGCGCTGCTATTTCAACCTTCACACACTTCTCTTTCTGATGGATGTGCAATCAGTGAAGATTGGCCACCAGGCCTGGCATGTAAAGACGAGAAACCTCAAACTCCAGTTTGGCGAGTGTTTGTTTCATTGTCCAGCCCTTCATAATTCATTATGTCACGAATGGTAACATAAATATAGGATGATTTTCCTACATGGGTAAAATTCTATAGGGCTGGACTTGAGACTCAACCATGACAAAGTGTTTTGACAATTTTGTCCTTTTTAGATATATGTTAGCAGTTTAATATTAAGGCTTTTTCTGCCCTTTTTTAGGAGGAAGGCATTCTGTTCCTGTACAATGAACACACATCCCAGCCGAGTGACAACATAATGGACAAATGGATCCAGTCCTTCACACAGTCGCTTGTTCAGTTCTTTAAGGCTGAAATGGATGGTAGGAGTTGAGGGTTAACCTATGGCGTGTTTCCTCACTAGCCTCAAAACATGTTTGTGTTAAGGTTACAAATACACTTTTCTTAATATACAAAAACATTTCAACCATAAAAGCTTTTCTGTTGCTCATTAGGCAAAGGATTTTTTTTTCCCTTTTGTCTTGACCTTTGTCTTGAGCAGACACTTGACTGTAGAGCTACATTTATCCAGGTTTTTGAATCAAGCTAAATGTTTCCCAATTCAGCTTACAGACTGTACACCGTTGTGCCAAGACTTGTCAAATTTGTTGACATGCTCACCAACTGGTACGTGAGGATGAACCGGAAGAGGCTGAAGGTACGCCCAGCTTCGTTGCGGTTTCCGTGGGATTGTGAAGGTTGGGGTTGCATAGCACAGGGCTTCTCATGACCAGGAGTGATACTTTAATGCATGAAGTGCATCTGCAGCCTCCAGTAGAGGGTATCATGGTGGCCCCTGTGGACTGTGCTTATGTTTTGTGCATCCCATTGGCGTGCAGCAGCCACGGTTGAGAGCCGCACTCTTTCTCTGGCCTGCAGGGCGAGAGCGGGTCGGACGACTGCATGCAGGCTCTGGAGACCCTGTTTTCCGTGCTCTTCTCCATGTGCAGGTTGATGGTGAGTCATGCGCGCCTTGTCATAGACGCGTGTGTGAGTGTTTCTGCGCACTTGAAAGATGATCTTTTTAGAGGCATTTTCTGTAAGACTTTTAGAGGGCTTTGCTGGTAAAACCAATTCTATAAAAGAAATACGGGCATTTCGTTCGTTGATTTGTCATCCTCTCAGTTTTGGTTTGTCTTGTGTTGGTGTCTTGAGTTGTCAAATGGGAGGAATGTTCCAGCCCTTTAAGTCTTATGTTGAGTTTGGCACTGTTGAGTAAGTTAGTTTTCCAACCTGATCCTCATGGACACAAAAACGGTCCGTGTTTTTTGCTCCTTCCCAGCTCTCAGTAAAAATGGTTTTGCATGCTTTGCAAAAAAATTGGACCCGGATTGGGAAACACTATTGTAAAGGGTTAATGGACAGACAGCAGATCTGTTTAAAAGCTTCTCTCCCTCCCCAACCCAGGCTCCCTTTACACCTTTCATTACCGAGATGTTCTATCAGAACCTGAAGCACCTGATCGATCCAGCATCTGTGGAGGAGAAGGATGCTTGCAGCATCCACTACCTCATGCTTCCACAAGTTCGGTAAGTGGAGTAACTAATTAGTGGCTAGTTAACTGAGTACATGGTTGACCCTGGTAAAACCGGATGCCTAAGCATTGCCGACCGTAAAGCTCACGACTGCTGCGTGCAGTTTGGAAAGCACGCCCTGTTCATCTGGAATCTGTCGAATTCATTCCAGTTATCCATACATCTATCTTCTGTTCCCGCATATCCGTCGCAGCTCCTTACTGGAATTTATTTTCTAAACATTTTCCTTTAAAGTTAATAAGGCTGCAAAAATTGTTCCAGTCAGAGTCTCGGTAAAGCACGAGTTGGAATTGAATTCCTGCCAAAATCCGATTAAAAGGATAGTATGGAGTCCACGTTCCAATCCTCTTGGGGACTGGGAGGGGGAAGAAAAATGGTATCTTTCAGGTTAACATGCCAGCAAAATAAAATAATTAAATTGCATAAAATGAATCATTTTTAAATGGAAGTGGCCTTATTCCTTGAGGTCGAGCTGAGGAGAGTACTAATTATGTCCTGCCTTCATACATTAACAGTATTATTACTCTATGGAACATTGAGTCGTAGCGTGAGCCTAAACAGTGGCCTTTTACGGGAAAAGTATTACTGTGTGGATGAACAGTTAATGTCATCTTTTCAGGCTGGTGAAAAATCACTGGTGTGTTGTAGGGGTGTACAATGAATTCTAGTTAAGGGAGAGACTGGGATTCCCCATTTGGAAGCAGAATATTATTGTCAGGTCAAATTCAAACTTAGTCTTGGGTTTTTTTTGTTTACTTCAAACAGTAAATATTGTAGCAGGAAAAAACTGAACTTCCAGCTGAACTGAGTATCTGGATATAGGTGACATTACCCTGGGATCTAAACTAACATCAAAACATTGTTTCAAATGCTTAAGTCAAAACCACCAATTTATATAAAGCAAGGTAAATACCTTGTGCTTCTCAGAAGTCAGTAACCAGCATTACTCACAGTCTATTAGATTTTAAATACTGTTCTCCAATGGCACTACAGATCGATGTCTGGGCAGGCTGATCGGGGCGATACCGTCCTCATGATGGCCAGCTATCAGCTTGCTCGCTCTTGACAGTCTCGACAAAGCTGAGAAATAAATCCCAGCCAACTTTTCTCCCTCGGTTGCTGGACGGAAGCCCGTTTTGTTGTGCAGCTGAAGACTCTCGGCCTGTGTTGGTGAAAGGCTGTCTGTCCAGGCTCTGAAATGCACTCGGAGGCACCTTACCTGCTCAGAGGCACTTTAACGCTGCCTCTGAAGAGGGCCTTAACATTCGGAGTTAATTTAAAAAGGACATTGGTTTGTTGAGGTTCCTTTTTTGTATTGGGTGCCTGAAACATTAGACATGGACAGCGATAGTTAATGGCGAGGGGGGGGGGTTGCAGGGACATGAAAATTGCCACTTGTTTCCTTCCTAGAATTGTCATAAATTTTGATTAACTGGAATGGTCAGAAGTAAACGTATATTGAGTAAATTAGCTAATTTACTGGGATTAGATTTTTTTTATGACCGCTGTTTAACCAGCGATGGTAATGTAATGTGTCTCTCACTCTCTCTCTTTCATTCCCTGTCTGTAGGGAGACGTTGATAGACAAGCACATGGAGAGCGCAGTGTCCCGAATGCAGTCAGTCATCGAGCTGGGCCGCGTCATCCGGGATAGGAAAACTCTTCCGATAAAGGTAAGCCCTCTCTGCTGCTTCCTGCGCTCAGAATAACCCTCCTGTGACCTTTAGAATGTGGCCAAATATGCGAGCTGTCCTTGTGATATAAATGCATATTCTCAAAGATGACTGAATGCCCCCCCCCCCCCCACAACTCAAGAATCTGCTCTATATTTCCATCTGTTTTCCTTGGCTATGTTTCCCCCCCCCCACCCAATCTGTCTCCTATTCCGTCTCCGATTCCTACTTTGGAATTTTTTCTCATTATTATAAAACACATGCTAAGGAATATTTATGTAAAGGGGATTATGCACTGAGAGATTCTCTGGCCTTCAGAATGATTTGAAGAGGTTTTCTCTGACATGCTGGTTTAAGATGGGTTTTGTTATTTTCAGTATCCCCTGAAGGAGGTGGTGGTGATCCATCAGGACCCAGAGGCTCTGAAAGATATCCAGGCCCTGCAGCAGTATGTTCTGGAGGTGAGTGATACAGTAGGGCTGTAGTGGCGCATCCTTTCCCAATGCCCCCCCCCCTCCTTCCGGTGCAGTTGGGAACCCAGAGGAGGCAGCTGAGGAAAAGCTACTGATGCATAAAAAAATAATAATCCGGACTCAGATACAGCCGGATCAAAAAGCAACATGCATGCCGATTATGTTTAAAGAATTCTGTTACATTTTGAAGTAGTATAACCATCCTGTTTTTTGAGGCTTAGAGATTTTATTATTTTTTCAATTATTTGGTTTATTGCTGGTTTCTCCCTTACGCCACTCTTGAATTTGTAATTATTTCTAAAGCTATACATGGATGGAAATAGTTTGCTCAGCTCTCACATGGCTGGATGCATCTTTTGCCGAGCAGTTTGGCAGGGAAGTTTTCCTTATGAAATGGAGAAAGATTTGTGGGAGACAGTTTGTCGTTCATTAAATATGCACATTATTGTCCCTACACTGCCCTGATTGGGATATTTTTGGGGAAAGCTGTTTTCTTAATGAATTATAATAGATAATGTTTATTTAATACAGAGGAATTATACAGAAATCTGTATTAATGTGTCTTTCTCATAAAAAGCTATGATCACTTACTATACTTTCCACTCTGTAAGAATACTAATTTTATTAGCATGTTGTAGCGACCGTGAGCTAATGATGTACTGCTACACACTAGGCTTGTCACGACTGAAATTTCAAATTCGATATCGATACTAAGGGTCTACAGGGGGAAAAAAACAAACACAGGAACTTTTTTTTTTTTTTTTAATTGTCAGAACACCACCAAAAAAAATAATAAAAAAGACAGACAATTCAATGAAAAAATAAACCTAATAAATAGAAAAGGCCATTAACATTGTAAAATAAATAAAATATTTTTAACAGTGTAGACAGGGATCTGGTCCATACAAATGTACTTGGCAACAGTCCTGTTGAGCTTTTCTGCCTTTGGTGATTTTGCACTGTATTTCCACTGTTGTTCTAACAGTGCTGGTAGGGTGAGTTGTGTTTGTGGCTGTTTAGGTTTGGCTGCTGGGGCCTGTACTACGAAGCGGGGTTACTGGCTTATAGGGGTAACTTGTCGGATTTAAGGTAGTCTGGGCAAAATGTAAGTGAACGAATATGAAGTCCATTTCAACTGTGGTACCTTAAATCCGACAAGTTACCCCGATAAGCCAGTAACCCCACTTTGTAGTACAGGCCACAGGTCCCCTTCTCTCAGCCTCAGCCTGGGACTATAAGATGTACATAACGATTGTCCGATACGAACAACAGAGTTTTATAGGTTTGGCACCATGGCCAAAAATAAATGAATAAATAAACGAATAAAGAAAAGAAATGTATTGTTTTTCAGCCAAACTAAAAAAAAAAAGCACTCGCTTTGCATGGCGCAGCAGTGAAAATATATGCGCGTTGTGCAATTAGATGATTATAAAACAGAGAGAGAGAAGCGAAGACAAGACACAGCCATTCTTATAGTTGACTTACTTCAACAGTATTGCTTGACAGTGGCACTTAAAATAATCATATTTTCATATTCATATGTTTGAACAACAACTTTACTCTCCTCTCGAAACTCTGCGTATAATTCGGAATGATGGTCTTTCAAATGGTTCGCTAAATTTGTCATGCTGCTCGTTTTGGTTGCGACAACTTTGAAGCACTTCTTGCAAATGGGCTTGTCCACATCTTTTGGTTTTCCGTGTTCATCTAGTTCTTATGCGAATTATTTCCAGACAGTGCTCCTGATTTTTACATTCTCTATCAAGCTTGGTGCTGCAGAACTAAAGCTAGAACTGCTTTCGTCCACTGCCATGTTTAAAGTGTGTCACTCATGTAAAACAATGGGTCTTCCAGGAAGCTGTTGTCGGGGGAGGGGCTACCCGCTGCAATACCTGTTGAAAATTATTGTAGTCTGCCGGTGATTTCCGTGAACTTGCAGATGCAAAACTGGCATTTAAGTATCGATACCAGCACTAATTGATATCAAACTCAATACTAAATTTTAGTATCGATTTAGTATCCGAGAATCGATTTTTTTTGACAACATTGGCACACTCTCATTAAGTGTCTAGGGGCAACTGTGCTGTGAAAGGCGCTACATGCAAATTTAACTAATGAATTCAGGCTTGTGATATGAGTTAACAGAACCTCGAACTACAACATGTACAGTTTAGTGATTACTGATGCTGCTGCATGTGTCCGGCACTCATTTGTTTATTGTAGGAGCCCGGAACTGTGTAGCCTAATGGACAGTTTTAGTATTTAGCTATAGGAAGCCGTTGACTTGTGTAAAATCAATTTGAAGTAAATCCATCTATCCATTATCGTAACTGCTTAATCCCCACTGGGGTCACAGGGGGCAGGCGGGAACCAACCCTAGTATATTTTCGGCATATGTGATTTTGCTATAAGGTGTCTTGAATGGTATGGGCAGGTAAATCTGACGTGTAAAATTTGACTTGCGCAAGAGTTGGTGGAACGGATTACTTACGTCAGTGAAAAGTTCCTTGTATGGAGAGTTGTGCGGTGTTCCCGCGAGCAGATGGACCGTCTCAGTAAGCATGGAGTAAAGCGATGTGACAGATCTAGGTCTGTTTGATGCACAGGTCTTGTGGTCCTAGGTGAAACACGTCAGCCTTTGTTTCATAGACGCGTTCCTCCCACCTGTCTCCTATAAGTCGTATGAATGCTTCAAAACGGGGGAACCCCCGTTCTTTTCCCAGAGGGATCAGCGTATTGTGATTCCCGCTCCATCCCCTCAATTAATCGGTTTATTTACTCATCAATTATCTACTGTATAGTTCATGTCTGAATACTGTGAAAGATTTGTAGGGTATTTTTAGGGAAAGATGGTGCCAACTTAATGTGCTGTTTCATGTGCTAATGATGGCAATGATTGACGAGCTATTTGGGGGAAGTTGGGTCGGAACCAGACGCATTCTGACATTGAGTTTGACACCACCACGTTGACGTGTAGTGCGCCCCCATATGGCAGGAATGGCAGCTGGCCCACTGTTCTTGTACTCCCAGCCTCGAGCAGCGTGACCAACGGAAAGTGCTGGAAGAGCAGGCTATAAATAGCAATTTTTAGTGCCTTGTCAGACAATGTCATTTTCTCTCTGCAGTGATGCAGCAGTTCATGCACATGGTCTGCCACGGCACTGATTGATCGATCGTTTTTTTCCCTCTGACAAGTCAACTGGGCAGAAACCTGCGCGTAGCTGTAATTATATTTCTGACAGTGTTCGTTTTTTAAAATTAGAAACCAGTCTGTGCAGATTTAAGGACATCAAGGCATGTATGTACAACAGACATGAAGCAGTCAAAAGTTTGGGCAAGCAAAGCCACTTACAAAGGAGAGTGATAGTATTGCATCACATGACCTGGTCACCTGACCTAAACACAATAGTGATGGTTTGGAAAGAGTTTGACCAGAGTGTGAAGGAAGAAAGGCTCAGCATGTGTTGGAACTCTTTTAGGACAGCTGGAAAGCTGGAGTTCCAACCCATAGAGCTCCCCCCCCCCAAATATTTTTTTAGTTGTGCATAGTCGGTGCATAATTCCATATATGTTATTTTATAGATCTGACAATTTTATTATTATTCTAAAATGCAGAGAATAGTACAAAAAAATGGGCGTGTCCAGACTTTTGACTGGCACTGTATGTTAATGATTAGGTTAATGTTAATATTGTGGGTTCAGGGGTTTTGTATATTTGTACTTCATATATTTTACATTTAGTAAAACATGAGATTGGGACTCCGAATTGGCAGACTTTCCAACCCTCCACCCCAGGGCCAGCACAGACCTTTTGAGGGGCATGTGCTGAAACCTGAAAAAAGGGCACCCCCCCAACCCCTCCACGAACCCCTCCCCCACCAAAAAAATAACACACAATAATATTCTTATATTA
>JAODJW010000127.1:6810023-6833053 GCA_026777045.1 Hyperopisus bebe | reverse complement strand
GTGTGTGTGTGTGTGTGTGTGTGTGTGTGTGTGTGTGTGTGTGTGTGTGTGTGTGTGTGTGTGTGTGAGTGAGTGAGGTAGGTCACATGAAGCTTGTTGAAAGCTACAGGGTCTACCTGAGGTGGGGTCATGGTGGAAAGTGCAGATTTTTAGCTTGTTTGCACAGGGTCTACCTGTTTTTGGAGAAGCAACATGTTGAGGGGCCGGTTTGTTGTTTCTGGGGACCCTCTCAAAAGGTCACTTTAGGCCCCAGAAACATCAGACCTGTCCTCCTTTTCCTCTCAGATAGCTTGTTGGCACAACACGCAGCTTCATCATCTCCAAGTTCAGCGTTTCCCAACCTGGCCCTCAGGGATCCCCAGATACTCCATGTTTTTGCTCCTTGCCAGCTCTCGATAGGGAGCATTCTGGCAGGGAGCTGGGAGGGAGCAAAAACGTGGACTGTCTGGGGATCCTTGCGGACCAGGTTGGGAAACCTGACTGTTTGTAGCTGATAGTGTTCCCCATGTAAATGCATATGGGCAGGTGGTAAATTCCATGGCCTGTGAAGATCTGACAGTTACCAAGGACTTACGAACAGCCACAGCCTTTGACCGCCAAAACTGGCAACTATTGGCTCTAATGGATGCTTTAAGGACACTCATCCTGTCATGTCCTACATACAGGCTCCGTAACACGTAATAAAATTAGTACATAACATTTACCTGCTACTTGAGCTATTTTATTAGATGCTGCCTAAGTAATTATTTATTGCCCTGATATGAGCATTTGCTTTTGCATGAGACAGGGGTTGTGGGGGGAAGGTGGAGGTCGGTCTATTAACTGTACAGGGATTGTGAAACAGAGCCCCGAATAGGGCATGATGGGAAGACTGAGTTTCCTATGTGGGTGCAGATATGATCCGTCGCCTTAAGCCATCCGCTACACTCTACAAGCAAGTCAGCTGGGTAAATTATACAAGTATTATAACCCTTGACGATCCACCCAGTATCGATTATAAACAGATTTTTGTGTTGAGGTTTTATTTGCATTAAAATGTTGGTGATTTTGTGGGCTGTGTTTGATGGGTTTCTTCCTGCGGTAAAGGGACGGATACTTAAGCTAATCGGTGTGTCTAAATTGCCTATAGTGTATGACTGCATGCGTCTGTGTGTGTTTGTTTGCCGCATGTTGGACTCGCATGCCATCCAGGGTACCCTGTCTAGGTTAAGCAGTTAAATGACAGATGGGATGGATGCTATTTCAGGTCAATACAAGTAAATACAACCTGGTTTTACATTCTGATCTGCAGATCTGAACGTTGTCTTTTCTGATCTGTGTGTTCAATAACTGGTACTTCTTTTCATGTCTTAAAGTCCATTTCTTAAATTGTCATGTTTATTCTGTTTATCTCTCAGTATTTATGTTCTAACATTCTTATTTGCACCATGTGCACTATGCCTCTGTGTATGACCCGATGCACCATATATCTGATGTTGGCATTAAGAAGTACTTTGACTTTGACTTGATAGCTGGTTTTGCTTCCTTTTTCAGGCACTATCGTGGTAGACGGGCATGAGCTTCACGAGGAAGACCTCAGATTAATGTACACGTTCAGCCAGACCTCTGGAACGCAGTACGAAGCGCACTCTGATGCACAGGTATACACAGGGATGTTCCCACATGGATGTGAGATGGAACCAGAGCAAGATGCTTGGTTTTATATTGCATTATGCACTGATTGATTCTAGGAGACAAAGATATGAAATGTTCAAATACATGCAAAAAAGTTAGTCAGGTGCCGGTCTGAGGATATGTTTCTGGTTGGGTAGGAGAGATTTTTGCAAAAATCAACATGTTCAAAAAGGATCAGTGTGTGTGTTTTTTTTCAGATGATTGATTTGAATTCCTCCACCAGGTCCTTGTTTTACTTGATGTCACCCCTGATCAGTCTATGGTGGATGAAGGAGTGGCCCGTGAAGTCATTAATCGCATCCAGAAGTTGCGCAAAAAGGTATTAATAAACAGTTGTATACTTTTAAGTTTGATAGAGATGATGCTGTCATTCATGTTGAAATGTGTACAGCATTTGTACATATTGAGTTGGAGTGGGCTGGGATTCTGCACAATCCTTTAAGTTGTCGATAACTTCTCTGGTGACTTTCTCCCAGAATAACTTTTTGAAGACATCTGCTTGGCTGAGCCCATTGTATCGCCATCCAGCTAATTCTCACACGCCTCCAGAGCTCACTGGCCAGTTTTACATCTTGTATCTCGGGATTTTAGTTTTCTTGGTGAACCCTTCAGGTTGTACTGGACCTCCCAGCTGTTGATTCCTGAGGTCCTTCTGGGTCGTCCTTGTCTGCTGTTTCTAAGAGAGCAGCTGTTAGCGATGGTGTCTTTGGTCTTCTCTCTTGTCAGTCATTCTTCCTTTTTGAAGTTGGTGCATTATTAGCCTTTCTGAGATGCTGACTGGGACTGTGTGTGGCTTTCTGGGGAAAAAAAGATGCTGTGCACTTAAGATGTGGTTTTAGACAAGTCTTTTTAAGTGTTCTTTCTCTTTAATAAGCAGCCCCCCCTCTCCCCAGAATTCCCTGACTTTTTGCCATGTGTACATGTGCGAGTGTGAGATGCTGTTTAAGGCCTAGCTGGAACCTGCAGTGGTTTTAACATGAGAGGGAAAGCACGTTTTAACAATTCCCTTTATGAGTCACAACGGCTGATATTGGTATGGAGATGGAAGTGTACCAGCGAGAAGTGATTTAATGAGTCTGGTGCCACACACAAACCAGCCCACCCCCTCCTGGCCTCTCTTACCGCTTGGTAAGATGCGATAAAACCTCAGTCCAGCAGGAATAAGTCCACTTTCAGCTGTATTGTCTTGTAGGTACGGCTTAGAGCTGGAAGTCCCAGACCTGTCAGTCTGATTTGATTTCTTATGGTTCGTTTGTCACTTGCATTTTTGGTTCCTAGCTCTGGACCCGCGCATTGCCAGCTCTCTACTGCCTCGGGTTTGTCAGGAGGCAGTGTGAAGCGGGCATCTGTTCACCTAATTCATATCCACACAGTTTCCACCCATTTTTCGCATGCAAATTAACTGCCGCAGTGTAGGTCATACTATTTAAACATCAGTAACCAAGGCGCTAAGTGTCCGTAGGATTTGTCATCCAGAAGATGACTGTCTTGAAGAAGTCGATGAATGAATAAATCCTAGCTGGTTCCACTCCCATCTTTCTGTGGAATGAATGCTTTTATTTTCCCTGCCACTTGGGGCTTTAGGTTGTAGTCGAAAAGTGAGCATCCAGGCTGTTAGGACTCGATCCATACACGAAGCAAAGTGAAAGTGTGTGTGTGTGTATGGCATACAGGTATTGCTGTGGATTCCAGTGTTATCTTGATCTGTTTCCCAGGGTCACCTGGTCCCGTCTGATGAAATAACGGTGCACTATAGCTGCGAGCCTGCTGGCGAGTATCTGGACAAGGTCATCCAGATGCACACGGACTTCATCCTGTCCACCATCAAGGCTCCTCTCAAGTCATGCCCTGTGACCAGCATGACAAATGTGATTGTGGAAGAGAAGACTCAGGTATGGGGCTGCGCCTTCCTTGGAATTACAAGTTCAGTAATTTCTTCAGCAAAGGCCCTTCTTACAATAGTGAACCTTTTCTGTCTTCCTGTGTTTCAGCTAGGTGTTCCCTAAATGTGTCTGGGACATGTCCAGTAAAATTTATAACTTGGACTCCAAGTTGCTTTCCATAAAAGCCTTGGATATGTACAATTAACGTTAATCTGCTTTTTCGATGTTAGCTGAAGGGCTCGGACTTGAACCTGACCATTGTGAAGGGAGTGTCCACCCCTAGTCCCTCTTCAGGTCCTGCCTGTGCCTTCGTCAACCTGAAACTGAAGCTGGATGGCAACGAACAGGGTAGGTTGCTGGCCTGGGAAAACCGGAAGTGGGGCATGAGGTGTGACGTCGACTCAACTCCCATTGGTTTTTTGTGTTTTGTAGAAGGTGTGGTCCTTCTGGAGAACCCCAAAGGCGACAACGTGCTGGACATGAAGCGCCTGAAGGAGGTTTGCTGTAGCATCTTTAATGTCTCAGGCACCCATCTTTCCATCTCCAGTGGGGAGACAGGTGGGTCCACGGCCACTGCTGTCACCCTGCAAACCAGCCGTGGTTTGGGTTCATGTCTCATACAGTCTGTTCTAGTTGAGATGGTTTTGTTGAGGTGAGCCAAGGATATTTCTGTGAGATCGGAATTTAAGATGATTCCTTGGTGATGCAATGTGCTTCTTGAGTCGAGGTTTATGACTGGCAGATTTGGTTTTCAGAAGAGAGCAGTCAGTTGTGATTGAGGTGTGCAACTGTATCTCATTCTGTGGCGGCCATTGGGATTATGTGGTTTGACATCTGAGGCAGATGGTCTACAGACTTCTGTTTATATGTCACACCAAAGCTGTAATGGACACGGAAAGGGCTTCTACCTGCTCTGCATCCAGCTGCAGTGGTTTTCTGTGTCCATTGTAATCATATTGCTTTGGATATTCCAAGCAGAACTGGCTCATTGGCTCTTGTAAGGAAGGAGGACCTGAGGGTGGATATTGCACTGCATGTGAGTGGTTGGGGTAAGGTAGTTCATCAGCCTGACCTCTCTAGTCAGTTCTGTGAAGACACCACCCTCAGATGAGTCCTCCACATGACCCATGATTCAGGATCAAATGCGCACCTTCTGATGCCATTTAGTAGAACTTTATATGTGGTATTCAAGGTTTTCATTGAAGTTCTTCATGAGCGCAAAGGATATGACTAAATAATGCAGCAGCTGTGAGAACATTATTAGCTGAACACATGCATAATAATCACTGTCACTGTCATGCTTTTCATCGTGATCCAGCTGGTAGACAGCTGTATGTTTTGCCCTCAGGTTGTCATTATTAATTAATAAATGGCCAGGCATTACCGCATGGGAACCTGTGCGACCACGTTTTCTGTGACGGGTTGGGTTAAACGATGGCTCATGTTTTCCAGGAGGACTGAAATGCATCCCTCCTGGAAAAAAAATCACTCATCAGGAAATGACATAAGACAAATTTTAAGACGATTCATTAATGTCGTTAGAGATGCCAGCAAATGATCCCTTCTAGATTTTGTTTTTTGTCTTGCCTGATGAGTGAGGATCTATTATCTTAATTTTACACATTTCCCAATTTAATAAATTCCTGAATGTCACTTTTGCACTCTTCATAAAGTACTTTGACCAGGGATTCAGTAGCCAGGTCTCAGTCTCAGTTTTGAGGCCCAAGATTCATTCCTTAACCGCAAGGCTAGTTACAATTCTTCCAGGTAACTTTCCTGTTTTATTCTGCAGAACTAGCCAGTAAAAGTAACCTCCTCAGCCTGCATGGACAGACACTTTGGGTGACATCAGGGGCTACCCCCCCTGCTTCTTCAAGCACTGGCCCCATCATCTGCCCCTACGTCAATTTGCAGTTGCTCAACTGCCGACCTGCTGGTATTATACTCTCTCCTCTCCTTATTGCACTATATTGATATTGTTGCTTAAGTTTGTGGTGACTAAACTTTTATCCATCCACTCAGCTGGAGTATTCATGAATTTCCATGACCTCTTTGCTAAGATTGTATTCTTAGGCCATGGAATGGCTGTAGGAGAGCGCCCAACTTTAGTGGAGCTTACTCTTTGGGCTGTGTGGAGTGCTGCATATTTAATGAGCCAACTCTCGAGTGTCTATACCCAACAGTGTGTCATTTTCTTGAAGAATGCCAGTCTGGGGTGGTGGGCACTCTGCTGCTGGCAAACCCGGTGGACCAGAACGGACTGACGTATGCCGGGCTGCTCAATGAGACTGCCAAGGTGTTTGGCCTTCGGAGTCGGAGACTCCGGCTGTACTTGGATGAGAGTGCTACTGAAGGTGAGACCAGGAAACCCCACTTTCCATGGTTTTGCTGTCATATACCCTTTTTTTTAAAGGGTACAAAGACAACACTCAGTGGGTGTAGGGCTGTTGCCCGACACTGGGGCTGGGACTCTGCTCTGTATGTGTGGAGTTTGCCTGTTCTCCCAGTGTTCCCTTCCACAGTCCAGAGACCTCCTAGACTGCTTTGTCATTGTAGATGCGGGCATCTTTGTGCCCTGAGATGGACTGGCATACCAGGGGGTGTACCCTATCTTGTGCCCCATGCTACATCTGACTCCCAGACCCCTTCCATGACTCTGACTAAGATAAGGAAGATGGATGGTTAGAATGTAGTGTTTATTTTCGAGTATCAGAAATGTGCTGCAGATACTTTTTCTGAGTTCTCATAGTGAATTCTGAATCTGTGGACACTGATAGGTCTGGTCTTTCATCTCTCTATCTCCCTGTGAAGGGTCAGTATTTATATTTATAGGAGCTTGCCCAAGCTCACCTGTCATCAAGGAACCCTGACATACAGTCTGTTGACATCCCACTTGAACCCATGTCGACGAACCCTTTTCCGATCATTGGTGCTGAGTGGTTCTAAAGTGTTCCTCTTGGTTAAAAAGCACAGGGAGCACCCTGTTCCACTCCATCAGCTTAGTGCAGATATTTGACTGAAGAACATTCAACTGAGGCTCCAGTAGCTGTAGGCGTGTTGATCAGACGTGAGCTTGTGGGTTTGGCTGGATTGCCAATCAAAATTAATAATTTATTTTTCATTTTCATTCAGTCCCCACCCACCTTGAACATGCAGTATCCTGAGTTTGAATGTAGCTCAGAGTTGGTGTTCACCGTTTTCACTCGCTGCCTTCACGCCAGATATTTTGTGATATTTTATGGCCGATCTTATTTCTACATTCAGGGATGTAACGCATCAAGAGAAAGCTTTTATTTTGGAGAGTTTTTACTGCTCTGATAAATCCATCTAATTGTGGATCTTATAATAAAAATGCACTTAGTGAATCATGGCCTTTAAGTTTTTTTTTTTTTTATCAAGCAGTACTTGTATCTGTCCAGCCATCCATCTTCCACCCTCTTATCCTGGACGTATAATAGAGAGTTTGTACTTAAATGTCCCCCTAGTTGTTTTTCGTTTTATTGATCTGTAGTGCTGTCAGCAACCACTACTGACTAGAATGTACCCCACCCACCTAGAGAGGCAGCCTCTGTCAGAACAATTTGTCTTTGGGCTTTTTGAAGATGTATTTTTGTTTTTGTCCAGTAATTTGTCTTCATGAGGCTTGTGGTCTTTATAGACAGTCTGTATCTGCAAGCCGGTGTGCTAGTGTATGTTTCAAAGGAGTAAATGTAGTAAAGGATTAGAAAACAGTGATTTTAATTACCTCTATAATTTTGCATAGTTCCATTGCTGCTTCAGTCTGTGAAGTGTTTGAAATCTTCAGATTTCCCATGTTGTTGTTTTTTACATTAGTTTCATATAAATATCCTCTAAATATGTACTTCATTTGCTATTTTAGTCTTGTTTATTTTATTTATTTACCTTTTATATGGAGTGATCATCTGTGTTCATATTCTACAATTGAAGTTCTTCATTTCTCATACTTTTCAGAAATCCGTGAGGACATCTCGCTGAAGACATTAAACATGAAGACGCTGTACGTTCGAGTTCTACCCACAACAGCAGAAGCTTAAAACTTTTATTTTTTTGTAAAAATAAATGTCTTTCTTATACTGCTGAAAAATATAAAAACATTTAGGGTTTAAGGGAGGACCTTTTTCTGGGTCATTTATTAGTTATGTCTTGTTAATTTTGCTCCTAGCCTGAAACCTCAATAAAAGAAACTGCTTCTCCCTGTCACAGACAGACATGCACAGACTTTCAGAACATTTTGTAAAGGGCTCATTTTGACTGTGCCCAGACGATTGCTTTAGAGTACTTTGCTGTAAATGTCACACAGCTAAAAAGGAAGTATGTTCCAAAGGATTTATAGTTCTGGGCCAGCAGGGTTAGCACTTTTCTTTTTGAGGTACTTTGTCTCTCCAACCTGCATATAACCTAAGGGAAGTAAGTGCATATTAAAGTCTCAGTTATACCCCTGATCTGGCTGTGGTTACACCTTCACTGCCAGATGGGTCACCTTTCTCTCTGCCTCATAAATTTGAAACCCTATAAGGAACTTCCAGATTTATAATTGAATTGTATGTGTCTTGGGATGTCAGGGTGTGTTCAGCTATAACCCTTAATGATTCATTTACAGCAGCACTTCAAAATAAAATTATGCTGAAAGACGTATATATATTTCTGTCTTGTGTTCAAGGTGTGAGAGTTTTTAATTATATTTTATGTGTGCATTTTGCGCCTGACACTGACGGGGACTTCTCGTATCTTCCTAGAGAGATGAAACGTTGTGTATTTTGTGTATATGCACACGTTGCTTTTCGGCACTGTGTGAGCTAAAATGGAATTCAGGAGTTCACCAGCAGGTGGCACTGTTACGTACTGAGCGATCGATTCTGTGACGGTGGCCGCGACACCTCCCCAGGTGCTCGTTCACTTAAAGTGTTCTGCATCGTTTCCCTTTAAAGTGGCTAGATGTGGTTTGAAAGGAGCGTGTAAAGTGTTCTCGGTATTCTGTGACTGCTTTGTTTTCACACTGCAAGCGATGAAATGTGTCGGTCCCTTTAAAGGGACGATACACGTCAGCCAGAATTCCCTGCTTTTTATGTGAAAAAAGCACTGGATGTAACAGACATGTGTAACCTTGCATTGGTGCTGCATATTTATGTTCAAAGTGCATTTGTTTGATTTCATTTTGGATACCACCTGCCTTTCATTTCACCTCAGAAATCTCCCTCTTAAGGTCACCAGTATGTTGCATTGTAAAAAAAAAAAAAACTATTCTGTCTCTCAGTTGCTGGATGCATGCTTGAATAACGATGACTTGGCTGGTCCTCCAAGTCATGACTGTGCGCTGCTGAGTGAATATTAAACACACCTTTGCCCATCTGCTCACGCACCATTCAGCCCTCTGAAGGCACCTGCCGGGCCAGTGAAATGGTCAGTCAGCCATCTGCCAGACGCGTTCTGCCTGTCTCCACGCCTCAGCCATGGGAAGGAATCAAAGCCACTTTTGAGGCCTCAGACGACACAATTTTTTTGCTGGAATATACTGATCTTGGGTATTCCGGTATGCTATGCTGACTTGTGTTTATCGGTGTTTGATCCGTGCTTCTGCTGTAAAACTAGCTGTATATCTCAACTTGGAGATCATCTGCCGGTGTGCTGAAGAACCAACATTCAAGCTTCATGCTGGAGGAGTCTATGGTGATGGTGTGTGTCTCACTGGGTTAGGATGCCATATCTGATCGGATGGATGTCGTCTCAGTATCCGTGCTCAGCAGCAGGGATGGAATTTGTTGTCAAGCGGTCTCAGATCTTGTGGTCGGCGAGGGGGTTCCCCTTGGTATATTTTTCTGAAGAAAGGCAGACCAGCCTGCCGGAATAATTCCCAAACTTCCCACTGACCAGTCCAGCCTGGTCAGCAGAATGATGTCACCATTGGGCCCCTGAGTGACGCCCTTAACCCTGGTGGCTCCAGGGACTGACAGCTTGCTTTCTCAATTTTATGTTTGCTCTGGATAAAGGCATCTGCTAAATAAAAAGTACTATATGCTGAGTATTATGTATCATATTAAGTCATTGAATTAGACCATAACGTAGATCTTGCATCTATCTAGTTGATTTGGAAATTAGTTGGGACTGTAACTTCTTTTAAAACATGTCACGCCTCCCTCCGCTGACAGTTACTGTGGGGAAAAAGCCTCTCCCCTCTTTGAAGTCAAACTCCGTCTCCTGCATGATGTGGTACTTCACATGATGTACTCACTTTCCGTTCTACAGAAAGATGCTCTTGAAGATTCCTATAAATCATTAGGGTGTAAGAACTGTGTTCTGATTCTTATGCAACCATTAAACTAAATGGCAAGGGGAAATTAAGGTCAAACAGTTTCTCCATTGCTGTACTGTACTGGAAAGTCCTTGACATTTAATCCTTTAATGAGCCCTAGGTTCGATTTACTTGGAATGGGGCACACACAGGCCTACTGTTTATTGTAGTCTCAGGGAAAATGTAGTAAGAATTTCCACATCCAAAAAATGTCATACGTAGCGACAACGGCTTGTCTGTTACTGTAAATGGTAAACTACCATGTTCATATATAAAACTTGTGCTACAGACATTTCTTTTAAAAAATCCTTTAAAAACTGCGCAGACCTCCTTATATAGAGAAAAAAAAACACCGGATGCCTTAAACTTGATTACACCTTGCCAAAATATAAAGGACTCTGTGTACAACGATCATGATACACATAAATAACACATTTTTCAAAGATTCATTCGCAAATAAAGTCTACATCTTTAAGCGTTTAAAAGCACGGTAATGCCTTTGTCAATGAAAACCACACTCGGTTGTGCCCCTTTTTTCAGTTGCTCCCCTCAGGCCCTGCATGCGTGGTACGTAATGGAAAAATCTTAGTCACTTAAATCTACTTCGGACTCCCTTGGCCTCTCTGGCAGGATCTTATACAAAACTCAACAGTGCTCATAGGAACATAAACATATAGGTAAGGAAACGTCTCGGATGCCTCTTTCAGTTTACAAAGCGCAAGTTTATTCAGCTTCCTCGGCATTTCCATTTATGCGAACGTGGCAATTAGGGGAATTGATCTGTATTGAGCTGTAATAAAGCTGTTGGGTCGCAATGCACAAAAATGCACGACATTGCAGCTCGATGCACCTGTTGTAATTCAGATATTTTTTGCAAACCCTTGTGAAGTTCTCTTCATTACGAACTCAGTGCAGAAGAATCATCTTTTGTAATCGTTGTGAATAATCTGGCGGAGGAAGCACGTTTCCCTCCCTCATTGCAACAGTCTAATCATTGCTGCAGTGTTTGAAATATGTACATCGTAATAGAAGCATTGTTACCAAAACATTGTGGCTCCCTCCTAATTCAGTGTCCTCCCCCCCAATCCTGTAAGTAGAGGCCAAGCTTAATAAATACGATATTTAAAACTCAGAATAACATGCCGTTGAACTAATATTAGAAGTTATTAATCACGTGCTGTATAGTAGCAATGCCGTTCACCGGCGTTAGACGAAGCATCACAATCTTTTTGCGCCTTTGCCGCGTTGCTCTGTGACCCGGGAATAAGCGGAGCGAAGCTGTTGCGGTTAGTATAGCCGTGTTAGTGTTTTAAAGCTTATGCATGTAAGTTGGTTGTATCGGCCCAAGGGGGAAAGGGGGCTGGGGGAGTCGCAGTAGTGCTGAAAATGGATTTGTCTGCGCCTTTCCCACAGCACCCTTGATGAAGCCAGGGGATACTGTTACGGCCGGACAGCAGCATCCTTCAGTCAAGGCGATCGCTCCGCTCTCTTCTCTGTCCCAGTCGGACGCAGGTAAGGGAACCATAATCCTCATTACCCTATTGCAAAAGTTTCCCGTCTTATTGCGATTGCTTTTAAGAGCCCCTGTGTTTTTTGGTTGCACGATCGACCTGAATTATTGCCCAGTTGACCTTGCAAACGCGGTTTCGTTTGAAATGAGCGCCGTATGTTTATAAGAGCCGTTCTTTTCTGCCCGTTCCGAGCCGCTTAATCTGCCCCGATCACGGCGTGCATTTCCGTGCGGAAATTGAACTAAACGCTGACATTCACCTGGTTGGTAGAGAGATAGTACATCTGGTGTTTTGTCACAAAAAGCATTTTTTTTTTAATTCTGCGGCGTTTGCATGCTGTGCTGCAAATATTGCGAATTCAGTGTGTCGATGCAACAAAGTTTACGGTGCTGAAATGTTAATCAGTCCACTTAATGACAGTCAGAGCAGGAAAGGAAAAAGGAAACAAATAAGCTCACGCTACCAAATATTAAGCCGTGAAAGATGGATGGACAAATTCATATTGACAAGATAGTTTGCTGGACAAATGCACGGCTTGATAAACGACGAGGCTATTTTAAAACTCCATTTAGATGTATTTAACAGGTCCGTTTGCCAGTGAAGGAACGACAAAAACGGTTCCATCTTAAGGCACATGGTACCGTAATGAAGAGCGCGTTATTGAAAAAAGGTAGTTTCAGCTGACACACCTCTAGACGTACAGTCAGAATTAGCCAGTATATCTAGCCTGACAGTCTTGTAATGTTTTGTGCTTACAGCTAAGCATGAAATGGGCTTTGAAACTGCATAACAGCAAAATGCCTTAGACTGATTGTTTAGTTTACTGCCGCTTAATTCACAATTTTTTCGAGGTTTTGGAGTCAGAAATTACGCTTGTTTTTGTGCGAAGAGAGGAGATCCATTACATCGATAATCACAAAAGCCCATAATGCATTGTTAAGCGTATAAGTAATGTACCCTCATTCTAGAGAAACTGTAAGTTTACGATTGAATAGATCAAAAGGGTTGATGGCAATTCTTGCATTACAAGTTTTAAATTCTCTGAGTGAAAGTACACGTTTTATGGGCTTTGTTACTGTAAGGGCTTCTTTAAATGTTATTTTCTGTCTAGAGAGCTGTAACTCACCCAGACAATATGTTGTATTCATAAATATTCACATATAGCCTGTTGTTTCGCATCAGGGGTTACATAACTATTCACCACAGTATTTACATAATTTAACTAAAAATACAGCCTAGTTAGTTTTAAAATCCTGTGTATTTCTTGTCCTGGGACATGTCTGGCCTCTTAAATGACAGTGAATTGATGGTGTGTTTCAAGGGACGGTCCAAAGGCAAGGCATTTTTAAGCCCTGTTTTTATGTGCATTTGTGGATGGTGACCAAAAATAAACAATGCTCACTGTAGCTGTCAGTTCACATCCACGTGTCACTCGCTATATCAGGCTGTCATTCGAACAGGGGATGGACAGAATGTCCATTAGCAGCTGCGTGGCCCTTATCGCTGAAGAAGGGGGGGGGGAGCAGGTTGTTTTGATGTTATTTTAGACTGAGTGGTACAGCAGCCGACACGTTGTTTGGCAGGATGACGAGTCCACACCGGAAATATTATAAAGTCATAAGGAAAGCCTACCCAGAGGATTGATAACAGGAAGTGATACTGCGCTATCTATAACCAGACCCCTATAAATTATTGTGGCTGAGATTCAAGCTGTCAATGTCCTCAATGAATGACTGTTTACCCTGATACCTTTATAGCTTGTCCATGTCAATAGAGTGTAATTTGACATTTTGGCAGCTGGACTCCAGAGCTGGGATGGTTCTTGTGCTCCTGGAAATGCTAGCAGAAGCACATTTTTCGTAACAGGACCTTGCCATGTACATTAAATCAGTTAGCTTAGGCTCTCCCTCCGCACAAAGCTTCCGTGTCCTCCGAATGACCTTTAGCACAGCCCTACGAAGGTGCAAGCTATCAAAATCTCCAGATCGTTCACCATTTTGCCAGTGAATTCTTATCTCCCCTGGGACATGTAACAAGCCTCCAAGGGAATTCGTAAAAAATAAAATAAAATAAAATAAAGCTCCTCTTAGCTCTGCAGGTCTGCATCATTCCCACTGTCACCACGCAGACAGCAGCTCGCTGGCGGGTCTTTCACCGTCTATTTTCCAAAAGCGTTCCCGAGACACCGGTTCTGGCAGGAGAGGAAGATGAACATTTGTGAGCATCCATGGCGCTGGGTGGCGGGTGTAAATAATGAGAGATGACTGTGTTTTAATCTGCCGCAGCCTCCGGTGTACCAAACATCTGTCAGTAGCCAAAGCGGGGGTCCCACAGCCAGCACTGCAGCCAAGATGCTACTTCTGACCTTTGCACCGAAACACGGAATACATCAGGCGGCCGGGAGGAGGAGGGGCTGCATTATGAAAATACGACGTGATTAGGAAGGACAGCTTTCTACACCCTGGTTTCACACTTCACCAGCAGCCTCGTAGGGGAGGAACTTTTGTTCACACGTTAATAGCCTGTTTGTGAGAATTCACTTGTAAATAAACCCAACGTTGCAACAGATATAGGATTTTTAAATAGCCTGTTGCATAATTATTGTAATTTTTTTTAATCCAAATACATGCAGCTGGACCACAGTAGTGTATGTGTGAAGCAAACATTTGGAGGTTTCATGGGGAATTGTCTAAATGACACGGATGCATCTTTTCAGACTTATCAGGTGAAATCTATCCTTTATCATGCATGATTTACCCAGTGTGATCGGTGACTGAGGCTGTATTAAGGCATTCCAGACACATTATATACTCCTTTTAGAACCCAAATAGATTTCTAGGAAGTTTTACAAAAGATCTGGTGCGTAATCTCTGAAATAAATCTCTCTGGAAACCTGAAGCGCCATATCTGCCTTTTCATAAAACTCGACCAGTACAGCAGGAATACTGAGTGAATATATCCGGAGGCCATCTTGGATCTATCACTTACAGTGCTCTGCCAGTGTGGCTTACATGAAGTGTAAGAAGCTGGGAGGGAGACACACAAATGTTTCATCAGCATCTGCACCCTTATTTACTTCCGCTAACAAAATGAATGGTGCAGGGCTACGTGGCCCCATTTCAGGAATTATAACATTTAATAACAGATGCAGAATCTGGGAACTCAAGGCAGCCATTTTGTCTATTTTATAGGTCCCTTTATGTATTATAGCTGTACTCATTCAATTCAAATGGCTTATTTTCTTCAAAGATAAAACAGCAAATACTATAATCACCATCAGCCCAGAGGTTTTCAAACAAAATGCTCTCATGCAGTGATAGATCTGCTTTACAGTCATACCGACGATCTACTCATTTCTTTGTCGTGACTGATTCTTCATTGGCCTAATGTTTGTTGTGCTTCTTGGGCCTGGCAGAGTTTGCCAACATTATCGCTATAGTACCAATGCTTTGAAAGCAGGTGTTTGTGGTATGAACAGACAAATGCTACCTTCTGTCCAACAGATACTCTGTACTTTTACAGCTATTCTTCATGTAAGGAGATGTTTTTATTTTTCAAAGACAAGGATAGTTTTAATTGGAGTCATGAGTAATTTTCGTCACTAACAGTAGTCCTGGCTGAAGGTTTCCTTTTAAATGTATGTTAAAATACCTAAATATTTGGAGTTCCTTCTAGCGTTCAAGTTTTCTTTAAAGTTAATGTCATGACCTGTTGCTATACAGTGATAGGTTTTTTAGGCTATAAGGAAAATTGCTAGTGGTGGTGGGGGGTGGCATTTACTACTTATTGGGAGTGTCGCCAACACACCTGCCCCTACCTTTACATCACCATGGTATACTCTGAAAAATGCTCGGGGGACAGACCAGCCATGGCTGCGAAAAGACACTATACGGTTCGTTTCTGTTTAATTACACAAACGCAGATAATCCGGTAAAGGCGATGGAACAATCATAATACTTCTGCTTGAATATAATCGAATACCATTAAATGTTATAACTTTATTGTATGTCCATAAGCATAAAATGGCAAGCATTCTGCATATGCAGGCCTATATGAGTTGTGATATGCTGCTTTTGGCCATCTCCCGATAGAGAACTCTCTCTATTTTTTGACTTTAATTAAATGACACCCCTCTTCCCGGGAATCGTTAATGCGGCATGGTTGATCAGGACACGGTGGGGGGATTATATTACTGATTTGCATGGCGTGCGAGCTATGATACCTATTACATTTACCCAGCTGCAGCGTGGGTAACGCGACTGAATAAATGTATTTTTTTTATTATTGCAACAAGGGCCGCATAAAAATACTCTGCTGGGAACAAGGGCTCTGGTATTTGGCTAATTGCTTTGCACCGGGGTATGTGCCATTATGTAAGGACTGGGGATTTATTTATTTATTTGCTTTAGAGAAATGCATGACTTGGATTTAAAAGGCTGGCCAGAATCTGAATTAGCTTCACACGCTGCGTTTATTTCCCTTTGGCTCCGCGTCTTTTCCAAACCGAGGGACGCGCTCTTTATTTATATAGATGGGATCACGCCCTTAACCTTCGTGTCAAGTGCCCCTAACAAATTAATAAATCGCAATACTTCACACGTCTCCGCTATGGCGATCGCCGTCTTTTTACACGGCAGTCAGTCTGAAAAGCTGCGCAGACCAGACACTTTGTAATGTGCACTTTGGCACCTCCACACGCCGCCACACGCGCCCGCAGCTTGTGTAATAATAGTGTTTTGCTAATTATTAATGCATGGCCATCCCCTGTCCATAAACTGATCCCGTTAAGTGGGGACTTCAGTCTTTCGGGGATGTACTTTGCAATGTCTGAGAGTTTACCGTTTAAAAAAAAATCTTCGGTCTCCCCCCCCTCAAGATGGATCTTTCAAGATCAAATGCTGAGTTTTAATGCAATTTCACAGTTAGGGAATAGTGCTCCTTTGAATAGTCGCGTCGAAGTCTCCGGGGTATTTCTTCATAATGCACACATGTGCCTCGCATCGACCCTTCTTATTAAAATGCTGCCAGCCGCTGCATGTAGCGGGCGGTGTTTTATGATGGAGCCTTTCTTAATTTCGTCGGTAATGGAGGGAATGTCATCGTGTTCACAGTGAATGAAATGGAGGTCATGACTTTTTTCAAGGGAAGAAAATGTGCCTCACATACAGGCGCGCGTTTGAATCTACTGGCAGCTCAGTCTGGTGTTTAGTGCTTCTCGGTCTCAGGGCAATTAGCATTGGGCCGATCAGCTAGTTCCAGCCATTGTGAAATCGTGATTGATGCTGACAACATTAATTCGGAAATACGGGATTGAGCTGGCATGAGGTCAGCCTGTTGCATGCATTGCTACATTGGAGTATGAAAACGTATAAAAATTAAAACACAAAAATGTTACTTCTAAGCGTCTTTAATTCGAACTCTTTGGAAAAGAAGTACTACACCTTTTTATTCAAAGTGGTGTAATGCTGCTCTCATTTCAGGTCTCTCCCAACTTCTGGCTACAACGTCAGTTGGTCGGGTTCATTTTCCCATCGTGCCTCCAAGCTTAGCATCTTACCTCTCTTACAACTGTAAACTTCACCGAATATTATATTGCACTATTAATCTGTTGTATTACTATTCTTAATCTATTGAAATTCTGTTCGGTTAAATACTTTTCTCAAGGATACATCAGTAGGCCTTCTGGGACTGGCACCAGGAGACCTTTAAAGTCCAGCTATTAATCAGATTAGTAGAAGCAAAAAACAGTTTTGGTAATCATTGAAAAGGGAGTTTCTTGTGAATGCTATATGGGGTAAAATCCTGATTTCTGTGTCGCAAATGCAGTGAAAACACATGGTATCAAATACCAGCTTGCTTTCTTTATTTAAAACGTGCGTCCTAAAGCACAAGCTCAAGGTCACCGTGAGGACAGCTTCGACGCGCGCTCGCGTGCACAGCGCCTCCTTCAGCAAACACAAGCGGGACTCGATAGCTCGCGCTGGAATTATAAGGTTATTTTCAACTTTCCTCGCTTTCCCACAGTTACCATATTTTAATCAGCTTTCTACCCGATGCTGGCTAACGTCAAATCTGTACTAATTAGAAACGGAATCCCTGAGCGAGTTGACAAAGCGCAATAAGTTGGTGAGGACATTTTATCCAGTTTTGTGAAACGGCTGGACCAGCCGGGAGGATTAGTCTCCACAAGTCCAGTCTGTATACATATAATATAAGTAGTGTATAGACAAGTCCAGTCTGTATACATATAATATAAGTAGTGTATAGACAAATCAGTCTGACTTTACCCTGTGTGTAGACTTAACATTCCTTACATACTTTGTTTCTACTTCTACTTCAGTATAGTACCTATAAAGCTTCAGTAAAACGAAAAAAGAAAAACATTTAAGACATAAACTGTCTTAGCAGCTTTGGTGTTTGCTGTGTCTCCTGCTGTAGTGTTTTAACGGAAGGCTGTTCAAGAACACAGTTTGGGAATGCTGTTTTATACATTCCTTTTTTCTGGTCTCTCGCAATCAAGTTACTAGTAACTGTTGCTAGGAGAGCATAATCTGAGCATTGAGAATTCCTCACATCTACAGTAGTTTTACAATAGCCGTAGTTGCATTATGTTTTAACGGTAAGAACCACTGAGAACCAGGAGTACAAATGTCTTCTTTTTGTAGCTTATGGAAAGATTAGGACATTGTCATACTCACAAGGAAAGGTATGTCACTTTTGTATTGCTTAACTTATGGGGTTTTGGAAAGAGTGGTTTTAGTCTGCAATAATGCAAGGAAAATTATTGAATATTTAAAAGCTGCATTAAAAGAGTGAGAATCATAATGAAAACTGAATAATTCTTGCCTTGATTATAATAGATTTATGGGCTGGGCTGGGAAAATGTTTGCTAGATTGTTGAAAGGTTGTTGCAATATGAAAATAGATTGATGCTGTTTCGTGAGAACTGTCACAGGTTTTCCCACAAATGTCAGGCGGATTTATTGTTTTGTTTCATGAAGCATAATTTGCTGTCCACCTCTATCTGCATTCTGGCTGCTTGCATCGTGAAAATCCCCTCGGCAGATGGAAGATGTACCTTCTCCCTCTGAGCCATTTTTTCGCCACTGGTTTCTGGGATTGTAGGAGAATCCAGGCTCTAGTTTTAAAGAACCCCAATCCAAGTGCCTTAAAATGTTAGAAACAAGCTCTTCTTCTGGAGCTGAGTGGGCCGATTTGTTGATCACCTTTGAGAACATCTGAATGCCAATGTAACACACTGTTTACAGGGCAAAAGTGCATCAGACCTGTACAGTAGCAAGATGTTTCTCATATGCCTGTCATTGACTGATGTGAACTAATATGTTCTGCATATATCCTGTGTATAAATCATAATGTAGACTCAAGCAGTTCTGTTTAAGGAGTCCAAAAAGATCTAAACTATTGTGGAAATCAGTGGAATTCAGTAAACTGGTCACAGGTACCTTACTAAGTCATTAGAGCACTAGGGGGGTAACGGTACACAAATCTCAAGGTTCGGTACAAACCTTGGTTTTGAGTTCCCAGTTCAGTGCAAATAAGGTATAGCAGGGAAATGTCGAAATTATTTATTATTAATTATGCTAAATTATTAAATTATTGCACAATTAGGAAAAGTTACAATGTGTCTGTCAATGTGTCCGAATAACAAAACCTAAGAGACACTTTTTTGCACAATTTTATTTCTATTTTGCATTTTGAATGAATGAATGAAAGATATATATAATATGATAACAACCATAATCAACTAAAATCTTGTGTGATCTTTAATACCAAGTATGACTGCATATCTTTAGTGATAAACATCCCTATAGCCTATAGCTATTTTTCAGCGTGTTCTGAATTTCCTGGCAAAAGTGTCTTAATTGCCACAGGGAGACTAACTTGCAGAAGCTGTTTTTGCCTTGCTCTGGGCATACACACACTCAGATGATGTCATCTCAAACAAGTTAGCACGTTTGTTTTAGTTTTCAGCAACATATCGGAATTCAGTATAACAGAGCCAACAGACAGTCTTCGTCTTATCAACCACTGCTTATGACTAGCAAGAACAAGCATTAGCCATACCCAACTTACAGCCACAATTAGTATATATTTTTTTTGTGTTGAACATCTATTTGTGAATTTAGGTTCCATTAATAAATGTGTTCATTAGTTTCATTGTGCAAATCAAACCGAAAATGATGTACCGAACGGCACACAACAAATACATGAACCATTACAGCCCTATAGAGCACCATCTGCCCTGTAGGATGGGTTGGGTAGTGAATTACGGTGTCTTGCCAGTTCCTCATTATTTCCGTTTAGCATTAGCATGTTTCGTGTTTGTGCCTTATCATGATCACCCAGAGGAACTGTATTCCTCAGCTTGTTAACCTGACTGACCAAAACATTTGTCATGAGTCAAAGAGGGGAAGTGAGATGCATCTTAATAGGGACAAAGCTGCCACAGTGATGTCCCTGTGATAACTGGCATGGACATTTTTCGTTAACAGCACTTGTTATTGTAAGAACATCCATTTTCCAAAGAAAATTAATAGCTATGGCTAAAATACTTTCATACCATTTTGATCCATGCATTCTTTTTCTTTAAAGGATCTGATTATGTTACAGTATATGTAAGTTGCTTTGGCAAAAAATTCCTTAAAGGAATTAAATAATGCATGACAAAATTAGCATGTAATGAATACACTAGACTAGCTACTGGGGGTGAGTAAGAGAATGGAAACACCAACTTGAAGATACCAAGTCAGAATCAGAAACAGAATCAGCAACAGAATCAGAAAAAAAACTCTATTGATTCCGGAGGGAAATTGCTTCTGCTACAACTGCACAGATAGACAGAGACACCATTGGACACAATGAACATTATATAATAAGATGAAAAACGTACAATATCGCAAACAAGATTAAGTAAAATTAATTAAACAATAAAATATATATTGTATGTGAAATATACAATGGATGTCAAATAAACTACAATATTTACTCTTCAGAAAAAATAATCTGTTTTTTATAAACTACTGTATGTAACTATGTAACTAGTTTGCAGTGTGACTAGTTCACTGTAAAAGATAAATTAGCGAGAAAATTAGCTAAAATGCTGTACAGCGAAAATGTTCGATAACAGACATAGCTACAAAGGGGAGTCATATTAGACTGAATGCCATTTAGCATATGTTTCAACTATAAAAGAGGGCTGATGATCAGAACTTTAGATATGTGTGTCCTCATAGCAACATGAGGCAACTAACAGAGTTCCAAAGAAACCAGACAGTCAGTGCCTGAGTTGCAGGTGCATTAATGATGAAAAGTGTGAACTTACATAATGTATCAAACAAAGGGTTTCAAAATTCTGATATCACATGAACAAACTATACTGGCAAAAAAGGAACAGTGGTCAAAGTCCACCAACAGAAATAGATGGACACTTAATCGGACAGTTAAAGAAAGAACATCCTTAAACATCAACATCCGGTCTCAAAAAAACTATACTTTGTGAGCTTTAGAAAGTAGAGCTGTATTTCAGATCAGTGCCTAAAAAGGAATAATCCGGTTCAAAGGGGACAAAACCCTTTATCAATGGAAAAAATGTTATGGTCTTTCACTATTTTCCTACATCCTGAGAAGTTTGCACTTGGAGAGAGCCAGAAGTTACCTTAAACCCACATATTGCTAGCACGGACAGCCGTCTTTACGGCAGCCATTTCGTCTGATAACTGCCCTGCATAGTTATAGGCCAAGGATCAAGGGGCCATTTCACAGGATGAGGTGCACCCTACAGTGAGAACATGGGTCCTTCCTGATGTTCTCGTATTCCAAGATGATAATATCCCCTACATGCAGCTCAAGAAATTCAAGAGCGGTGTTTGACCTGCAGGATGAAATCAAATGCCTTGCATGGCCTCCCAAACCACCTCATTCATAACTCAAAGAGCTAGAGACTTTTCCTCTTGAATAATGGTGCAATATCTCACAGTTCACAAATTGTATGACAGCATTCCAAGACTGAGACTGTTCTGAAAACAGAGAAGAATATTAATATATTGGGTGGTTTCCATTATTTTGTTCACCCTCTGTAAAATATATGAAACTTAACTAAAATATTAGCAATAAGCAACTCAATGCTGTTGCAGCCATGTTCATCCTTTAATTGAGTTTAATTGAATTTCTTCTAGGTCTTATAGTGTCTTATAGTGCTTTTGAAAAATGGAATGAATACCTCATTGTGTTTCCTTTTATTGGAAATCAGTATTGCTCAGTATTATGTGAACTTATGTCTCACCTTGCACCTTAGTGACAAACAGTCGGCAAACAGTGTACTTACACTGGAGCGGACGTACCGCTTGTCATCCGTCTTGTGATCTGTGGCTATATAAATCATATTAATTTTTCCAACCCATTTCGCATCGTAGTCAGAACAGCTGCACATCTGTCACATCTGTTATTAATTTAATCAGCGCTCTTATTCTTTCAAAAGCAAGAGCTAAAACCAACAAAACAGAGGTGCAACAGCACCACCCTACTGGAAGATGTAGTCAGTACCCGGCATGTAGTGGAATGTGTCAGTTAAAGGCCACGGGTAGATATATGGAGCTTGTTCCGGAAGAGTGGTACAGGGGCATGGGTAGAGGTGCCCTGCAGGTTAAGGGATGCTGCCCCACTCTAGGGCCTCTAGGGTCTATATTGGCACTGATTCAAACCTATTAGATGGATCGTGTATCGACCATATGTGACCGATCCACGTCAGATACTTATTTAGTTTTTGGCAGGCTATAAATAGACAGCCCGTATTTCCTGTTAAATTGATTTGTACAATCAATAGCACGACAACTCGTTCCCATTTTAAATATGTTTTTTGTGGCATTCATGCTGAATGCTAATGCTGCCACTCAGTCTATTTGCTACTCAGTGGGTGGAGCAGAGTGACATACATAACATGAGTACATAACGCACTGTTCCACCTTGTTTGTACTTCTTACAGCTTGTTAATACTCCTTCTTGGATGCATGTGCTGTTTGTATAACTAGTAAATATAAATGAAAAAGTATATTAGGTTATACAAAATAAAATAGGTATGTTATTTTTTTCATTTGTATTGACTAGTTATACAAACAGCATATGGATTCAAGAAGGTAAGATGTACAAATGAGGTGGAACAGTGTGTCATGTACTCATGTTATGTATGTGGGTACTCATATCAGCCAATACCCTCTATTCAGGTATTGGGATTGTGGCAGCATGAAAAAAGTGGGATCGGTGCATCTCTAATGATAATATTAAAGTAGAAAGAGCTCTTGTATCAGAATCTGTACTGGTATTGGCAGTTGTGTATCGGAATTGGATCAGAACTGAAAAAATGTGGATTGGCCCATCCCTAGTAGAATTACAATCCTGAGCCAGTCCTTGCACGGGTACTCAAGTGCCAGGTTTTCCAAATGGGCCATTCAATGGGGGTTGTACGAATGCGTGATATGTACATAGTAAGGTTTAAAGTTTAATCCCATTTAGCAGTCTGGCTTGGAGCTGTCATCTTATATATGTCAGTAGGGAGGCTAGATAAAAGGGACCAAGGGCTTGGACCCAGAGATGATCATAAAGAAGAATGACTTCAGATTGCATACCATTTTTAAT
>JAODJW010000127.1:6791914-6809923 GCA_026777045.1 Hyperopisus bebe | reverse complement strand
AAGCTGATGTTTGTCATATTGTGGATGCTGAAATCCTCCAGTTAAGTGAGCACTGTGCCTCTGTGCTTGTGAATTCTGGGAAAATCTGCTAGTCAGGAGAAATTCTATCTTCTATCTAGACGGTGGCCGAAAAGACAGATGGGGGGATGGCAGTAAACAATAATGCGCATGAGACAATTTGGATAAAAGCATCAGCGAAGCAGCTCCAGGTAAATCTATACCTGCAAAAGGTGAGGCTGATGATAGACGGGCAATGGCTGGGGGCAATACATACTGCAGAGGCTAGAGGGCAACGATTTAAGGCTAAATAAGCTGCTGCTTGGGGGCACTGACTGAGACAATGGCCAGTGCATTATGGGAAGGAAGAGGAGGTTCAGTGTTAAGGTTCCTCTCAGAGATGCTCCCTCATTATTTTTGGATTAGTGAATCTGGATTAGTGATTTGCACTTTTAGTATTGCAAAAACCCTCCCTCTGTCACTGATGTTGTATGTTGCACCACGTTCTTGGGGGAACAGCACATTCATGCTACTATATACCTGAATTTGGCTGGTACGGTCATAACTTGATTTGACTTGACTTGAACCTTGGCATTGGCAAGCATGCAGATGAAATGCCAATTGGTGAGAGTATGGAAGCCTCTTAACTCCTTAAGCCTGTCACTGGGATGAAAATTTGCTGAGTGGAAATACCTCTGCGTCAAAGCCCACAGCAAGTGTAGTGTTTGGTCTCGGGGAATCACTGCTGTAATTAATCCTATAGCCTTATGGAGCTCTGGACATTCTTTTGCACATCAGTAGGCAGATACATGGTTAACAAAGAATGGAGAATATTGTTTGGACAATGGTCTTACATGGGTTATCGTAGAGAGAATATGCATATTCTTTCACTGTCTGCGATGAGAGCAGATTAGGATATTAGGGAAACTGTAATTTCCCAGTGTACTCAAGAGTGATAAGGAATTTATTTTCATCCGGTCCTGCATTCTGAGTGAATTTCTCTAAAATGTTGATAAACAAGAGGGCTGATGGCTTAGAACAATCGGATGTAATTCGGTAATGTAATTTGCTGAACACGCCCACGCTGCTACACCCTTTCGGTGTGAAGGGCAGCTCTGCAATCAGATGCCAGGGAAGCAAACATTACCTGAAACAGTATCTAACGCAGTTTGCCTTCTGGCGATCATGTTAAGGTATTATTTTTAGGTGGTCAATTTCCACTGGTCTTCATTAATTTATAATAACCACACGGTTCCAATTAATAATTAACTTTTAGCGGACTTCTTGGAACTTGGCTTCGTGAGCGCAGGATGTCAACATTGGCTTCATGAGGTGAAGGTGGTGAACTGCTGCTATGAAATCTCATTAGCGGCTCTCTGCGCTTGCCACGTATTTCCCGTTAAATTTGATGTCCCATAAAGCGATCATTACAGCTGGCCCCAAAAACTTTGAAAAAAATCACCAATGGATGAAAGATACTATGTTTATTATGCATTAGTGTCCAATGCCTTTCTTTAACCTAATAAGTTTAATGCAACATCCTTTATTGAATACGTTTGAATTTGGCATGTAAAATGCATTTACATATCAAAAAAGTGAATAGAAACATTGCCAGTGGTTTAATTGAGCTATTTTAGTCAATAGAAGTGAACGTACACTCCAGTGCTTTAAAATGACAAAGAAATAATTTGCAACCAAAAGGTAATATGATAAATCTGGATAGTTATCATGTTAATAATAGCATTTGGAGTCCAGAGGTAGGAAAGGATTTTTTGTATAGGTGTTGGCCTCAGTAACACACCAGAGAAAATCCATAAACACAAATTTAACATCTGTAAATTTTCCTGATTTCATTGAATGCATTTCCCAGACAGGATGAAAGATTATATGTTGATACATTTGGATTTCTTTTTCTGTTTTTTCAGAGCTGCTCTGATTTTGGCCACATTTATTTTTACATATGTTATTATTTAATGAAGTGACAACAAAAATAACAAAGCACTGGACATGACACTAGTGGGCCACTTAATGGTTATGTGATCCCAACACGCGCCAGTTATGTGGCTTTCCTGCCGTGCATTCAGCCTCTTGCTGTGTCTGGATCTCAGGCCGAAGCAATCGCTGTGAGTGGGACTCCGCAAGCAGACTCGCCCATCAGTCTAGCGAACGTTGTAGATGATGGTCTTGTCACAGAATCCCTTCTGTGAGTGTTGAGTTCTAGCCTTATTGAAGACAATGGGGAAAAAGAGCCCTTCTCCCACCAGGCAAGCTGGGACACAAATGCACCTCTGAGGCGTTGAGTTTATTTTTGTAAGGAGATACTAAGCTCGTAAATTCTTATGACAGTGTGACATATGGCCTTGCTGAAAGGGAGAGTCTCTGATGGCTTTGTGTGAATGTTATTTGACTTCAGCTGCTCACGAGGCCACCAGAAGTCATTCAAACATTTGTTATTGTTCAGTTCATCATTACGGTCAGCATTTCGGACTCCGTCCTTTTGGTGAGATGCTTTATACATCTTGCCTTTGACGGTTTTGAAATGAATCATAGGTCTGCTGTTTTGAAGGGATCCGTTCTGTGCTTGATTGCAAACAGTTTCATTTTACACGTGCTTGTCTTCGCCTTTAAGGGGCTTGTTTGGAGCAGGAAAGAACCTAGTTATCTCCTGTGTTCCTGGCAAATGGAAATTTATCCACATTATTTTTTCCTGTGTGTTTCAACCATGGGACAGCAGCAGGTCAATCCACTTGGAGAAAAAAAAGATCATTGAATGATAGCTGCGTTTTCTAAAACTGCGGTAGGAATGCGAAACGAATCTTCTAGAAACACGAGCCCTCGCTCTTAGAACAGTGGTGTGAAAATGCCAACCAGGCCTAATGTGTCCATTCTTTAATACGGTCTTATTTTTGATCTTTCAGTGGCATGTAAATGTCAAGGTACACATTGGACTGACAGGTACCTCTTACAGAGTCTCTGCAGGTGTGCAAAATAGCAACGTTGAAAAAATAGAGCCATTTGTGAAAATTTAGGTTATTATGGCTATGAGGCAAAGGGCATGGAGCTGCCTTTGAGTCATGCTGAACACCTACTCAGCAGCCGCACTGAGTGTCATGTGGATCAGCTGAATGAGTCACGTCGTGTTGTGGGTGGTCTCTGACCCGATCAGCCAACCCCTAGTCCTGCATCCTCCACATTTCGTAGGAGGCTCAACCCTCCTGTAGGATCACCATGCGGCGACTCAAGTTGAGGAAGAGCAAAGCAGCAAACCCAGATGCCGTTGTTCAGGAGCGGGCAGTCTCAGACGTGAGCCTTGCTTTCTGGCCGAGAAGCCAGCCTGATGACAGCCCAGCTAGGTATCATTAATTGATTGATTTTAATTGGATTCTGCTGAGCAGAATTTTTGCATGCAGTACTTCGTGTTGAGAAAGTATTTGAGGTGCATTATCACATTTACAAGTATGATCAGATATCAAGAGAATCATAAGAATGAATGTGTTTAATTAGTTTCTGAAACTAAAGGAAAAGTAAACAGTGTAGGAAAGATAAGCAACAGCGTTCTTATAAATGCTACGCCACAACGGGACATAAGGATGTGAGGGATGGGCCTTCCATTAAACAAAACAGCCACAGAGGCAGGACCTCTTGATAAATTATGCAATGATTGCATCCAGTCTGGGATTGGATGGCAGTCAACCTGGAGGGTGTTTTTAATGACTGCTGTTCCGGCTGTTACCTTCGGAGCACTGGCCTGCCAATCACCCTGGCCCGATGGGCGATGATGAGGGCGGGATCCCAAAGCACAGCGGAGAGTGGGAGGACTCTGTGCCGAGGGCTCCTGGTTTGGTAATCAGACTGATGGCAATCAAGCTGATGGTAAAACTCTGACAGAACACAGAAGCCCCAGTCCCCGGCAAACAAAAATGAAGCATACTAGTAAGTGCTGGGAGTAGCCCATGCGGCACTGTAGTCAAGATTAAGTGCCCTTGGGTGGCACAGGGGGTGAAGCTTTGTGGATGGGGGCGTGGGGGGGTAGTGATGCTGGCAGTGAAGCTTGATGGGGGGTGCGCCAGGTAGAGGAGCTCGGTCAGGGGGTACCAGGTGGTGATGAAGTTTGGTGGGGGGGAGAAGGCGAGTAGAGGAGCTTGGTGGGGGCGTACAGTCAGCACCCTGTCAGAAGATTCCATCCTGAGCAATTGCCCATCTTGCCCTTGCCTGGGTCCGCCCTTGGTAATAGTGTAGTCCTCCATCACGCATAGAGGTGTACAGGCCTCATTAACATGTCCGTTAAGAGAAGGTTAGCATTGCCAGCACGGTAAATTTCCGGCAAGGAAAGCAGCTGGTGGGCAATAGCTGTCAGCCGTGTTGGATAACAGGAGCCGCTGAGTGATGGCCTTTGTTGTCGTGAAGGTTGAGGAGAGACAGCTGTGTGGTCCTCTTTGGAGAGGTCAAGCCAGCTTTGTAAGCGTCTGTGAGGGAGGCTCCCGGCCGAGGTCAGCTCTGTCCCGCTGAATCATGGTATCTCCTTGAAACAACCCCCGGGTGGCCTCCGCGTCCCCCCCTCCACTAACAATCTTGCTGGTGAAGGCATCGGTGAGTGAGACTGGTGGAGGTTCCCAGTAGGGCTGAATTTTAATGTTGTGATACTGCACGGGCAAAGCCCTGAATGCTAATGCTGTGAAAGTGCACGGAGGGGACACCTGAAAAGGAATGGTGCTCCAGAACATGGGGGCAGCCTCAGATGTTAGTGGTGTATTAGTGCTGGAGTGGGACCCCGAACACTAATGTAATAACCTCGAACCCCTGAACACAAGTGGAGCCTTGAATACTGATGGGTCATTAGCATATGGGTTGAAGTTTGGGTACTAATGGTACTAATGATTTATAAGAAGAGGAGCGGGGTCTAGAACCTTAAAGGCACAGAAGACTGAAGTATTACTGCACTGGCAGAGTCCTCAGTAGGCTGTAACTGGCCAGTTAGGACGTAGGCTAAACACAAAATGCTAATGCTCTGTTACAGTGGAGCCTTGAATACTGATGGATCATTAACATATGGGCTGAGCTTTTGATATTGATGGTGAATAAGCACACAAGCATAAACGTATGTGGAACTATGGGAGCACTCATGGATATTGAGGGTGTTATAGACGTATAAGTGGAGCCTATGAATGCAGTGTCGTAATGCACAGGTAAAGGCCCCAGTAGGATTGTCAGTTGTGCTGATTGTCAGTCAACACAAAATGCTAATGCTATATTACAGTAGGGCCTGGTTCTATAATGACCTTTTGGTATTTTGGCATGAATACTAAAATCCGATCTGCACATGGCCCAGAACACTAATTATCTATGAGTATCTGAGCGTGGAACCTGGAACACCAGTGTTTATCCTCTCAGAAGCGGAATATTAATGTCCTGTGGGCTAGAGCTCACTGCCGGGGGGGGGGTTGGTAGAGTTTGAGTAACAACCTGACCCCTGTATTACAAACAGATAGTGGAGATTTTAGCTGTGTTTCCGGAAGCTTCTGTGGCCTTTGAACACAGACTTGGGACATAATGTCTTCCCTCAGTTGTGACGGGGGCCCAGGTATCCATCATCACCTGCTACTTCATATTTGCACCCCCTGCTGATGTTTATACAGGAGTCGTCATCTCATACCCATAATGGGCTATGTTTATATACAGTGGGATGAATGTATTTTGAACATGAATAAGGCTTAGAAAGTCTCATTACCTAGAGTGTAGCTGCTGTTTCATCTCTCCTCTTCTTCCTGTCATGAAACAGTATGAGGAATCTCTTACCCTTTTATTTAGTGGTTGGTACTTTAAAGGGAAATATCCGAAAGAGAATTTTGAATTTTTTTCCTAACACAAATCCCCTTAGCTGTTAGTCACTTAAATTTGTCGTTTAGATGATATATCTATGATATATACGCGAGGGTTGTGAAGGCTCTGCTTTAATGCACATGCAGCTGTATGGCATCACATGCAAATTGCACGTTTATTTTGCAGATGCTTTTGTCTAAAGCGACATATAAGTGAGGAAAAGCTTGCGGTCAGGGAGCAGGGTCAGCCAGGATCCAGTACCCCTGAAGCAGTTGGGGTTAAGGGCCTTACTCAAGCACCCAACAGTGTAATGATAACTGTGCCTGCAACAGGATTCAAACCAGGAACCTTCTGGACATATATGTTTGTGTCATCCCCTTCCTGGCCATTGCAGAGCACTTACCTGGCTGGTTCCTTGGTAGTTGTCTCCTTCCTGATGTCTGCTGCTGGTATCGTTATCAAACCCCACAGAAAACATGATGCTCCATCATACATCATCACCACACCTGTGCTAAGCTGCTGCTTCTCTCTGGTCAGCGTTCGCAATACATCCAGGGACGACTCCTTTTTTTTACTTTTCCTTTTTTCAGTTATATTTAGATCTTTCTCGGACTTGCCGGGTCCGGTTGCTGCCGGCACCCAGCCGAAGTAACAGGCGGCCCCTGTTAGGTCCTCGTCTCGCTGTCCCGAATCGGTGTGTCAGCACAGACGTAGCATTGCTGCAGCCCCCGACAGCCGTTACACGCCTGTTTAAGAATAAGTTTCCCCTTCAAGCCTCTCACTTTCGACACACTCCATAAAATACAAGATTTACATTCATTTATGAAGCAGATGCTTTGACAAAAGTGAGGAAAGTCTGGGCTCATATAGCATCCAGACCCCATGGAGCAGTTAGGCTTAAAGGTCCAACAGTGATATGACTGCTAGCTGCAGGATTCAAACCCACAACCTTCTGGACACGGGTGCAGATCTTTAACCTACAAACATCATTATTTATTGAGTGGTAATATGTGTTTGAGGGCTTTGACCTGTGAGTGCTCCCTGTCTTCCTGTGGCAGTCTGGCGTCTTTATACGTTTATGTTGATTCCTGTCTTCCATGTTTGATTTCTGGAAGTGCCAGTCGAGAAAAAATTGCACGTGGGTAAATTGAGCGAGCATCCCAGATGGAACTGCATGCGCAATTAGTGTGAAGGGTGGAAAGGCACTAATTAACTGATCCAGTATGGCCGAGGTGGCTTGTTCGTCTCCTAGGGTTCAGCTGCAAACGTGTTTGTAGTTGTCACCTTTTTTTCCTTTTCAATGAGGTCTTTAAACATATTCCTGAATGTTGAGATTTAATTGAACTTTATATTTTGTATTATTGATCAGATATCCCCCACTGAGTCACGTAATGATATTATATGTATAATATTTGTAATGTATCTAAATTTACTTTATGTCATTGTATACATAAAGCAAAGTATTCTTTTAATTATTAAGCTTTAACTTTGCTATGGCTTTAAGGGGGAATGTGGGTGTAGTTCAGTGGGCTAAGCCTCTTTGCCTGTGATGAAAAGGTTGCTGGTTCAAGTCCAGCCTCAGCAGAATAGTCACGCCTGTGTGGTCCTTGATGCGCAGCTCCAGGGGCACCACTGCAGGTGGTTGCCTTTCAGTTTGCTTTCACCTATGTGTGTGTCATGCAGAGCAAGAGGGGGTCAGCAAGAAGAGAATTTCCCCACATGTGATCAATAAAGTATTATTATTTATTTTTAGACATTTATTCAGTACTTTTATTTTTATTCAGGCACTCATTTTATGTATTTATATACATATATGACAGTTATTTCCATCCATCCATCCACCCACCAATCTTCCAAGCGCTACTCCAGCACGGGGGTCTTGGTGACAGGTATTTTTGTAAATTTGATGTATGGTGTAAGTATTGCTGCGGTGGGACATTTCTTGTCATTTTCTTGGACGTTTTGTGTGCTTCCCAGCACTCCGAATTCTTCCTCAGAACCGAACGATATCACCCCGGAGAATACACCATCCTGCGCGGTTTTTCGTAGATGCATTCCAACGGTTGCCAGGAAAATACCAGACATCGAGAAGCAGGTGTTCCGTATCTGCCCGCCTTGAGGTGTACGTTACTCCGAGCTTCTAGGAAACACCATGTCCTGTGCCTCCTCCTTGCAGGTATTCTCTTTTATATATTATATTTCAGTATTGTGTTTCGTTTTAAGCGTCGTCAGTGGCCGCCGCAGACAAGAGGAGAGGACCCCCAGCGCTAACAGACGCCAGATGGGGAGCACTTCCAAGATGAGGGAGGAGGGTGTTTAAGTGCTTAATTACAGACCGAAAAGCAGAGGGAGCAGACCGAGGCATCTTAACCATGTCTGCAAAATTTCCACAACAGCTTTCATTGTTTAAAACCTATAAATAAAACACTCCCATATGTAAAGTCTGATTGTGGCAGAACATCCTAACAGGCCTGAAGTGATCACAAGTGACACTCTCTGCTTTTTTCCACGTCCTTTCTTTTTTCCCCCGCGTCGGACCAATCCGTTCATTCGTTATTCTTCACCAGTCGGTTTGATGTCAAAGCTGTGAACTAGCTGCTCCGCTTAAAATGACGAGGCCGATTTTCAGAAGTGGTCATATCCCACCACAGACGTGCAAACACGTTTGTCTCTGTGGGTCAAGCTGTCCCAGATGCTTAGCTTGGTTAGCTTAGGTTTCCAGCCACTGCAGATTACCATCAGAAACACACATAAAGATGGATGTATATGTCTTTGCTTAGCTGATGCTCATATTTATCTGGTCTTCCACATACAGTTTTCTCTTTTACCCATGATATGTCTTCATGAACGACCTGCTTAACAAGGGCACAAGAGTGTGAGTAATATGATGATATTTTAATCAAAGCACTTAAACTCTACTATGTTTGTTTTTTTTTAAGTTTCTGGTGTATTTTTGAGAGATATATGAAAAGGGTGCAAAAATATACTGTATATCCACCAGCACTGCTCACGAATTTAGTGAGCTTCGATATGCTATGATAAAGGGCATGGTACATTGCATTTCTCCAGATACTGTGAAATTTAATTTCTGATGCAAAAACTCCACAAATCTGGGAAGAGAAATGGGACGGGAACATGTAACTGTATTATGTTATACCTCACATCCATGTAAATGAGTCTGACATTATAGTGGGCTGCTGACTGTATGACTTTAATACCGTTACATTCTTGAAGTGCTTTGCCACAGAATTTTCAAGAAGGCCAGCTGTAATGCTACGATTGATTCGTCCACAGAGGGACACTGCAGGTCCTGTCAGGTAACTGCCCTTGTGGCATCGGTGGACTGAATATAAATCAGAGGTACTGTCACCAATATTGGATTATGATTTGTGCTTTGGAAAACGCTTGTACATTTGGGGGGGGGGGGGGTCACATCATTGGCTGTGATTCATTTATTATTTTTCAGTTTTTATTGCCTGTAGAGTCCAACTTATACTTAGTAATACAGTGTAATATAGCACTACTGTATTAACATAATAGCAGCTTCCTGTGCAGACCTGATCCAAGACCAGATATTATCTTCAGAAATAACATCTTTTAAATGCTTAAACGTAGTGGGGAAAAGGGAAAGCAGGTTAAACCTTTAGTAATACAGTAGGCAATACTACAGTTCATTCATCATTCAGTGCTTTTCCTGGTCATGGTTATGGGGGGTGGGGGGCTTACAGTTTTTAAAATGTCTTCTTCTTAAATAATACTTCTGAATAAAAACAATCTGTTACTTTAAACCAGTGTTTCCATAACCGTTCCTCAGGGAGCCCCTGACAGTCCTCCTAGCTCCCAGCAGGGAGGGAAGTAGGGAGGTAGGGAGACAGGAGGGAGCAAAAATGTGGCCTGTATGGGGATCCCCAAAGACTAGGCGGAGAAACATTGCTGTGAACTTCTCATGCGGTCATGTCATTTACCAAACTGTTGACCATTTTTTATTTGATACCCTACTATAAAGTTGGGCTCCCCATAACCCTGAAAATGGGTTCATATTTATGGGATGATTGGATGATGGATGGTTGGATGTATGGATGGATGGATGAACCGGAGTTGAACTGTATTCATTTACTTCTTCAGAACCCACCTTCTTCCCTTCTGCCAGTTTCTGATGACAAAACATTATTCGGATCACTTTCATATCATATTTAAGGTGTTCAATCACATAGGAGCTTTACGGTTACAGAAAATCAAACTACAAAGTATCCTGTATGCCAGTACAGCAACTCATTAGTGTAGATAATACGTTCACGGACATCTGTAATGTGCCTGAGGTTGTTTTGTCACATTTCTTTTCCAGATAGTATTTGCTGCAGACAGAGGCAGTTTTGCACGATATGAAACAACCTTCCTTTTACAGTAAGGATGATGTATAAGGTCCTAGTCACTCTTACAGGACTAGCATTAAGTCTGCATTATGGCAGAGCCTTGCCTGATGCTTGGAAAGCCTCCAGACCCACACAAAAGATGCCTGGCTTTGAGTGGGAAAACCCCAATTACATTTTGTACATTAAAGTGACGTACGTATTGAGACAGCAGGGTCAGACAGTCCCTGGTGCATCTGGGGATTACAGGTCTTACTCAGGGGCCCAGCAATGAAATCGCTTGGATTTGATCCGGTGACCCTCTGATCACAGTTAGTCCCACAGGCTTGAACCCAGGTCCTTCAGCCCAACACCAATGACTTCCAACCAACTGAGCTCATCAGCTCAATTCCTGGAAATGAATTTATAATCTCTGTTCTGCAAAATTGATTCCTTCATTTTAAAGGCGCCACGTTCGACAGAATAAATAACTTCCTCAGACAACATGTTTTGAGTGCAGCCTCCTCTGATGGGATTGGCTGTGGTCTGGGACATATGATGCTCCTTGGAAAGGACAGCTGTCTTCAGAGTGGAGTTTCTGTAGGGGCTCATTAGTGGGTTTCATTTCCTCTTTAAGCCTCAGGTCTTTTCAGTCCCCAACTCGACCGTGGAAGATCAAGAAAGTTTCACGTGTGATCGGATCTGAGGCGTCGTAAGTTTTGGACAAAGGAGCCCAATTCTGACTTAGGGATGTATCGAGAGCCTGTTTGTAAGGTAGGTCTGTCCCCCGGACGAATCCTAGAAACACAGATTTGCAGCTAATAATAGGACAGTCGTGGGGTATCTATTTAAAGGCCTGTGAGAGATGACCAGCTCTGGCGTAGAGGGCATGGGAAGTCAGCCTGCATAGCTGGCCTTACACGTCTCCCCACGAGGGACCCAAGTTCTGACACTATGGTCCTGTATGCTGTCCACATTCATCAGTCCCTACATTACTGACGCCAAAGCCTCTGACAGTTTTATGCCTGAATATACTCCTATGGATCTGATTTTTTTCCATTGACGAGTCAGTTGGTTTCTGGTTTTGTAAGCTTGATGCTTACTGGTTGCTGAGAAAGAGTTGAAGAAAAGGACAATGCAGATTGTGATGGAGGGATGAATGGATGGACATACGGGACATAATAGACATATATTAGGTGCACATTCCAGCATGATGATTATGGGATTACATGGATTATCTGGGCACAGAGATGATGGCCTGGGTTTCTGGCATGTAAGTGTACCTTTCAAGGCCGTCTGATGAGGCTTTTGCCTGGGTGCGGTCACTTCCTCCTGGTGGGGGGAGATTATAGCAGCTGTCGATTTCTGACCTCAGGGTGTTCGGGCAGCCCTGAGATCCGTGGGTGGTGGGGGGGAGACCCAGGAACATTCCGTGGGCAGAGCCCTTGCCAGGCACACCCGGTCTCGAGGACCCCTGGAGTGAGCTTTCTCATGACAGGAAGTCTGTCTGCTCCATGCACGTACCCAACCCCCCACGCCTCGATCTATTTATAGCCCCCTCCGTCATGGGACGTCTGCGCATATTACCACACATACATGCGCATTTACAGCGAGCGCTTGTAAAAGAAAAAGGACAAAAAAAATCATTGCTATTATAATCCCGCAGGGAAAGCTGGGTTCACGATACGATGGGCCATTTCTGCTGCTGATTTAGCTGTTCTTGTGTTTTTTTTTTCTCATCCCATCCATGCTGTCAACACTGTGTTCCTTACAGATAAACATATACTATTTATTACGTGCCTTAATGTTACTGTTTATCATGAAAGCTCGCTAAAATGCTTCACAGGGCTAATTTCGGAAAAGTACCATATGTGACGTGATGTATATTCACTGCCTATCACCCTCTTGTCCTGATCAGGGTCGCAGGGCAATTTTATGTTTATATAAAGAATAATACTAATATTATTTTGTACTGGAGCCACGTATTCCTGACCTCAGCTGAAGTCTATATGCCGTATACTTGCTCTTTTGCTGACTGATATCTGAATGCTGTCAGACTTATGGTTGATGAAGCCAAAATGTTCATGTCAGCTTGGTAATCCGTGAGAACTTAAATGATTCCTGGTGATGCCAAACATGCAGTTTGTTTAGGAGAACAGGGAAACTTTCAGAAGGAGACCTTAACTTCTTAAAATGGAAGGAGAGATGGATAAGCGAAGCTAAAGCAACTGTGGGAACATCTGCAGTAACAATGCTCATACCAAGACTAAGCACATGAAGGGGGAAAAACACACTGGGGAAAAGTTGAAAGAGTCCTAAAATAAATTGAAAATGGGGGGGGGGGGGCTTTTCCGCTGGTCCTGGAAAAATATATCTGCATGTGTGAACCTGTTTGCCTGTTTTTCTCCTGTGGTGATATATACAGCCCCCTGCCTCTGTGCAATGAACAGAATCACTGCAGTTGAAACTCCAGTCATAATATGCACAAAATTAAGAAATTTCTGATGTAAGAAAGAAATTATTACAGTTGTTTTGTGGGTTGTGTGCTATTATTCTGATATTCTCTCTCTTTTCCTGTTCCTGTTCAGTACAGATTAGTTTTTAACTATGGTGTCTTTCCTATCATAACTATATATTCATATTATACAGGGGGTTCTTTTTGTAAGTACTGCATAAAGACATGCAGTGAAATTTTACATTAAAATCCATTTTAAAAACACCTACTATATCCTTACAGTAATCTGTGTGATTCTTCAGCAACCAGTAGTGTGCAAGTAAGCCCACAACAGAGTTCAGTACCAAGCAAGAGATTCTGTGAATAAGTTTGAATTAGTGAGATTTAAATATATTTTAGATTGCAAGAAATTTTAACTGAAAGTTGGTGTGTATAGCTGGGAGTGTGTGGTGTTGAATGTACGTAAGACATATCAGTGTGCATTGAGCTATCTGATAAATAAGAAGAATTAGTAACTTTATACATGTGTAATGGTGCTCATAGAAAGTAAAGATGTTTCTCTGTGGAAAAAAAAAATCAAAAACAGCAGAGGTTTGAAAACTAAATCTCTGGAGAGGTGCCTGTCAACCTGGGGTCTGACTCAGAAATTTGAGCAAATGGCCTGAAGGGAGTTTCGGTTTGGCCAGCCCACTTCTGGGTCAGCCTGGCATGGTCAGCTGGGGCCACACAGCCGTCTGGACTGAGGTTTGTTCTGAAGAGAAGCAGATTTCACTCTGTCAGTATTTCAGTTTGAAATCGAGACAGTAACAGGAAACAGACAATAGGTTAGTGATGATTTGGCAGGAATATGCAGCAAAATATGAGGAACAGCTTGGGTAGTAGCACTGTTAGCAGCTAGGCTAAGCTACAGTTTAGTATGGAGTAGGGCTGTGTGATATGACCAAAATCTCATATCCTGATATAAGTCATCTCATATCCTGATAACGATATATATCATGGCTGCACCTCACATTTATGGATTTTTTTCTACAGACGCGCTGCGGTAGGAATTGGACAAAAATGTGTAAATAAAAAAGAGCGAGGTCACAAATGTGATGCTATCCACAGATAGATGGGATGTGATCCACAAATATATGCAAAACCTTTTCACGTGTACGAATCGCTCTGTATTTTTGTGGATATGACTTTATACAACACAAAATAGTTCCCTCGCAATACTTTTCCGTTGCGAATGATAACTGTACTGTGTCCATTTAAAGTATAAAGAATTATCGGAATATTAACCTAAAGGATACAGACATGTCCAGGTGTGCTTTAAGCATCGAACTATAGGGGACAACGCCCACTATGTGATTTTCATTTATGTGTTTTTAAACGTATTTATTAGTAATTGTGTCCATTCACCGTAAGACAAGACCGTAAAACAAGACAGCTGGGCTATTGAACATGAAGTGCACACAGAAACATTGAAATATTAATTATTAATATAAATATAAATTAAAATTCACCCGTAAAGACATCTGGAAAACCAAGGGGTGTTGCTTACTTTTGTTGAAACAGCCGGAATACTGAATATAAAGGTAACTACCGCGGTGCCATAGTTATGGTTTAAACCAGAACCCACTTTCAGGTATACCTCCCCCCGTTGTTGTCCCCGTGTTGTAGGGTTCCCAAAAACATACTAAGATGAAGTGGACTTGTCGAATTGCACGTACTGTAGGTGTGAATGTGCAAGACAAGTGGGTATGGATGGATGCATTTAATTATATTTCAATTGATTACTAAATTCTGGAATCTGGGAATACAATTTTGTGATTGATTCTCATTCTTGTTTCTTTAAATTTACTTTTAAATACAATGGATCTAGCTTATAAATTTATTATTCATTTCTGTTCTCCATTTTATTAAGTAGTTGTAATGCTAGCTATAACAAAAATATAAAGTGGGATTGGATTGTGTATGGTGTTCACTTAACAGATTTTGAATAGAAAAGATTAAACTGAATCAGTTGCATAATTGCATAATAAAAAATTCAGTATGAATCATATTTGGGAATATTCTTTAATAATTGATTTGCTTCAATAGAGATTTGAATCCCACAAACACCTGATGCCATGTGCATGTGGATATTTGTTTAAAGAGAATGAAATTAAAATGAATACCTTCGACCCTCAAATGAGTCTGGCGTAATATCAAGGGTCATTTCTTATCATATCCTAAATTTGGGCCATCTAAAAAAAAAAGAAGCATAAAAATACAATGAATACTGAATGAAAATACAATGAGTACTGAATGCATCACTGGTAGTCTATTAAGCCTTACAAATTGCTTCCCAAATGTAGAATTTCACAGCTATTTTAAATAATTTAATTCAGTTATTACTGTAAAAAAGTTCTTAACAATATCAACATCATACTTTTTCGATAAGGGTATTTTCGACAAACAACTTATAGGACATTATAATTCAAAATCAAGCGTCAGGGATTGGGACATTCTCTTTTCTTTCTTTTTAATGATTTTGTTTTATCAAGAAAGGACATGCCAGAAGTGCTCTCATGAAGTATCTCTCCTGGGCTCCATGTACTCCAGGAGAGGAGGCTGGAAATAACAGACGCCTCACACCTCCAGCCTTGGGGGTTTAAATCTTCCCTCTGCTGTGTGTGTGTGTGTGTGTGTGTGTGTGTGGATTATGTTTATATTACATTACGGGGATCAAATGTCCCCCACAATGTCTTAAAAACCAGTTATTTTGACGGTGTGGAGATCATTTTTCAGGTTCCCACAATGATCTGTGACTGCAATCAAAAAACTAAAAATGCCAAAACTATCGTATTATCGTATTTTGTTTGGTTACTTATGGTTAAGGTTAGGGCTGGGTAGGGGTTAAGATAATCATGTTGGGATTAGGGTTTTCCCCATAGAAATGAATGGAGAAGATGCCACAAAGATATAATTACAAACCAGTGTGTGTGTGTGTGTGTGTGCATGTGTGCATGTGTATGTGCGCACGTGTGTGTGTGCGTGCATGTGTCTGCGCGTGTGTGCGTGTCTGCGCTTGTGTGTGTGTGTACATGCGTGCGTGTGTGTGTGTGTGCGTGCATGTGTCTGCGTGTGTGTGTGTGCCTGCGTCTGCGCTTGTGTGTGTGTGTACGTGCATGCGCGCGTGTGTGTGTGTATGTGCGTGCGTGTGTGTGTGTGTGTTTGCATGGTCTCCTTCTGTCACGTGGATTTCTTTCCACACTCCAAAGACATGCAGTTACTGTAAGCTAATCGGTGCCTCTAAATCGCCAGTGACGTGTGACTGTTCTGTGTGTTTGCTGTGTTTCACTGGCATCCCATCCAGGGTCCCCCCAGCCCCCCAGCCTTGTGCTCAGTACTGCCTGGCTTGCATTTCTCTCTGATCCTGACCCCTGGATGGATAATAGCATAGACGTATTAGGCACAATCACAGTAGTAGTAAAGTTGTATGACGTATTACTTGTGTGGGCAGCATGGCGGCTCAGTGAGAAGTGCTGCTGCCTCGCACCTCCAGGGTTGGAGGCGCCTCCCACTGTGTGTGTGGAGCTTGCATGTTCCCTTTGTGTCACGTGGGGGTGTCCCAGCCTTTTTCTGCATGCATTCGGGCTAACTGACGTCTCCATATTCCACAAAGTGAGTGAGTGTGTGTGTATGTACCCAGTGGTGGACTGACTTTGCGGTCTGAGAGAAGTGGTTGGGAGAAAGATAAAATGTATGCCTATGCATCAGGACTGGGCGATATTTAATTAAAAAATTATCAGGATAAAATATAAATTGAGATGTGCAACATCCCCCCCCCACACACACACATATAGGGGACCAAAAGGGGCACTTAACTATTCCTTCGCCATGCGCGAAAAAGCAAAATATGAATAATCAGCTACACATTAGGCATTAAACCTTGCTGACTGATTAGTGGTGCTGTTCATTTTTTAGTTTATGTGGAAAAGGATCAGAGGACTGGATTTAATTATGATTTTAAAAAAATGGCCCATCTAAAGCAGTAATTCACAAACTTATGATCAGCCCTAGCAATATAGCATAATAACCGACATTTACATACACTGATACTGTCACATTCCATGAGTTAAAAATACGTAATAACACATTTTCATGATTACTATGTACATGTATATTGTGTTTTGCTACAATAAAAAAATATTTTAAAAATAGCAATGTACATGTTTTTTTTTAATGATTTGGAAATGTGCTTTAATGGCTGTAAGGCTGAACTGAAAGCCAATTTGTAAATTTTTGTTATCTTGCTATATTATGTGTAGCTTAAGTTTATTTCCCCAACAATCGTGGTAATCGCTGGTTAGTGACTGTTAGATATCATCAATTACCGATAATATCATCATATCGCCCAGCCCTAGACTGTGTACCACCTGTAGTGAAATCATATTTTCCTGTATACTTATTGACCATCCAGACTGATTAAGAAATTGTACGCTAATGAATTTCAGAGCACGTTTCATACTCTCCATTTCCAATACAAATCAGGAAATGAAATGAAATCTCTTCATGATGTAAGCTGGGGGATTTCTTGGAAATTGGATAGTGAGCTGTTTGTTCATGTTGTATCTAATTCAATTGGATTTGGATCAAATTGTCTGATAGTGAACAAATGTAATTGGAATTTGGTTGTGTATGTATGGTTGGTCAAGAAAAGAAGTTTTGTATACGAGTGCCTTGCCACTGAAGAGAACCTGTCCAAAGCTCATCGTTATCACCATAGTTTGAATCATAAATGTCATTTACTATTTTTGAATGAAGTCATGTTGAAGTGGAACACAATTTGGCATTTCCATGCTGTGGCTAGGACTCACGAATGGTTAATACCAATGTACAAGACTCTGTCAGCCTGCTAGATGGCGCTATCCCTGCACATGCAAGCTGATCTGTATTGTGTAAAGAAGGCAATCAGATTGGCAGAAGGCATATCAGAAAGCACTTCCTGTCTTAATGGGGTCTGAGGCAGGTTGACAAAGTCAGGGCAATGTCCTTCCCACTGTTGGTATATAAAAATATTAAGAACTGGTTATGAGAAATGAATTTTGAGGAAGCTGATATCAGCTCAATGCCATGTGCATATCAAAAGTGACTTTTGAATAGATTTCATGACGTTGTGGATTTTAGGTTTGCAGATCTGAGACTTTGAAGATGAGAGTTTTAGTAATCATGGTCTCTTGAATTAGGGACAGGGAACCATTGGTCTGACCTCATGCTGAAATGATTCCCTGCTGGAAAATGAACAGGTGATAACATTACATCCTTTGCTTTCGTGTCATTTTTGGTTCCATGGTTAATGAACTGGAAAAAAAGGTTTTACCATAATTGCAGCCCTGAGTCCAGCTATTTAACTGTATG